>JAVXUM010000001.1:16468708-16481903 GCA_035590655.1 Pouteria glomerata
GGGTTGTTTAAAAAAAACAAGTGTAAAATAAATTTTTATTTTTTATTTTTTTTTTCTTAACCACACTTTTCCTTTTAGTCTTAAGAGAGAGAGAGAGAGAGAGAGAGAGAGAGAGAGAGAGAGTCCAAACAGAACCAATCGTCCGACCAAAATGGGCTTTTCCTGAAATGGCCATTGAATGTTCATATTATTAGGACCACCCGATGAGCCCAGCCCTCGAGTGTCCCTCTAAATTAACGCATCCTGCTGGAAGTAATTGCAATAACATTCACATTGTAAATACATTACAAATACCTATTACTTTTTGGATCGGAGGTTTAAAATTGAAATACAGCTTTAATTAGAAGTTGTATTTAAATTCTTATAAAAGTTCATTTAAAGGTTAAGGTTAAAATATTTTCATTTATTAGACAAAATTTTATAAAAATTCAAACGTTGAAAATGTAATTTCAATTATTAAAATTAAATTTCAATTTCAGGATTCCCTCATCCTTATATTTCTGGGCGGAGATAAAAAAATTGCATTAATTATGCAATAATTTTCAGATTTTATTTCCCTCAATTATGCCTTTTTTTTTTTCTACCATAGCAATATTCCCATGATTTTAGAACAGAGTCATTCCTTCCCCCATATACATATATATAATAAATTAAATTAAATTAAAAATCCTAAAGAAGTCCTCCGGAATTTCCCATTTCATCAAGCATATTACCCTAATGCTACAACATTAGAATATATATATATATATATATGCATGTACTAAAAGTGTATTACAGAATAATGTCTTTCTGAACACAATGTAACAAATTAAGATAAAGCATAGAATTCTCATAGAAAACAAATTAGGCCCATGTTGAATTTCAGAAGAACCAGCTTGCTTCCTATTAGGTTCAAGAGGCAAATCAGAGACGAATTAAACCAACTATTATATATATATATATATACATACACATATATATGTTACCTGTATTTTTCCCGCAAGTGTTTTCTCCAAACGGTGATGGATGGAATTGAATTCAGCAGCTCTTCTAAGGATTTGGTACGGCTTTGGTACTTTTCATCCATCCATTTCACAGTAATAGGAGAGTAGTAGCTTATCTTATCTAGAAGTGGTTCTTAATTCGATCTAAAGCAAAATGATGAACCCACAAGAATTTTAAAATTATAAAAAGAAATTGTCCTCTCCTCTCTTTCCCTCTCAAGTGGATAAAATAGAATAATCACAAGAAAGGAAATGATGTGCAAAGCAAAAAATTGCACAAACTTGCTTACTGTAGAAAAAAGATTGAAAGGCTAGCAGTAAGATGGGTTGTCATCCTCAAAGAGTTGGGTGAATGATCTGAAATTTACTGAATATGATTCCTCATAATTCTTTAACTAATCCTATCCTAATCATCAACTTGAAGTCACCAAACTCCTCGGTCGAGGAAGGCAGAGATCAAATATAGGAACCTCTAAAACCTAATTTGGTACAAGAGAATGGAATGGTTATTCCCACACTATCATTCTTTTCATTCTCTCAAATACAGTAACTTTTCAAATAAACATAACAAGGTAATGGAATGAAAGTACAACAATAGCCATTCTATTGTATTCTCTTGTACCAAATTAAGCCTAATTGTAACGGAAGAAGATGAGCTATCTATGAGGTTCTTTCATCATGTTCGTAGCCCATACATGAAACCCTATACATTTTAAGGTGAAGAAAATTTTGTTCTAATTAGGCGCTGGAAAAACAATCTCAACAAATTTTTGGGTGGGAAGAATTATGTTTTTTATTTTTTACCTTTCGCAAAATAACCAAAAAAAAAATGTTCTTTATGAAGAAAGGACATGTTATACAGACCCCATTGGTAGCATTTCCCCTCAAGGATGTGTTTGGAAGCAAGTATGAAGGTACAACTCTTGGCAGCAGCCTGTCCAACATTGTCTAACATCTAACCCAAAAAAAAAAAAAAAAAAAAGGTTCCAATGTCCAAACAACTCTTCCAAGGTCTCCCACTAAAGCCAGTGCTACTTTCTTCCTTTGAGAAAGCACAATAACAGTGAATTTATATGCTTGAACTTTTTCTTTTTTTTTTTTTTAACAGAACTTTGATGTAAAAGATTGAAATTCAGTATAAAGATCGTTGTTACTTGTGATTGCTTTCCAACCTGTCAACAATTAACTAAGATGACTAAAATTGAATCTTTGAAGCAAGAAAACAAGAAGAAATGCCAACCTAAATTCAATAGTTGGAAGAACTAAATCAAGAAGAAACACAAGAAGTTATCATATACCAAAGGCTTAAAAGAAAAGGAAAGAAACGAACCTAAACTTGCAAAAACATGGAGCCTTTCTTAAACCATACAAAAATGGGATGAAAGGAGAGCTAGGCATTCAAATTCAAGTACTGATCCAAGCAATGCAGCTCTCATCTGTGTAACTTCCTTGAATCTGGCCAAAAAGTGAACAAAGAAGAGCATAAACGAATTGTATACATATAGCCCAGAAAATTTGTCTGTACACTTCCTGGTAACATTCATCGGAATCGTACTTCTGACTTATACGTTCGGCCTGAGAGCTACTCGTGCTCTTCTTCTTCGAAACTCACCATGGAACAAACTGGGCTTGCTCATTTGCCTCTTCCTCTGGAGGAGCAGGAAGATTCAGATCGAGCAGATCAGGAATATCAGAAATCTCTTCTTCTTTGGTCACTGAGCTCTGAACCGTTTGATTGCCTTTCTGTTCAGAACCTCCAAGGAAATGAGACCTCTTGTGACCGCCTAAAGCTTGGCCAGACTTAAAGACCCTGTGGCAAATTGGGCACTCGTGCCCTTTGCTTTTCTTCGACTTCAATCTTCTATCACCATTGAAGGATGAAGCTCGAACAGTCTGCTTCTTATTACCACCACCACTCTCGTGTTTGCTTCTCTTGGGAGCATTTTCGACATTGGGATAGCCTTTTGACATCTTCTTGTTGGTTGCCCCATACGAATCCGGATTATAAGAACCATTTGCAATCCTCTTTCTGGAATGATTGGAATTCGAAGCAATTCCACCTTCATCGTACACTTTTTGCTTAGACAAACCATTCCTCAATGCAGTTCCTCTACATTTGGCTTTGCTGATCAAGCCCGTTCCCGGTTCAGGATCAGACAACTTAAACCTAGATCTGCTTTCCAGTTTCTGATTCTTGAAATTATCATTCGTCAAAAACCCATCAATAGAAACATCCGAATCGACCTTCTTAGGCCCATTCATGAAGTACCCAGAATCAGAACTTTCAAACTGAGCATTCTCATCTTCCTCCAAATCACCAGATTTGAACTTCCCTGTACCAAGTTTTTTAATTTCCGAGGCCTCGTCCCCATCCTGTGAACAATTCAGACCCTTGTTTCTGCCAATTCGCAAGTCACTAGAGAATGATTTAGTCTCTAAAACCACAGAATTGTTATCCGAAGAATCAACAAACGAATTGAAACCAACCCAGTTCCCAGAATCCCTAGACAACATCATCAAACAGATAGCTACCTCTTCTTGTTCATGATTAATCTCAGAAACAGACGAAGAGCCATTCACCAAGGAAGAAGATTTAATGACAATTCTATTGTACCTCGTACTCGATGATGCTGATCTCTTTGGCTGCAGCCTCGGAGCCTCAGACTCTGTATCCGACTGGCTATCCATCGCTACCTTCTGATTCTCACTAGTCCAAGAGTGATCGTCTTTCATAACTTTCTCTTTCTCCGAAGAGTGACATGCCATGTGACCACACAGAGCTTTCAATGATTGAAACCCTTTACCACATTGTTTGCATATCTTCTCTTGCTGTGAAGGT
Organism: Pouteria glomerata; assembly: GCA_035590655.1. Lineage (NCBI taxonomy): Eukaryota > Viridiplantae > Streptophyta > Magnoliopsida > Ericales > Sapotaceae > Pouteria > Pouteria glomerata. The sequence goes on from JAVXUM010000001.1 coordinate 16,472,531, forward strand.
AAGTTTGAACCAGAAACCCTCCAAGTCTTCCTAGGGTTCTCTCTCAGGCCATACCCAGAATGCCCTCCAAGTTCAAACCTTGAATCCTTCAAAAACTTTCCACCATTCAGAGGTGATGATTCCTTTGTCACATTGGGCTCAAGTTTTTCATCAGATTCAGCTGAATTTGCAATCACATGAGACCTCATGTGACCTCCCAAGGACTTCCCACAAGGGTACCTCTTGTCACAGAGCTTGCACACAAACCTCAATTCCAGATTCTCTTCCATTCGATTATATGATTGATCAGTAAAAACAGAAAATGAAAAATTAAAAAAATAAAATAAAAACGAATATAGATTACAAGATCAGTAATTCATGAGCTTGCTCAAATTATCCAACAATGGTGGGACATTTTTTTGATCTTGTACCAGGAAGAAAGCCCAAATGGGGGAAGAAGCAGAGGAACCCGAGACAAACCCAGATCAGGAAGTGAAAGAACCGAACTTTAACAAGCTCAAATCTGGGAAATGGGAGTTTGGGCACAGATCACGAAGCTACTTGGGTTATTTGGAATGATCAGAAGAGAATCGAAGTAGTCAGATGTGACAGCTTTGCAAAGTACAAGATCAGAAACAGACCCACATCAAAAAAAGAGAGACACCCTTTGAATTCCCATTTCTTCGCAATCCTTCTCTTTTCTCCTCCTCCTCCCCTCTCTTGAATGTTCAAAATTTGAAGAACCAAACAAGAAAAATCAACCCTTTGAAGAGATGAGTCACTAATGATGACCGTGAACAGGCCTAGGAGCAAACTAGAAAATCGAAACAGAAACCATGACCCTTTCTATCTCTATATGTATCTCTATACTTCTCTATATACATATATGTTGTTTGTGTTTTGTAGTGGGAGGAGAATTCCATGCATGGAAGTAAAGATTAGAGAAGAGAGGAAACAGAAGAGAGGATGGGCAGCAACGTGTAGTCGCGAGAGTGCAATTCGGTGCTCAATCAGACGGCCAGGATCTGTGGGAAGAGTCTACACAGCATGAAACTAAACACAATCCCAAACTCCTTTCTCTCCCTCTCTCTCTCTCTCTATATATATATGTATATATATATGCCTTCCTTTGTCATTGGCACTTAGCATTTTAAAGTCACGCACCTTCCGAAAGGTCCGACTCTTCAGCCGTTATTGCTCTCTGAACTTCCTCATCTGCCCCCCAGCTTGATGGTGGATATTTGTCGCATAAATAATCTATACATGCATATAATCAAATGATATATATTACAACATTACTTTTATTTCTTTCAAGCCAAAATATTTGTATTATTATACGTGCATTACTTCTTATTTCTTTCAAAGTAAAATATTTTTTTCCATGTGCATTAATAATTATATGTTTATAATTCGAAAAATACTAACTGTGCATATATTTGTATGTAATACTTTTCATTACTAGTACCTTTTTAGTACACTAAGGAAATTGTATTCTCCTTTTACTTTTTTAGAAGCTAAATTGAATTTTTAATTTTTTTAGGATCAGTAAGAATCAAAATTTAATTTTTAAATTTAATTATTTCTAATTTGTCAAATTTCATGAAATTTTTCTTTTCGTTTTTATCATAAATCAAGTAAAAAAAATTTGAATTCTCATTCCTTTTCTTTTCTTTTATTTTCTTTTGACAAACGCTTAAGTTCTTAAGAATTATAAACAATCTAACTCCATCAAGAATTTTGGATAACTATGAATTATAAATGGGTAAATATGAGGTTAAATTATATTAAAATATAAAAGACATTCAATTTTTAATAATTATTATTAAAGTGGCTAATTCATTATTCCCAAATTAATGAAGTCATTACTATAAAAATTTCTGAATAACTATTTGTTGATAAAAATTTAACATTTATTAGGCTAAGTTGTTCAAATATATCATACTTAAACTAATAAAATTATATTTTTCATTTCTTTTAAATAAATATCACCAACTCTCTTGATTTCAAATTCATAATACAAATATAACTTCAATGAAATCGGGTATTAGATTATTTAAATTGACTTGAAAATTTAATGAATTTTAAACAATATTTAAATTTAGTTTTTGAATATTTTAATTAACACAACATCGGATAGTTTGATTTCTTATATATTTACACTTCATTTGGAAACATTTCTCTCTTAGAATTGATTGAATTTTAAAATAAAGAATTGATTTGACTTAATTTGATTTGATTTGCTAAATAAAATTTTATATTTAGAACACATTTTTAATTTAAGAATTAAATTGATTTGATTTAAAAGAAAAATCAATTTTGATCATGTTAATAATAAATAAAAAATATAATGAATATGATATATGAGGATAAATTTATCCACTTACGTGAATGGTTTAAAAAATAATGGATTCTCATTAGTTTTTGATTGGATTTCAAATTATATAAAAATATCAAATTTTAAATTATAAAATGAAATCAAATCTAATTCATGAAATTTTATTTTCATTCTAAATATAAGAATTAGTGAGAATTCTTATTAAATAAAATTAAATCTTATTAAATTTATCATTCCAAACATAGTGTTAGTAAAATATATATCAAGAAAACACTTAATATTAATGAGTTTTAAAGTACAATGCAGAAAGTAACCCACTCTTTGGTTTGAGGGGCAAGAGAAATGGCAAAGAATAGAAACTTAGAAAGTTTCCCCTCTTATAGGGGCATTTGAAGACACAATTTTTAGTAATTTTTAATTAAAAGTTGTTAGTTATAATTTTTGGTATATTTAGTGAAATAAATTATAATTTTCAGTAACTTTTTGTAACTTTTAAGTATTTAATAAACTTTTTGTCAATTTTTGATAATTTTTAGCAATTTTTGGGTATTTAGTAAAATTTTTGATAATTTTTAGTAATTTTTAATAATTTTTGTATATTTGATAAAATTTTTAGTAATTTTTGAGTGGAGTAAATTACTATAATAGAGCAAAAAAGTAACAAAAATTAATATTTTACTGAACACTAACTTTACGATTTTTGATAGATTTTTGCATATTTTTATATTGTAGGGACCATAGTTGGTAAATTAAGGAGATAAATGAAATGGTCTTCAACAATAACAAAAAAAAATAAAAAATTATTTTCTTCTATTTTTTATATTTATTTCTACAAAATAAAACAAAAGAATATTCACATTTTCATTTATTATCACTTCCTCCCTTTTAATTATTTATCTTCTTCCTAAACCAATCAATTGGGGAGCCATTAACAATCACTTTCTAAAGCTTGGTTTGGTTATCAAAAAAACTGATTTTTAAATTTTTTTTTAGTTTTTTATTTATATGATTTTTTATTAAAATTTATTTTTTTTTCTTTTTAAAACCTATACCTTTTGGGGATATTATATAATCACATTTAAAAAAAAAAATTTAAAAATCTCGTCTGTTTGAATAAAAATTATCTGTTTAGGTAAAAAATAAATAATTTTTTTTTTTTATTTTTGTAGCTTTTACCGAAATGAAGTTGAATTTATTTATTTTTACTAATGAGATTAACACACGTAAAAGTTTCGGCTTTTAAAAAAATTAAAATTTAGTTAAAAAAATTCATATAGGATGAAAAATATTACAAAAAACGGGGTAATTTTTTTTTAATAGCCAAATGAAACCTAAATAACCTTTTATGTATTTTGTTAATAATTGATTTTAGTATAATTTGTAACTAAAATAACCCAGACTAAGGGGAAAATAAGGCCAATTCTGAGCGACCCTCATCCGCACGACACTGATCGAGAGAGAGGTTGTGAGGAAAGTGTTTTTCCTCCTACCAATCAAGGAATATGAAGTTTTCCATGAAATTGAAATCCTTCCTAGCTGTGTCTCACTCAAATTACAAGAGGACAACAACACTTGATTGCATTAGCATCATAACGATTGCCAAACACTTCCATTGGGCTGAGTCAAACAAGATGTGTGCTTCGATCTGCTTTCCGTCTCTGTTCAACGTTTCTTTCTTTTCTTGGTCATCCTCTTTTTTCTAATACAATTAAGAACGCAAGTTGATTCCCAAGCATCGATGCTTAAATCAAATTAGGTGGTGTTTGGATGAAAAAAATAAAATATGATAATAAAATAAAATAAAAAATTAGTACAAAAATAATAATTGATGAAATTTGATTAAAAAAATTAAAAAATTAATAAAAAATAATTTTTTTATTTTTCTGATAAACCAATCACTCTCTTGATTTGTTGAATGTAAATTAACTTTCTATTCCTTTTAATTTCTCCTCAAAATCTCACCTCGTATGTAACTCAGTACATTCTAGATATATATCAACAATCATATGGAATTATAGGCTGTGTTTGTTTTGAGAGATTGGATGATAGGAGATACGTAATATCATGGAATAATATATGAGATTAGATATAAGATGGAATTATTTTTTATATGGAATTGTTTTTTCTTCTTTTTTTTGTTTGGTTAGTGGAATATAAAATGATATAAAAGATATAATTTAATATGTGATATAATAGAAAATAATTTTAAACTTTTAGAAGTTAGTGGAAAATAAATTTGGAGATAAGACATTAATAATACCCTACCCCCATTGGATTACTCATTTGGTTATTTGGGAGATTAGCAAACCAATCTGTGGGGCCCACAACCAAAACAAAAAAACTCAAACAAACACTTCACACAATTGGACTCATAAATTTCATGTCCAATCTGGTCTTTTTATCCTGTTATCAAACACGACCTATGAGATAAACATTACAGACACCTTAAATGAGTTTGTACCCAAAAATGTTTTTTTATTCTACTTAAAATGAAATTATGACGTAGCTTAAAAAAAATTCGCCAACATTTTTTTTTTTTTTGACTAAATAGGCAAATATTATGGGAAAAAAATTGAGGTAACACTGAAGTTAGCTTATTCGTAGTTTTTTCTTTTTCATTTTATGTTTGAATGAAAATTTAATATTCCTTTTTATTTTGGTAGTATTCACATATAGGGGTTGGGGTTGTTTGGTGCACCATAAAACGTTGAAAAATATTGAAAAATTTTTAAAATCTCTAAAATTTTTTACTACTTTTACATATTCATACATATTACAACTTTAGAAAAAAATTGCATAACTTAAGTTCGATTAATGGAATAGTTGCAATTTTTTTTTTTTTAATGTGACCACCATCATCCAAGCTACCAAATAAGACCCATTATCAATATTTTTTGAAGAGATTTCAAAATCGTTTCGATGAATTTCTCTGCAAAAATTAATATCTTTTACTATTCATCTCTTAAAAATATGATTTGTCACTAAACGTCCAAATGTCATTTAGATTTTTTAAAAAATAACTAAAAGTAGAAAAAAATTTAACGAATCAAAACTTTAGTGAATGGTAAGCCTAAATCTACAAATAAATTAAAAAAATAAACACAAAATATGGTGAAAAAAATCACAAATGACTGAAAAAAGAAAAAACTATTGAAAAAATAAACTTGAAATTAGATTTTGGCGTATTTTGCAAGCTAGACAAGTAATATTAGCAGTCATCTACAAAATACTAGCATTAGAAAATCTGAGACATTGCTAAAATTTTAATCCAAGATGTGAGTTTGAACGTACAACCTGATTGGATGCCATTAAAATTTTATGGAGTTAATTTATAAAGGGTGTATAAAATAATAAGGGGTATTATTTATGAATGGTAGACTCACATTGATGTGATGTTTATGAATGGAGAATAAAAAAATAGTTGGTTTGGATAGAGTATTAAGAAGGGGTAATAAATAGTACTTAGTTTGGATGATTTTTTAAAAATGGTATATAAGGATAAATGTATGATGTAAAAAATTGTCAAATGATTTTTGTACCCTTGTGTCATCTCAAACAGACCAATTTCATCCTTGGTAATGAGGTAAAACGGATCAATTTCATTTTTGGTAAGGTGTATTATTTTTAGAGACCTTAAACCCTCTTCAAAAATAATATACTTTTTCCTGCAAAAATTTTTTAGGGAAACTTTTTGCTTCCCAAACCAGGCAAAAAATGTTACATCAAGCAATAATACGGAGGCATTATTTATGAAGGAGGTATTTGTTGCATCCAATCGAGGCATTAAGTAATAGTTGTTATGAATCAAATTATTGTTGAGTGGAACCCCATTCAAAATTATTAGTAAATAAATTAGTCAACTATTTTAAGTAGATGGCAATATAATACGTATGAAATTTTAAAATCCACAAGTTTAGAACTCATATCATATTGTCTCATGAATTGATTTAGAGTTTAAATTATTTTTTATTAAATTGAGCACAAGTTCAGTATTAATAGATTGAGGCAATCTCAAATAAGTCAAAATTCAATTTAAATAAAACCAAACCTAATGCCAAGTCTATTCTTGTGGATATCACAATTAGGTTAAAGTCATTGAATCAAAGAAAAGAAAAAGGCAAATAATATTGTCGGACTAAGATTTTATAGTGTACATATTATTTGAAATAAATAAAAAAGTGCTTTAGTAATATCATTTAAAAACAATAATAACCCTTTCTGCATCTGTCCAGAGAAAGAAAGTTGACAACTCTGAGAGAGAGAGAGAGAGAGAGAGGGGGGGGGGGGTTATTTGGCAACCAATGTATGGAGTTGCTCCTTCGTATAGATGCTTTGGCTGTGGAGTAATGGTCCTGCTGATGACAAGCCTAACCCAAACAAATTAGTAGTGTTAATGGCAAGTTGACTTAGAGAATGTCCCCTCCCTTACCCCACCTTTTTTTTAAACTCTACCTACCTTTCAGCCACAGATTTTTCTGGACAAGCTTAAAATAATATTGATTTCCCTTGCCAGGTTTTGAAAAAAAAAAAAAAAAAGTCCATAATTAATTAATTAAAGTCAAGCAACTTCCATTAATAATTATTACGAGGTATTTAATTAGCTAAAATTTTGTCAAAAAATATAATAAAAATATAAAAATTTGTTGTAAAAAGAATTTGTGATAAAATTTAATTAAAAAAGTATAAAAAAATAAATAAATTTTAATTAATGGCGAAATCTTCTTCAATTAATTAGCAACTCTAGAGCTCTGCAACCAGATATATAAAATTCTGTTCAGCTGCAACACTTTCCTTCTTTGCGCTCTTTTGCACATCTATCAGTTTTCATGGCTATGGAAATTAGAGAGGAGGTAAGCTAGCGGCAGTCGCGGTTGATATTGACGTCGTATGAATGAATGGTTAAGACGCAGCAACTGAAAGAGTCGCCGGTGACCCTAACCTCTCCATAAATGGGGGTCAACGATGAAACAATTGCCACTACGAGGATGTTTAATATGATGAAAAGTGAAATAAAATGAGATAAATTATGAGTTCGTAAAGCGTGCAGTGAGATAAGTTAAAAAAAATTTTTAAAAATTTTTAAAATTTTTCAGAATAAGTACAACACCCAAACACCCCATATATGTTACAGATTGCGGGGAGAACAGCTGCATTTCTGCATTGAACAAAATTAGTGCGTAAAAATAACAGTTGATTTTGAAACAAAACATAATGATTCAAAAAGTCTAGTGATTTGAATAATTTATACTTAGTTATTACCTATCATCACCCATTAAAAAATGTATCAAGCATACACCTGTGCTTGAAAGTACCAACTCTACCTGAATCCTTATATTACCATTGTTGAGAGTCGCAAGTGACACTGATAGTGACGGAATTAGAAATTTGGATCAGAGTAACTAAATCATAAATAAAATTTTAAGTTTTAAATAAACACATAAAATACCATAAAATGTAAAATACTATACATTGATATTAAATTTTCTTACACAAAATAATTTTCAAATTAACAAAATAAGATACAACAATCTCTCTTCGTTTTTTCATATTCTAAAAATGTTGCAATTTTTTCTTCATAAAAATTGAACGATTATTTTTATTTCTTTATTTGATTATCAATTTAAACAATATTATAATAAAATAATATTAATTTAAACTTATTTAAAATAAAATTAAATAAAAAAATTTGAAAGTTAAGAAGAATATAGATAGAAATGATAATATTTGACCTAATACAAACCGTACATAACTTATATGACGAGTTATTGATAGAAAATTCAAACATTATACAATATAAATACAGAAGCCTAAAATTGATCCAATTTAGTATAATTTGACATGATTATAAAATAAATTAATTATTAAATATAATCTTTAAATTTTAAAATATTTTAGCATTTACACACACATGAATTACCAGCCTCAGGGCATAGTATAGGTGAAAGTTATGATAGTAATGATATGGTATTTGGAATTGTAGAAATTTGTAAAGTTTTTATCTTGTAATTTATGTAGTAAGAAAAAAAATTTAATTTTGTATAAATTTATAGAATTAAGTGAGTTTTATTTTTTTTTTAAATACCAAACACAGTTACAATATAATTTTTTTTTCAATATAGGTTTAACATTGCGTGAGTCTGTCACTAAACACTGAAGCTTAGTTTGGTAACACTAGCTAAAAATTAGGTTTTGAATATTTGATTGATTGATTTTTTTTTTTTTTTAAAGAATACAAGTATCTTTTGACTTCATTTAAATTATGAAAGATACAATATTAAATTAACAAAGAAATAAAAAAAAAATTAATTAATAAATAACTTTTTTTTTTTCTTCGCAAGCTAAGGCCCGGGCCCCAGATGGGCTGCCGTTGCTAGCGATGCTCTTTCTTAACAAGGACTTGCCGTGATAATCACTCTGTACAGAAGATGAATCCACCGTATGGTCTGCGGTCAAGGTTCGTCTTCAAAACGGGTCGGACAAGTCAAAAAAGTTTTCATCTTTTGCGTGAATTATTTATTATTCTTTCAGCCTTGACACCGGTAAAAAAGTTGCATGATCTTCAGAGCTAGATGCATGCCACGTGACAAGTTTGGAAACCATATATTTTCCTTTATTATACTTTCAGTCTCCCCCAAAGGCACCTTTCAAACCAATCAATTTTCTGGGCTTCTTCTCCGGTGACTTCGGCAACCCCCAAACCTATTTTAGCTGTAGAAGATACATGTTAAGATCTGTTGATATCTTAAAAGATGCGCTCGGTGTGGATGAAAACAAAAAATATGCAGTTACTGTTTCAGCGTCCCGAACCTTGCAATGATAGTGGGTTCTATGAAAAAGAAAAAAAAAAAAAGTCAGAGAAAACGGAGCACTGTTCTGTAAACCCCAGATGAAAATTACAAGAATAATTGTTAAACTCATTTTATACAAATTTAAAATTAGAGAGTTAGGGGACGTTTGGAGTGATAAATTTTGATAAAAGTTATGAGTTTGTAATTCGTGCATTGAGATAAAAAATAAAAAATTTTTAATATTTTTTAATAATTTTCAGAATTCCAAACA
>JAVXUM010000001.1:16503288-16514081 GCA_035590655.1 Pouteria glomerata
ACCAATCCAGCTGCTCAATCGTTGCCACGGGTCATCCTTCCCCGGTTCGACTGACTCGACCCCTTTCCGAGCTTCTGTTTTCCACGCACACAATGCAAACTCAATTCTGAACCTTGTTATTCATTCATTCCCCGTAGTCAAAAATTCCAACTCTATTCGATCAGAGGAAGTAGCCATGGCGACTCGCTACCTCCTGAATCTCTCTCGCCGCTACCGCAGACCCTCAGGGCCATCACTCACTCCGCCACCCCTCACTCAGCCCTCTCGATCAGCATCCCAGGCTGTCGTAACCGCCACACTTCCTTCGGCGCCGGCGCCTCCGCCTCCGGAGGCCATGATCTACGACCGTCTCGCCGAGGCCGTCAAATCAAAGCTCAAACGCCTTGAGAATCCCGACCTCCGGTTCCTCCGGTACGCCTCGCCTCATCCCACTCTCGTCGACCACTCGTCGATCCTCTCGGTTCCCCAGACACGAATTACGACTCTCCCCAACGGTCTCCGGGTGGCCACCGAGGCGAACCTCGCCGGCCGCACGGCCACCGTTGGGGTCTGGATCGACGCCGGGAGTCGGTTTGAGACCGACGAGACGAACGGGGTTGCGCATTTTTTGGAGCACATGATATTCAAGGGGACTGAGAAGAGGCCGGTGAAGGCTCTGGAGGAGGAAATCGAGAATATGGGAGGGCATTTGAATGCGTACACATCGAGAGAGCAGACTACCTATTATGCCAAGGTGATGGACAACGATGTGCCCAAAGCGCTCGATATCCTGGCGGACATATTGCAGAATTCAGTGTTTGAACAGGCTCGGATCAATCGGGAGCGCGATGTGATTCTTCGCGAAATGGAAGAGGTATGGGAGATTGAAGCTTAAGTATTCTGTTGGATTTGCTTCGACGTTATTGATTTGTGACTCCATTTTTTTTTTTTTTTTTTACGAGTAATTGATTTTGGCCAAAAAACTAATGGTACAATGTGAAAAGCAGTTAACTTTCTACTCTTTGAGCTAGTGTAGTGACAATGATAAGTATGAATTTTTCTAGCTTTTCATTTATTTATTTATTTTTAATCGCGAATACCTGAAACTTTATCTATAGTCCTTTTGCCTTGGAAATTTCCATAGAAACTATTTTCAGTTGGAGAGGTGATAATTTATTTTTCCATCTAAGCAAAGTTCTTTTGCAAATCCAATTCAAAGTCGCTGCACACACAAGAATCCATCACTTTGCCAAGTTCACTACTGTCAGAATGGTTAGTTTTTATATTTGAATTAGATCAAATAAAATATGGTTTTATGACCATGGCTTATAAAAGGGTAAAATAAAAAAAAAAAAATGAAAAGAAACAAAGTTATAGCACCGTTCTAGGTTACTTGGGGACTAACCTATGAAATCCTTTTGATTATTGAGTTGGCACCTCTTCTGGTTTATTAGAAGCATAAAAGAAATTAAATAAAAATATATTATTCAACAAGGCTAGGTTAGTTCTTTAGTTGCTTTGAAAAATCCAAAACTTCACCGGGATTGACACTGTCATTTCCCTAAATTTCAATGAATGACTAGTTGCTTAAGTTGGGACATATTTTCGGTAAGCTATTTCTTTGTTTGATGGAGGCTTATTTAAGAAGAATGAGATGAGAAACAATGCGAGAGAGAGAGAGAGAGAGAGAGAGAGAGAGAGAGAGACAGAGATGGTAGTCCTTATCACCCTCAGTTCAATGGTTTTGGGACTGATACCATATTTGTCAGAGAGGGATAGAGACGCAATTGAAATGAGTGAAGTTAAAAGTACTGTTCTGGATTGGGTTATAATGAGTCTCGCCTTGGAAACTTGTCTCTCATGCATATATTAAGAGTTTCTTGATGCTATGCTAGTTGAAAGATGTTTATGTACATCCTGAAGTTAACTCCTCAGGTGTGCATTTTATTTTGCTTATGTTTAATAGATATGTTAAAATGACTTTCTGATTAAATATATAATCAGATTTAATTAGATACTAACATTTTTTTTCTTTTAAAAATTTCTTGCAGGTGGAAGGGCATGCTGAGGAAGTAGTTTTTGACCATTTACATGCTACTGCATTCCAATACACTCCTTTGGGTAGAACCATTCTCGGCCCTGCCGATAATATCAAGAAAATTTCAAAGAAAGATATTGAAGATTACATTTCAACTCATTATGCAGCACACAGAATGGTATGTTGCAGACCCTATGAACTATTGCCATATACTAATTACTACATTGTTGTCCTGAGTTAGGGTTTTGAAACTCTTTATTTTTATCATTTGTTACGCATTACATGTTAATACCCTAGATGAAGGGGATGCTGATACGAGATTTGGCTAGCTGACCATAAATAGGGATGAGGTTTTCCTTTAGTTGAGTTGATTTAGGTGCATTGATGCGTGAAATCACAGTTCTAAAGACCATGTATGGGCTTTTGTTTGGACTGTTACTCCAGGTAATCTCCGCTGCTGGAGCTGTAAAACATGAAGATGTGGTTGAGCAAGTGAAAAAGCTGTTTACAAAGCTTTCATCTAATCCCACCACTTCTTCACAGTTGGTTGCAAATGAACCAGCTATTTTCACTGGCTCTGAGGTTTGTTTGCTGAAATTAGGTGGCTTAAAACTCATGCTTGTTTGTATGCAACAAAAAACTTGATGTGGGTTTTTTTATATTTTCCCCTAAAATCTTTCCTGTTATTTGTGTTTGTGTGTGTGTGTGTGTTTTTTTTAAATCAGGTTCGGATTATTGATGATGATTTGCCTCTTGCTCGATTTGCGGTCGCCTTCAATGGAGCGTCATGGACAGATCCAGATTCCATTGCTCTAATGGTTATGCAATCAATGCTGGGATCTTGGAACAAGAATGCAGGTGGTGGGAAACATATGGGGTTGGTATTCTGTCTTATAAGCTTTTGACCTTTAAATCTGATCTAGCACAAGATTTGGGCTCTGTGCTAGATCTATTTATGAGAGTATATGCGGTTGGCAATCAACCTTATACATTAACTGTGTATACTGTACAGTTCAGAGCTTGCTCAGAGAGTTGGTATTAATGAGATTGCAGAGAGCATGATGGCTTTCAACACCAACTATAAAGACACTGGCCTATTTGGTGTCTATGCTGTTGCCAAGGTGAGGTCACTTCCAAAGCATGCTATACGGGTTCGCCCTATTTAATTTTTATCAGTTAGTTCCTTGAAACGATTCACTACTCATGGGTAATTTGTTTTTGGGTGGCCATGTAACAATATTAAGTACTCTTAAATTTTCTCTGTGCTGATTCTTTGTTGCCTGGGGATGATCATAGATTCAATGTTCAGGATGAACTTTTAATGAGGCAAGACTAAAACTTTATAATGATTTTGAAACTAATGAACAAATGCGAATATTGGAGGAAAAGGTGTCAATATTTTTTGTGTGAAAAATAATTCTGTATCTGGGATATCTGTGGAACGTGACCTCATCAGAAGGATATGTTTACAATCAGTCTATATGTTAGAAATATGTCTGACGTCAGGGGCTTTCCTAATCTTGTTGCTGGGTTTCTCTTTGTTTTGTAAGAGTAGATAAATTACTTTTGAATGTAACTGTTAAACCTAGAAGTTCTGAAGGAAACACCAAGTATGATGTTTAAAAAAGGAGTTTGAATTGTTAGTTTTGGATTAAACATTGCTCACCGTATGGTCAGTTCTAGTTTGTGGGGTTCTGCCAGGGAAAGTTTGTAGAATTTCAGAATCCAGCCTTCATACTGATCTGTCTTGCAAGTTTGTTGTTGAACTTGCATGGATTAGAAAGTGGAATCAATGGAGATTTCTGAAAATTTAGAGAACTGAGTGCCTAATCCCCTAGGCTACATTTGGATGACAGGAAAGGGAGAGCAAGAATGGGTTGTTTCATTACAAATAGTTATTTGTTACCAATATGGGGTACAAGTCAATGCTATTAAAAAAAAAAAAAAAAGGCATTATTTTTTTAACAATATTGATCTGTTTATTTTTGGTTTTGTTGTTTTCATTCCTAGGTAATAGGTAGTCTCATAGGGGATTGCACTGGTTGGTTCAGTTCAGATCTTGACTAAGGAACTGAACAGAACTTGTTCATTTTTCAATTTTTGGAACTAGGATTAAACTGACCAAGGTATGGAATAGAATCAACCCAACCCAGAAAAACTTTGTTTCTGGTTGGCCTTAGGTTTAATTATATTATGCAAGACTTGGCATATTAACTAAAAATCCATAATACATAAAATTATAAAGATTTACCATGTGCAATGATTTTGAGTACGTGTTAACATAAAACATAAGAAATAGTCATAACTGGTTGCCTGTAGAAAAAAGAAAACAAGAAAATAAAATAAATGAGCAAAGAAAGAATAAGGTGGGGAGGGATGGGTAGTTGGGTTGAGAAGTGCAGTATCCCCTTAGTTTGAAATTTCATTCTACCTTGAATTGAGGTATCATGTTAGTTTGAAATCTCATTCCACCTTGAATAGATTAGTCAGAATGACTTTTTATATCTAAAAGCATCCAAGCAAAGGATTGAAGCATCGACTCCATCAATCTTCATTGGGCCTAGACAAAATTTACCTTTTCATTAAGGGTGTCATGGTTAACATTTTCGGTTTTGTAACTACATGCTTGTGATTTTGTATATGGATAAATTTTATTAACAATCAAAGGGCGTTAATGAAATGTCAAAACGAAAAAAAGAATTCAAAACTGACTTTCTACCCCCCAATAACCAACTATACAGAGGAGACAAAAGAAAACACTTCACTCCATGCAATGGCAACTCAATACCTTGAAATGTTCTTTTCTTATATTCTTATGGTCTCTCCAAATGAGTCAAGTCACGCTAAAAGGTGTCATTCTCCAGGCTTTTATCTTTTGAACGCATAAATTTTAACCCCACCAGGATTCAAGCATCTTCTTTATATCTTTATGGAAAACCCACTGCACTCCAAAGCCAGAAAGTAGTAAATTCTACCACTTCTTTGACAAAGTGTAATGGATGAAGTAATGATCAATGGATTTCCCATCTCCTTTACACAAGTAACACCAATTCACTTTCACTATTCTTTTCAATTGAAGATTGTCAATAGTAAGGACTTTCTCCCGTACTACACACCACACAAAAAAACAAAATTTCTGAGTAAGATCGCCATATTTTCTTCCAATGAAAATATTCCTTCTCATGCCCAATCAAGAACTTCTAATAGGAGTTCACAACAAACTCTCCCGATTTGAATAATAGTCATTTAACTCCATTCTTCCCCTCTCCAATCTCAGAAACATATAAAATAGATATAAAATATGTGAATCTTTCTAATTCTCAATCTAATAAATACCTTCATAATGTAAAATTTCATGCAATACCCTACCCATCAATACACAAAATAATCCACTAGCAATGCTTCCTTATTTACTGCCAATTAAAAAAAAAAAAAAAAGAAACCAGGGAATAAATCACTGAGTCTACCATTAAGGGCCATGCATAAGACCAAAATTTGATTTTGTTTCCACTTCCAACCTTCCAAGGATGACACTTCTTGGAGCTAATCCACCTTTTCTAAATTCTTTTCCACGGACCCATGGGGAGAGTTCTTATATACAGAAGCCCCTCCTCCCCAGTCAACCCCATACTTAGTAGATATGGCGTATTTTCATAGTCTATCCCTCTCGTGAGAAAATATCCACAGCCACTTCCTCAACTAAGCAACTTTTAAACTTCTAATGCCTATACCTCCTTCATGTACTAGACGACAAGCCGCTCTCCTGTCAAACAATTGAAACTTGAATTCCTCGTCCAAGCCACCTCATAAGAAGTCCCTTTGAAGTTTTTCAAGCTTATTCACCACAGAGACCAACACCATGAATAGTTATACAAAGTACATGGGTAAGCTAGATAGTGTTTTCTGATCAATGTTGCTTGAGCTCCTTTAGAGAGAGATTTTTGTTTCCATCCCACGAGCCTCCTCTGAAATTTTTTGACAAAACTTCCCCAAACATTTTGCCTTTGAAGAGGCCCTTAAATGTAGGCCCAAAAGGTCGAAAGTAGCGTGCTAACTCGACAACCCAAAACTACTACCAATTCGTCCAAATTCTCCACTCTCCCAACTAGGATGAGTTTCAACTTTCCCAAGTTGATCTTCAATTATGATACTCCCTTAAAACATAACATCACAAATCTCAAATGCCCCAAGTATAAAGCTTCCGTCCCATAAAACACTATAGAATTATCAACGAACAGTAGATATGACACCTCCAGATTATTATAATATATAAACCAAACCAAACTAAGCCTTTTTCCCACTAAGTAGGGTCGGCTATATGGATTTGACGACGCCAATCAAATCGGTTAAGGGCCATGCTCTCTATTAAATCTATGTAGGCAATGTCATGTTTAATAGTTATTTTTCAACTACTCTTGGGTCTCCCTCTGTTTCTCTTACTCCTGGCAATTTTTGTAATTTACACCTTTTAACAGGTGCTTTCATTGGACGCCTTTTAACTTGATCAAACTATCTTAGTCGATTATCTCATTTTATTTTCAATTGGTGCTATTCCTACTTTGTCCCTAAACTTCTCGTTCCTACTCCTATCTCTTTTTGTGATTCTGCACATCCATCTTAACATTCTCATCTCTACAACTGCCATCTTCTGAATATGATTATGCTTATTACCTGACACTCTGATCTATATAACAATATTGGTCTTACTGCTATTTTATAATACTTTCCTTTAACCTTAAGGGGAACTTTTCGCTCACACAAAACACCTGAAACACTTTTTCATTTGGTCTACTCGACTTGAATCCTTTGACTTTCATCAGTATCAATCCCTCCATCCTATTGAATCATAGATCCAAGCTATCTAAAGTTTCCTTTTTCTACAATTTTTTGAGTGTCCAAACTTACTTCTATGCTACTAGTTGTTTTATTTTGACTAAACTTGTATTTCATATATTTCGTCTTGTATCGACTTAGCCTCAGCACTTTTGTCTCTAACGTTTTCTGCCACAATTCTAGCTTAGCATTTACTCCTTCTCTCATCTCATCTATTAAAATAGTGTTATCTGCAAATAACATACACCACGACACTTCATCCTGAATATGTTTAGTAATCTCATCCATAACTAGGGCAAACAAGTATGGGCTTAACGCTGAGACTTAGTGTAGACCAATCGTGATATATGTAATTACTAAAAAGCCTTCAATTAGACCACCTTTCGTCATTTTTCCTATCAATCTGTTAAACACTCCTATCGTGAAGTCAAACAAAAAAGGAGAAAGAAGGGTTCCTTGAGAAGCTGTTTATAAGAGCTAATTGATCAATATCGAGAACTATAGCAATACATTACTTAATCCATTTCTGCCATTTCTCTCCAAAACCCATCATTTCAAGCAAATATATCAAAATCTTAATTCACATGGTCATATGCTTTTTCAATAAAAACTTACAAATTATAGCATCCTTCTCCTTAATTCTTGTGTCCACTAATTCAGTAGCCACTAAAATTGCATTTTATGATTCTAAAATCAGTGTTGTCATGACCTTCTGAAGGGCCAAAACTTTAGAAATTAATTTATAGGTGCTACCCAGTAGGTTAATAGGTCTAAAATCTCTAATATCATGATTTGTAAACATATATATCCAAATGGAATGATAAGACTTTTATATCCTACTCTTGTATTCTAACTAGCTATTGCTGATTACAGCTATTCGCAATTGCACATCGAAGGTGAATGCTGCATCATTTTTTTTTTCTTTTTTACTAAGCCTCCATATAATGATCAATATTTCAATTAACCCTGATGTGCTTTTTCAATAATATTTTATTTTTTAGTCACTTATGATCCCTTGACATATTGGTCTTGAATGTTGTTGGAAACTTAACATCAGAATTAACATAATTCATATCCTAAATAATCTTAGTTGAACCTCTTATATTTCTTTTGTTCAATTTGCATTTTTTTTAACCCCTTTTGAGCACTTGAATTTTTGTTGTGGTGGAAATCTAGTTGACAATTTACTTTTCTATAAATTCAAGATACTTATTTATTTTTTTTTGGGAACTGTCTTTACTACCTTTCACATTTACTTTTCAGCCTGACTGCTTGGATGATTTGGCTTATGCAATAATGAATGAGATGACTAAGTTATGTTATCGAGTTTCGGACGCTGATGTTACTCGTGCTCGTAATCAGGTATTTGAATATGATTTGGCATCACTAAGATTTTTACCTTTTGCAATTAATGTTCCATGGTTTAACAAGAAGAGGTGTTCTATCTTATTCCTATTCTCGTGGTCTAATTTGCCCCCTAATTTTTTTTCGTTCACGATTTCCTATTGAAAATTATTTTAGATACCTTTGAAGTTTGGATTGGACATGGACATTCTTTTCACTTGATTATGTGTTCAGAGCTCATTTTTACTTGTGTATTTATTCTTTTTTGATAAGTAAAATTAAATTTTATAAATAGAAGCAGGGAATTAAGAAAATTCCCAATCAAGTACAAATGGCCTATCCCTCCGAACCTATATTGACATATTATCAACAAAATTAACAAAAGAACTCAAATTAGGCTCTATACCCTTTTTAACCACCTATATAAAACAGACAAAAACAAACTTCTTACTCTTGTGTAATGGTTTTTTTTGTATCCTGAAAGATTCTACTATTTTGTTCTTTCAAAATCAGCCAGGTTAAGGGAAGCGACACCAAGTTTCAAGCCTTCCTTTTGTCCACCCATTAACTACGACCCCAGCAAGCTTGTAGTAGCTGCCTTACATCCTTGGGAAAAGAACACCACACCATGTAACTAAGTATAATCAAATCCTGCAATTCTTTGGTCCTCTTACAGTAGAGCTGAACTGAGCCCATATGAGTGGAGCCTGAGTTTGTTCATGAACTGCTCGGTTTATTTATTGCCCTGATTTTGAATACATCAATATAAGTTGAGCCGAAGTAATTCATAAGTATTGGTTCCTCAGTCTCTTTGTGGAATTTTTATCCTGGGTTTATTATCTTTATTACAATAATTTAGGCAAATATCTATCCTTCTTGGCTGGAGAAGAATGTTTTCTTTACTCATTTGGTTACATAATTGCGCTTGTTGATTCTGAATATTGTTACCTCAATTGCAATGGTCGAACAGCTGTTACTTGCTGAAGTGAACTGGGTTTCGTGTTCCTAGCCTATCTTTTACCTTCAATCTGGTCTTTTGTTGTCACTGTCCATTTGGTAACTGATTTGTTGTTTACAGCTGAAATCTTCTTTGCTTCTCCACATTGATGGTACCAGCCCCGTTGCTGAAGACATTGGACGTCAGGTGCGTTCGTCTTTCCAAATTGATCCAGATTTGGTTTATTAAGGCCTGGTAGATGTTTTTCACTTCTTTCACAGACTGGACTAACTTCTATATGTTAGTAAAATCACAAGTGAAGCCATCAGACCATGCCCTGAACTACTTGGATTTGGGTCTGTCCCTCTCTGGTTTATCGCCATATTTTTCCCCTTTTTTTATATAACATCAGTAGTATTGATTAAAATCCTTGCGAAACTCTCTCTTGTCCTTTATATTTTCCTGTGCCAACGTCTTTTCTGATGCCTAGATTACAACCAGCCAGCTACAATGGTTTTGGCATGCTTGGCAAACTGGCACCTGATTTATTTCCTAGTTAAAAATACAGCTTAGTCCATTTAATAGAAAATCATTTTTGTATCATCAAAACTGTGTATGAAGCAACACTGCTTTGTTATAAAGTAGTGGCCTTTCTGTACCATCAAAACTATACATGAAGCAACGCTGCTTTGTCCATTATTCTGAAGTCATAGCCTTTTTGTATCATCTAAACTATATGCGAAGCAACATTTAATTGACATTGTAAGAGAACTCCAATGACTTTCCAGTACAATTTCTCTGTTGAACAAATGGTTTTTTGATCTTATTTACAATTCCAAAACTATAGGATTGTTGTTATTATGATGAGGTTATTGTTATTTCGTATTCTGTTTAGTGTCATGATGTAGACATGGGAACAGCCCCTATCAGAATTCCCCCAGCTAGAATTCCCCCAACTTCTAGAGGCTAGAGACCCCTGTATAAATGAGGAGCACATGCTCATCCATGGATGAGATATTTAAGGTAAATGAACATGTGTTACGGGTTCAAAATACAACCTTTAGCTGGATGGGAATTTCTCCCCTTGCTTGAAATGTTGCTAAGACCGTATTAATAAATAGAAGAAGCTGCTAGTTGATTTACTTAAGTTAGTGTTTCTTATTGCAGCTAATTACATATGGCCGAAGAATCCCATTTGCTGAGCTATTTGCCAGAATTGATGCTGTGGATGCATCCACAGTCAAACGCGTTGCAAACCGTTTTATATTTGATAGGGTAAGCTTGAATTCTTTTCTTGTGCCATTCGACTTTTTTTCTGAAAGTTACAGTAGGCCACAGGATGCAATAACGTGCAGGGTTCCTTCCATTATTGCTATGTTTGGAACATGGATTTATAGAGGGATAACAAAAGTGAGAAAAAAAAAATGAGGGCAAATTGAAGTGAAAAACTCATGCATAATAGTTTTTTTTTTTTGGTTGGCTTAGAAATTGAGAAGAAAATAAATAGATATTTGCCAAAAAATTTAATGTATTTTTATTTGGTGAAGCATAAAAAATTACCCAGATTATCAAGAGCTAGTAATTTTATTTTCCTTTGCCGCGGGGGGGGGGGGGGGGGGGGGGGGGGGGGGGGGGGGGGGGGGGGGGGGGGGGGGGGGGGGG
>JAVXUM010000001.1:16569512-16584171 GCA_035590655.1 Pouteria glomerata
AATAGGTCATGCAAAAACAAAATCATAAATGTATATTTGGCTATATTTAATTACATATATACACAATTATATATATAAAGAGAGAGAGAGCGACACGACCTTGTGGAGAGAAGAAGCAGAGGAAGGCAGAGCCTTGTATGGAGAATGTACAGACATGCCGTCTTGTTCTTCTTCCCTTCCTCCACCGCCAGCCATTTTGGTCTCCAAAGTACACTTCAATTATATATATTTCACCTATATATTTGTTTATGTATTCGTATGAGTATATATATATAAATCAAATTCGATCGAAATTAAATGTCTATATGTGTAGAGTTAGGGTTTTCGATTTCGAATCGTTTGATCCAAACGGTGAGTGAAATGAAGCAAAGAACGTGGAAAAACTGTTGGGCTTGGGACGGTGAGACAGTTTGATTTTTTTGGATTAGGCTGCTCATCTTTTGGTTCCCCGCCCGAAGAATAAAGTAAGAACAAATCAGTATAAAGAAATAAAAAATGAAATCATATGGAAGATAGAAAAAAATTTACAAAAATGTACGAATCCAAAACGGGAGGGAGAAGGGGTGAGAGAGAGAGAGGGAGGAGAAGGGTTTTACATTACCTTGCCTGGAGAAGGAGTCACCGGCCGGAGAGGGGAAACTCGGCGCCAACCGTTGAACTGCCGTGTGAAGAGAGAGAGTGAGAGAGAGAGTGAAATGACCCGCATGCCATTCGCCATGTCACTAGACTCGCCGGTCGAAGGGGGCAAACCCAGCACCAGATTGTCAGGGATACTTGGTTGGAACAGAGAGAGTGAAAGAGAGAGCGAGAGAAATGACTACGCGGAGGGAGGGGAGGGGGGTTTTTGGGTGGGAAAACGGGAGTTTTCGCCGGCCGCCTAGAAGCATTTGTCCGGTTTGTCTAGGTGATCGCCTTTAGCACAATTTTCGACTGTGACCAGGCGGTCTTCTATCTCATCAGTCGTGTATACCTACTCCTGTTGTAGTGTCCTTAATATTATCTTTTATTTAATAAATTAAATAAGGAGATAATTATTTAATTTATTAAACAAAAGATAATATTAAAGAGTTAAGATGACATCCAACTCCTTAAATAATTATTCTATTATTATATTTATTAAATAAGAGATAAAAACTAAGGAATTTAGATAGCAATACACTTCTTAAATAATTATCTCTTATTTAATTATTTATTTAAGAGATAAATAATTTAAGATGTACTGATTATCTTTAGAGGTGGGTCCCACTGACAAGTGGCTTACTTTGACTAGTTAAACTTTGTCATTTCCAAGTTGCATCACTTTTACACGTAGCGGCTTGTGATTCGTCCACATGTACAATTTCGTTAAAATCATCCACAAGACACGTGGCAAGATTTAATTTGTCAATTTAATTGGGCTTTTATCCGATACTTGGCAATATTTGATTAGCCAAAATTTTATGTGTCTATAAATGTCCTCTCGAGACTTGATCACGAACACATTGTAGTAGGGTTGAAAGTGAGTGAGGCTCGAAATTTGAAAATTTAATGCCATTAATAAGAACAATTTGGGTTCTTGTACAATGACATTTTTTTTTTCTTGAAATTTGATGCAAATCTCATTTCATATTATTTTAATTTCTATAATGGATTTGATCTTGTTTTGAATTCCAAGTTCGAGTTGGAATCAAAATTTCAAATTTGCTTTTATTAAATAAATTTCTAATTCCAAATCTTTCCTTGGAATTAAATTTCATTTTTTTTCTAACTTAATCACGATCCGAGGTTGAAATTACGTATGATTAACATTTACCCTCATCAGAGCTTGATCATAATTCCAATCTTTGCTATGGTATTAATCATGACTTTAATTGGTGGGCTATTGCTCGTAACCTCAAATTCAAATCGGCAAGGATTTTGGAATTTAGTCAAAGAATTAAAAATAGTTAACCAACTTAAACCTTGTAGTCATCCGTGTTGTATATTGAGAAGTCTAGACTTGAAGGAACTTGGATTTTCAGAAATCACTTCTTTGAAGTAATCTTAATTTTATTAGAAATCAGCAACTCCAAATTTTACTGGGATTCAGTTTCTTGAGATTAGAACTTTAATAATCCTAAACCTTGTGAAGAATCCAAATTATAATTGAAGTAGGATTTAATTTTGCCTATCTAAGAAGCCTTGATCCATCTTTTTCTTCAATTCAAAACCCAGAATCAGTCAAGTAGAGCAAAAGAGGCATCCTTTATTTTTCAGTGTAGGTACGACAGAGTATCATTTATTTTTTATTTTATTTTATTTTTATTTATTTATTTTTTTTTTGGGCAGTGGCTACATGGCAGATTTAATTTCTTATTGAATGACTTTCCACGAATATAATTAATCTTCAAATAGTCATGTAGACCAAAACATGAGGTAAAAGTTTTGCAAAGCAGTCATGACGTGCAAGATCAGAACCCTTCTTCTTCTTCTTCTTTTTTTTTTTTTTGGTCAACGACACCATGACAGATTTGATTTCTCATTCAATGATTTTCCAAAAACTTTGCAATGAAATTCACTTCAATCGTGCAAGATTAGAACCACTTATTTATTTATTTATTTTCAATATGCACTTTCTATTTTTTTTATTCCAATCTGCAAACTTTTTTTCGATGCATCGTGCTCGTTAAATTCATAATTTAGACTTTGGAATTTTTAGCTATTTTCAGCTTTGTTGATCGAGCCAGCGGACATCAGTAAGAGCCTTTCAATTCGGCTTCGGCAAGAATTCAAAGCTGAAAATTTGATCGAGTCAACATTTGTTTGCGCCGACATCAACCAGAGCCTTTGAATTCGGCTTCGGCAAGAATTCGGGGCTGAAAGTTTGACTGAGTCAACATTTGTTCGCGCCAACATCAACCAGAGCCTTTGAATTCGGCTTCAGCGAGAATTCGGAGTTGAAAGTTTGATTGAGTCAGCATTTGTTCGCGCTGACATCAACCAGAGCCTTTAAATTCGACTTCAGCGAGAATTTGAGGCTGAAAGTTTGATTGAGTCAGCATTTGTTCGCGTCAACATCAACCAAAGCCTTTGAATTCTGCTTTGTTAAAAATTCGAGACTAAAAGTCTGATTGAGTCAGCATTGTTCGCACCGACATCAACCAGAGCCTTTGAATTCGATTTCGGCAAGAATTCGGGGCTGAAAGTTTGATCGAGTGAGCATTTGTTCGCGCTGACATCAACAAGAGCCTTTGAATTCGACTTTGGCAAGAATTCGGGGCTGAAAGTTTAATTGAGTCAGAAATTGTTCTTGCCGACATCAACTAGAGCCTTTGAATTCGGCTTCGGCAAGAATTTGGGGGTGAAAGTTTGACTGAGTCAGCATTTGTTCGCGCCGATATCAACTACAGCTTTTGAATTCAGCTTTGGCAAGAATTCAAGGTTGAAATTTTGATCGAGTCAGCATTTGTTTGCGCCGACATCAACCAAAGCCTTTAAATTCAGCTTTAGCAAGAATTTTGGGCCAAAAGTCTGATCGACTCAGCATTTGTTCGCGTCGACATCAACTAGAGCCTTTGAATTTGGCTTCGGTAAGAATTTGAGGCTAAAAGTCTGATTGAGTCAGCATTGTTCGCGCCAACTTCAATCAGAGCATTTGAATTCAACTTCGATAAGAATTTAGGGCTGAAAGTTTGACCAAGTCAGCTTTTATTAGCGTCGACATCAACTAGAGCCTTTGAATTCAGCGTCGGTAAGAATTCGGGACTGAAAGTTTAATCGAGTCAGCATTTGTTGGCACCGACATCAACTAGAGCCTTTGAATTCGGCTTCGGCAAGAATTCGGGGCCGAAAGCTTTTGGGGCTGAAAGTTTAATTGAGTCAGCAATTGTTCGCGCTGACATCAACCGGAGTTTTTGAATTCGGCTTCAGCAAGAATTCGGGGCCGAAAGTCTGATTGAGTCAATATTTGTTCGCGTCAACATCAACCAGAGCCTTTGAATTTGGCTTCGGCAAGAATTCGAGGCTGAAAGTTTGATCTAGTCAGCCTTTGTTCGCGTTGACATCAACCAGAGCCTTTGAATTCGGCTTCGACAAGAATTTGGGGCTGAAAGTTTGACCGAGTTAATATTTGTTCGCGCCGACATCAACTAGAGCTTTTGAATTCGGTTTTGGCAAGAATTCAAGACTGAAAGTTTGATCGAGTCAGCATTTCTTCACGCCGACATCAACCGAAGCCTTTGAATTCAGCTTTGGTAAGAATTTGGGTACAAAAGTCTGATCTAGTCAACATTTGTTCACGTCGACATCAACCAGAGCCTTTGAATTCAGCTTCTTCAAGAATTTGAGGCTGAAAGTCTGATCGAGTCCACATTGTTCGCCCTGACATCAACCAGAGCCTTCGAATTTAGTTTCGGTAAAAATTCGAGGCTAAAAGTTTGACCAAGTTAGAATTTGTTTGCGCCGACATCAACTAGAGCCTTTGAATTTGGCTTCAGCCAGAATTCGGGGCTGAAAGTTTTCGGGGCTAAAATTTGTTCATGCCGACATCAATCAGAGCCTTTGAATTTGGCTTTGGGAAGAATTCGAGGCTGAAAGTATGATTAAGTCAGCATTTGTTAGCTTCGACATCAACCAGAGCCTTTGAATTCGGCTTCGACAAGAATTCGAGGTAGAAAGTTTGATCGAGTCAGCATTTGTTCAGGCCGAAATCAACTAAAGCCTTTGAATTCAGCTTCGACAAGAATTTAGGGCTGAAAGTTTGACCGAGTCAGTATTTTTTCGCACCGACATCAACTAGAGCATTTGAATTCGATTTCGGTAAGAATTCGGGACTGAAAGTTTGATCGAGTCAGCATTTGTTCGCGCTAACATCAACCAGAGCCCTTGAATTTGGCTTTGGCAAGAATTAGGGGCTGTAAGTTTGATTGAGTCAGCATTTGTTCCCGCCGACATCAACTAGAGCCTTTGAATTCAACTTCGATAAGAATTCATGGCTGAAAGTTTGATTGAGATAGCATTTGTTCGCATCGATATCATCTAGAGCCTTTGAATTCGGCTTTGACAAGAATTCGAGGCTGAAAGTTTGATCGAGTTAGCATTTGTTTGCGCCAACATCAACTAGAGCCTTTGAATTCAACTTCGACAAGAATTCAAGGCTGAAAGTCCGATCGGGTCAGCATTTGTTCGAGCCAACATCAACCAGAGCCTTTGAATTTAGCTTCGGCACGAATTTGGGGCTGAAAGTTTGAAGGCCCTAAAGTCTCTGCAATAGATCTTTAAAGTGTTAGGATTGTTTTCTTTCAGATCATGGTCACTTTCAAGGATTATTCATTGAATGGCCAAAAGACAGTTTCAATTATTAATGAAGATGACGATCATTCAATGGTCTTGGATTTATCAGTGTTTGATCCAATCATTGGCTATTTTTCTCGTGATTGGTCCCCTTCTGCAAATTTGCCTCACCTTGGGCGAGGGTGTATTTCTTTAAGAAGCGACTGAATTGATCAAGGCAATTCCAACATTATTTCTTCAGAAGCATTGTTCTTACAATCCTCACTTCATTCTAAAGATTTTGATGCTGACCGTTTCACGTTGTTGGGTGATCGTATTGATAGCAGAGAAACTTCTTGGGACACTTTTCTTCTTAAGTTTGGTGAATTCTCATATATTCCCAGATATTAGGAATGGTTAGAGGATGTGCTTAGTCTTAATAAAAGAATTTTGACCAAGGCTAGCATATATGATGTTGTTTACGCTTCTCTATTCACGTATGACCGTAGCGAAGGCCTTGTTCGATCATTTTGTGAATCTTGGTGTTCTTCCACAAATACTCTCCATACTCCATTAGGAGAGTTATCAATCTCATTATAGGATTTACGTAACATCGGTGGTTTATCAATTCACGGTATATTTTATGATGAGGTCGTCCCATCTGGCAAAGAAGTGTCGGGCTTTGACAACAACAGAATGTTATTTCTCTCTCCAAGCTGCAAACACTTATTCTCAGCATATCACAAACGTTATCATGAGAATAGAAATGGTGAAGTTAAAGCTCATGATTAGGTTCGATTTTGGTTCAGAGGTCCAGAAAGATATGCAGCTCTTCCTAAAAGGGTGAATAAAAAAAGGTCTACCAAGCTAAGGACTCGTCATAATCCTACAGACATCATCAATGAGCCAGTTCAACATTCTAAAGTAGAAGAAAGAGCCTTTACTGATTTAGCAGTGAAGGCAGATGTCAGAGTAGAGACTTATTTAGCTATTTTTTTAACTTGTTGGCTATGTAGATTTGTTTTTCCTGCTACTAAAGTTGATAACATTCGTCCTGGTGTTTTCAAAGTAGCATGTATGATGGCTCGTGGTGAAAAGTTCTCTTTGGCAGTGCCAGTTCTTGCAAATATCTATCATGGTTTAGGAAAAATTTGCTCATCTCCTTCTCCCAATAGATATAATATGAAATTTCCAATCCATTATGTTTATGGATGGCTTGGTCATTATTTTGACTGTTACTTTGCATATTCTCGTCCACAAAGTAGTGCTCCAATGGTGAGATTTTCCGGTGAGAAAATGGCCAAGTATTTTGATGCTACACAGGCTCGAATCCTTTTTAGAAATGCTAGTTTTTTCAACTCTTCTTTATTTTTGGGTAAGGAGAAGACTGTGTCCTTAGTTGATAATGGAAATCAGGGAGCTGTTTGGAATGACTACATTATTAGAATTCGTTGAGCTATTTGACCATGCGTCGTGAAAATGAGCTTATTGTGGAATCTTATAGCCCTATACGATTTTCCAGGCAATTTAATTTTTGTCAGAGCATTCCTGGGAAGCTGAAAAATGATATTAGGTTTGGAACTGTAGCAAAAATTGCTCAGCTTTGGCAATTTTGCACTCAACTGGGTACCAACACTAAGTTTTTGATTCTCGCACATACATCTAAAAGTCTTGTTACAAAACACTACGTTGGTTGATGGGCAAAGCGTTTAAGTAATTACTGCAAGAAAAACTACAGTCTCGTTATAAAACTTCCGAAGGTTAATCCTTTTATTGCAATCTTGAAGCAGAATAAGGGAGAAGTTGCTGAACATATTCCAGTCTCCAAAGAAAAACGAAGTGGTGCTAAGGATGTGCCTGAAGAAATGACTATGAAGGATACCAAAATCTTGAATAGAGAATCTTTAGTCAAGAGAAAACAAAACTTCTTGCCACCTGATGATGAACATAGCTCTAATGGGGGTGATCGTCATTGGAAGCGCTTAAAAAGGAAGGCCACCATTTTTGCATTAGAAGATATTCATCTTAACTTCGATGACATATTCCCTGATACCTCAAACCCTTCTTTGCCTTTGGAAGAATTTGGAAACCAAATAAGTATATTTATTTATTTTTTTTTTTTGAAACATATTCTTCACAACTCTTCGATTTGTAGTTGGAGAATGATAATGGGCTTGCTGAGGTGGACGACATAACTTTGCAAGAGAGCGAAAAATCTATTGATGCACCTGATATATTGACTCCTTAGTTAGAAGTTTCCAAGGTTGCGGATAATATATCGTCTCATCCGATTATTGAAGAAAACTCCGTAGAAGCGATTCGATAGCCTTGTACAAGACCTGTGGATCCTGCTTCTTTAAACATTTCCGTATTCAGGGTAGACGATTTGATTTTTGATTGTCAACGTACCTATCTTACATTATTATGGAATGGATGATCTCAGAAGATAGGTAGATCTAGCCTGACTTACCTTCACACCATTGAAGATGATGTTGAAAAAGTGCTAAAGGAGATGAAAATAGTCAATGCTCTGGATTTATCTTCTCTAAGGAGTTTACTTGTAGGACTTTTTCATGATCTTCGACTCTATAATTCTAGCCGATTTTCTTCAGCAGAGAAAATGTCTCAGAAGTCATATGATGAGCAGCTAACCAAGGTCAAGATGAGCTTTCTGATGTTGAGGCTAGAGAAGCTGTACAGGCCAAGGACTTGCAATCTCTTGAGACTACAATTATGTCGTTTAGACTTAAAAATGAGCAGTTGGAAGAAAAAGTTGAAAACTCTCATCAATCAGATTGAAGAGTCAGAGTTACAAATTTCTGAGAAGAAATCAGAGCTATCAAAGTTGCAAGCTAATGCATTAAGTCTCAATGAAGAAATCTCCACTATTGAAAGTAAGCCTGTTCTAAGTGATGAGGACGTCAGGTGCTTAGTAAACATGGAGCAAATGCTAGAAGCAAGACATGCTGAACTGAGAGACTTCAAACTTTCCCTTAAATTTTTTTTTTCAATGTAATGCAGATATATGTTCTTTTTAATAAATTATTCATTTTGACAAGATTTTTTTTTTTTAATGGTTGACTGGGCTTGAAATAAAATTTCAAACTGCCTACATATCGGAAATGGGATCAAGCCAAACGTAGTTCATTGTGAATGAGAAATAAATGACTTTTTTTTTTCTTTTTTTGAATAAATGACTAAACTTGGAACAGACTCCAAGTTACCTACGTACCCGAAATGGGATCAAGCCAAGCGTAGTTCAATTTTTTTTTTTTTTTTGGGTGCCTTTCACAATTTATACTCATGCGGACCAGGAGTAGTACATGATTTTTTAAGGAAAGTAGCGCTTCAAAAACTTGCCATTTATGGGGGCCAATTCTCAAGCCATCTTCAGCCACTATCTTGTATGCTCTGTTTGAGTAGACTTCTTGCACAATATACAGGCCATCCCACTTAGAGTTGAATTTGTTGCCTGTACGATGAGTGGTAATGATAGGTCTCCTCACGACGAGTACCAAGTCTTCTTCCTGAAATGATCGGGGGAGGACTCTTTTGTTGAATGCTCTAGTAAGACGAGCTAGATAACATTCTAAACATTACTGTGCATCAAGCCTCTTCTCATCAAGTGCTTCAAATTCTTCCAGTCGCAGGCGAGCATTTTCTTCCTGAGTAAGACCTTCTTGAAGAGCAATTTGTAATGATGGGATTTGACGCTCAAGGGGTAGAACAGCTTCCACACCATATACCAAAGCATAAGGAGTAGCTTGCGTAGATGTTCGATGAGTTGTTCGATAAGCCCAAAGAGCTTCTCCAATTTTTTCATGCCAATCTCTCTTTCACTTTGCTACTACTTTCTTTAACAAATTTCCAAGTGTCTTGTTGAATGCTTCGGCAAGGCCATTTGCATGTGCATTGAACATAGACGAGTTGTGCTGTTTGAAGTTAAACTTCTCACATGACTTGTTCATCAAGCTATTGTAGAAAGGCTTCCCATTATCTATGATAATGTATCGTGGCACACCATATCTGAAGATGATATTAGTGCGAATGAAGTCCACAACATTTTACTTTTTGACTTCTCTTAATGGTACAGTTTCAGCCCATTTAGAGAAGTAGTCGGTTGCTGCTAAAATGTATAAATGACCAGCAGAAGACTTAGGCAATGGTCCGACTATGTCTAGCCCCCATGCATCAAACGGCCAAGAAGCAAAAGTTGGATAGAGTGGTTCTGGTGGTTGATGTATAAAGTTTCCATGGAATTGATAGGCTTGACATCTCTTTGCGCACTTCATAAAATCTTTTACCATCATGGGTCAGTAGTATCCCATTCTTTTGATTCGAAAGTGAAGTTTCGGATCGGATTGATGAGCACCACATACACCAGAATGAGCTTCTTCCAAGACTTGTGTAACTTCTACCTCTCCCAAACAGCGAAGGAATAGTCCTTCGTATGAACGGCGACAGAGTGTATCTTCATAGTAGACAAATCTTGAAGCTCGACGCTTTATGTCCATTCTTCTACGTGGATCTTCTGGTAGCTTCTGATGGAGTAGATAATCAATAAGAGGTTGACGCTAGTCATTTTCTTCAATTTCAAAGACTGAGACTGCGTCCACATCACTTCCATCATTGTCTTCATAGTCGAAGAATAGACGAATAACCCATCTTTGACTAATTGGAATTCGTGTCTCTTGATCAAGCAATGCAAGTGTTGAAGTTAGCTTAGCAAGATAATCTGCTTGTTTATTTTCTTTTCTTGGCACATGTTCTAAGGTGGCGCCACCAAGCCATCCTATCAATCGAGTTGCATAATGGTAGTAAGGAACAAGTTCAGGTTTTCTCACTTCATAAATATTTAACAACTGATTGATTATTAGCTTTGAGTCTCCATATACATTGAGTTTTAATTGCTTCATGTTGACAGCCATTTCCAACCCAAGTATGAGTGCTTGATATTCAACTTCATTATTTGAATAAAGCTATGTAAGAGTGAAAGCATAAGGCAACACGTCACCATCTGGAGTAAGAAATACTAAACCGATTCCTGTACCACTGTGTTGAGCTGCTTCGTCGAAATACGTCTTCCATGGTTGTCGTACTTCTACATAGAGGATGTCTTCGTCTGGCAACTCTTCTGATAGTTCCCAATCAGCAGGTATATGATGATTGGCTAAGAAATCAGCTAAGGATTGTCCTTTGACTGCCTTTTGAGGCACGTAAATAATCTTAAATTTTGAAAAAGAAAAGACCATCTTGCTAATCGATCCTATAAGACTGGCTTCGACATGATATACTTGATAGGGTTAGCTTTAGAGATGAGATGAGCAGTGTTAGCTTGAAAATAATGCTATAACTTTTGAATTGCAAATACTAGAGCCAAGCACATCTTCTCAATCGGTGAGTAGTTTAGCTCGTTGGGAGTCATTATCCTACTAAGATAATAAAGGGCATTTTCTTTTCCTTTTTCATTTTCTTGAGTAAGTAAAGCCCCAACAGAATGTTTTTATGTAGTAATGTACAGAATTAATGGTTTCCCAGGGATAGGGGCGGCCAATACTAGAGATGTAATAGCCTGGGACCAACACCGTTGGAAGATATTGTCCGCTTTGGCCCCTCAGGTCTCTCCCTAGCAAGCCCTCACAGTTTTGTTCTTACCGAGGGCTACCCTAGTGCCCCCCCCAAAAGGCCTCGTCAGTGGGAAAGTTTCCACCCCCTACTTATTAGGCAGGCTTCGTTCTCCTTCCCAACCGATGTGGGATCTCACAATCCACCATCCTTTGAGGCCCATCCCCCTAACATAAATTGTTTGGGACAGATAGTATGGGAAAATAGGGACTAATAAAAACAAATAAAACCTGTACCAAGGTCAAGTCATAAAATAATCACATCCATCAGAGCACTACATTCGTCCCAAATTCTCATATTAAACAAATATATAACATACATGATCATAATCACTGGGACTCACACTTCGGGTCGCACAAATAAGATACAACGGTTTTAATAAATGTAAAAATAATCTCTAGGACATCTAGTAGTCAACTCAATTTAGGATGATCACTAACTTGTCTCTCTGTATTACCTGCAATATGGATGGGGTGAACTAATTAGCCCAGTAGGTAGAACAGTGCCAGTGTGCCCCAGTGTACATACATATAACACATTATGTATACACAACAGCATAATATAAATATGCATCTCTCATGCAATGAAATAAAATGAAATGCTATGGCCATGCATTTTGTTTCTCCATCTACCCTCAACCTTATCCTAGGACGGGTGACACTTAGTAAGACTTTTAGCCAAGACATGCGCGGCCACCAAATACACCGTTTCAGTGCTCACGGCAAATTTATATATATATATATCTCATATTCCTTTGGGGAACCAAGTTACACTCTCACAGGACTCAGGGGTTCCGTGTTACACCCCCTGTCCCATCCGCTAGAGAACCGTGTTACACCTCTAGTCAAGCATCTACCTATCTCAAGCAAGCATCCGCTATCTCAAGCAGGCAACCTGCTGCAGTCTGAAAAAATATCACATCCATAAACCCATATTAACGTCCCAACTCCACATAACTAAGCTCTAGCCACGTCTATAAAATCTGGGGATCATCCGGTGTTATCATAATCTATTTTCTCAAATATATAAATATATAACAATCGTGCCTCGGCACATCACAATCTATGGCACTCTCGGCCAATCCGTACATATTATTTCCACCGGATGAAACCACCCCAATCCCAATGCATATGATATGCTCAATTATGGAATTAAACATTAACTCAATGTAAAACTTATTTACATTCATCCAACCCAAGCCTTGATTTCACTCGAAACGCAACCATAAATGTTCCCATATGTATTTATTATGATTCTACAACTTCCATTTACAAAATAACTGAAAAATATATGAGATCCATCAACATATATGCATATATATATACACACAAACACATATATATACATATATTTACAACTTTCTTCACATCTAGCCGAATCATGCATATATATATATCAAAATGCTCCCTACAACGTTTAGAGCAGGAATCTAAGTCCCACCTACCTCAAATCTGAAGAGAAATGGAGAAAAATGAAGAAAACCACTTTGAAGTTCGAACTTCAAACTCAAATTTCTTCATCCTCACTTCGAATCTCGAGAAATGGAGCATACCACAATGATCACCGCGTCAAGATCTCCCTGGATTGACTATTTGTTTGCTCCAAAACTCTCTCTCTTCTCTTTTTTCTCTCTTCTTCCTCCTTTCTCTCTCTTTTTCCTCTTTTCTCTCTCTCTCTTTCTCTGGTTCAGCTGAAAACAAAAGGAAATAAAGAAAACTGGGAAGGAAGAAAAAGAAAGAAAGAAAGAAAAAGATACTCGGCCCTTAGCCTACTTTGTCCAACCCAATATCACTTTGGGCTCAACCCATGCCGGGAAAAATATAATAATCCACAAAATCTCAATTTAAATATTTTATTTACTCAAAATAATACAAAATATGCCAAATTAAAATACCGGGTGTTACAGCAGATTTCATCAAATATTCCTTAATGCTTTTAAAAGCATTGCTGCATGCCTCATGTAATACCCTCACCTTCGGTGTAAATGAAAGTTTAATGAAAAGGATGTTCTTAATGAGAGAACATGAGTTTAGAATGGTTGGAGAAAAGATTGTGGTTTTACACCTTGGCGAAGTGGAATATTTGCATGGATTCAATTAGGTGTTGTTGTTTTGAAGGTGCATGATCATGCCTTATTAGTGCATAGCTTGATTTGGGTGTGTGTTCTCATTTTGTGGGTGCATGAGAGTGTAAGGAGTTGAGGAAATGAAAAAGAAATGAAGTAGAAAAGGGGTAGCCGGCCATGGTGAGAGTTTGGTGTTGATTTTGACTTTCTAAATCAATTTGGACTAAAGTGGACCAATGGGATTGAGAGTTGACACTTTGACCACCAACTAAGCTTACATATATATAATATTGTGGAAAAAGGTTGGGAAGAAGAGGGAGAACCGGGCAAGGCTTTGGCCTTTCATTGTTTGTCTTTTGTTTGTTGTTAATTAAGAAGTCAAGGTTGGCATTAAAGAGGTGGGACCCTTAGTTTAAATGTTGGAAGACTTATGAGTGTTGTATGCATACAAGTTGGTGATTTCTTGTGGCTCCAAATGCATGGCCGGCCAAATGGTATAGATATATGTATATATGTATATAAATTGCTAAAATAACATAATTTGTGTTAAGTGTGAAAAAGGAGAAGAGGAGAGAAACTCATTGAACCTCATCCGGCCATGGGAGTGAACTTGAAAGCTTGAGAGTTTGAGAAGAGAGTTTGAGAGAAAAATTTGAAGAAGAAGAAGAAGAAAGGAAGAAGAACAAAAGGAGAGGAGCTAAACAAGTCAAGGAGAAGGAAAAATTGTAGAGAAACTCAAGTGAGTGAAGTTCTCTTGCTCTTGGAACAAGTTTGGAGGAGGAAGATCCATCTTGAGACCTTGGAAGAGATTTAGAGGTGTTGAAGAGATTCGAGTTTAAAAGTGAGGTAGGGAGCTCCTCATAACTAAATTTTGATGCTCTTCTCCTCTTTTTCTTGAACTCTATTCTAGTATATGAAACCATGCTAAGTAGTGAACTTCAAACAAACTTTGGAACCTAAGGAATGTAAATGATCATGATGAACCTAAGTGGCATGAGGATAAACCATGGGAAGAGAGGGAAGGTAATTTTGAGAGTTTTGGTTTAGGATGACCTTAGAAGAGGAGGAAATGATCATGAGATGACAATTGGTATTTGAAAATGAGTGGAAAAGAAGTGAGGAAGCAAAAACCAGAAAAAGGGAAATTACCCGGAACAACCCCCCCTCGGCGGGCGCCCGCCAGGGGGAACAGGTGTGCGCCCGCGGGGCCGTGCGCCCGCCGAGCCTGGTCCCGGGTCCTGTTTTTCCCCTGCTTCTCGATCCTAATCCACCCCTTCCACCCTTCACCATGTGACATGCCTTGAATGAAACCGCATGATTATAATTGGTATCCTTGATGCTTGGAATATGATATGTTGTGTTATGTTGTTGTTGCATTGCTATTGCCTTGAGAAAATGAAATGACATAATGCTTGAGTTGAATTGATAAGTTACGTGCAAATTCACGAATACTATGTTCATGAGAACACGGGCCTCATCTTAAGAAAAGATAAATGAGAATGTGAATATTAATGGGTGAGTTTGGGATGATGAACCCTCAAGGGCAATGAGATACATGTAAATTCATATAATGCTCAAACCTAATGAAAAGAGAATAAAACGGAATGATTGGTTGCTTGCCGGGGACTTTGGGTACGAAAAATAGGAATGGGGAATTGTTACGCTCGGGTCGAAAATCCCGGAACCTGCGCAGGGTTGGTGTTTCATACCAGTAGGTTAGTAGCCTACGAAATGAGGGCT
>JAVXUM010000001.1:16651357-16663779 GCA_035590655.1 Pouteria glomerata
TGGACCCCACGTAAATTACATTAAATTCTTCGCCCGCCCCCAGTCAATCTCCTTGTTACATCAGTTTTAACAATTCATCCTTGAATTCTCACACCAAAAAAAATAATAATAATAATGCAATCAAATGTAGAGAATTTATCAATTTAAAAATATTAATGCACTAAAATATTTTATTATTATATTAAATTTTCATTTAACCAAATTTTAAAAATATTTTTTAAAAAATATTACTAAAAATTTCAAAATTAGAGATCTGCTTGGAGACATAATTTTTAACAAAAAAAATTAGTAATTTTTGATTATTGAATTTTTAATAAATTATTAATTTTTATCACTTTTCTATTCAGTTAAACTAACTTCTCAATTTAAAAGTTATTAAAAATTATCAAAAGCTGTTAAAAATTTTTAAAAATTGTCAAAGTTGCCAAAAATTTTATTAAAAACTAAAAAATTACAAAAAAAATTACTAAAAATTACTAATTACTTCATTAAACATACCTAAAATTACAAGTAGCAGTTTTTGATGAAAAAATATCAAAATTTACTTAAAATTATACTTCCAAACACCCCCTAAACAGGCGCTAATACTAATGGCATTATCTTGTCATTCTGGTGGAAGATTTTCATTAATTTTTTGCTAATAATTTCAAATTTTTATAGGTAAAGAAAATCATGTGATCAATGTTAGACATTTAATTCTTTGTAATTTATTTTCAAGAGGATGACAAAATTATATTTTAAGCCCTTGCCTGCACTTTGTAACAAATTCTAGTTAATTTTTTATTTTTAAATTATTATAGTTAAATTCCTGCATTTTTATAATATCAATATTTTATGAATTTTTATTAATATCTATTTGTTAAACATATTGAAAAATTTTTGCGTAATTAAAACATTGACAGTGTTAAACAACCAAAAAGGTTTACAGATCATTGGCGTTTTATAAAACTTATGTAAAATTAAATTATTACAAATGTAAAGCTTTGAATATTTTATTTAAAATATAAGATCCCAAAAGTAAAACTGAATATATATTAAGTTACATAAATTTATAAAAGTTGCAGTCTTATAATTCATATAATGGGTAAATAATTTAAATTTTATAGAGATTTATAAAGTTTTGCATTATTCTATAAAGCTCGGGTATTAAAAAAATAAATTATACTGGGGTTTCAAATTTTTTTAAAATTTTTAAAAAATTCTTAATTTTCTTTCATTAAATTTCAATACTGAAATTTTTACATCACTTCAATAACTTTTAATTTTTTTTTTTTAACTTTTCTAAAACTTCAAATACACCATAAATGTGATACATCAAAAAAGGAAAAAAAAATCCTGATACTATTTTTATGGAGGGGTTCGCAGCATTACTTAATGCTCCGTTTGTGAGTTTAAGAAGGAAAAGAAAAAAAAAAATATTAATTAGGAGAAAAAATTAAAGAAGAGAACATGATGATAATTTTTTTTTCTATTAGTTTGAGAGTTTAAGAGAGAAAAAATAGAAAGAAAAGAAAATGTTTATTGTTATTTTACTACTTTATCTTTATATTATTAATAAATAAATCTCTCTATGTTATTAGTAAATGAAGAATTAGCACATTAAATAAGACTAAAAGAATCCATATTGAAATAATTAAAAATAAATGCAAATATGATTTCATTTAACTAAATAATAATAATAAATTAAAAAATAATTCTACCCCAATTTATTATTGTAGTAAGAGTCTATTCTTGATTAGATACAAAATCCAACTTTGATACTAATAATAATGAAAAGTTAAAAAAAAAAAAAAATTAAGAAGTGCTGCTCAAAAATATAGATAATAATACTAAAAAAAACTTTAATAAAGAACGTTGTTGTTAGAGAAAAAAACACAAACCTTCAAACGAATAAATTATATATACATACATATATATACACATATAAAAAAAAATGAAACTAAAGTCTTAAAACGTGATTAGAAAAAAAATAGAGTAGAACATTATTAAAAAAAATTACCTAAACTATAAAATCTAAAAATGAATGAAGGAATAAAATTTGAAAAAAGTGATAAAAATCCATCAAAGTGATGAAGTTCAAAAGATTTAATTTGCACTGAGACATATTTATAATTTTATTTTTTATTTTTTATTTAATGTATAAATGTGTCATTTTAAAAGTTTTAATAAATAACTTTTTTTTCTTCTTTCAATTTTTGTCCACTTTTGAAAAGGTAAAAATTTATTTTTTTTTATTTCTTTAAAAAATTTACAAATCAGAGTTAAGTTTTAATTTTTTTCATTTCTGTCATCCATTCGGGATAAAAGTTATTTATTTTTTATATTTTTTTTTTGTCACTTCATACTTCCCCTCTTTATCTGCTTATTAGTAATTTTTTTTGTTGCTCTTCTCCTTTTTCCTCCTAAACTCGCAAAGACGTCCCCTCTGTTCTATTTCACAAGTTTCAGATCGGTGTACGAAGCAAAAAAAAAAAAGTTTCGAAGCGGTGTAAGTGAACATTGAAGCAGAGGAATAGCTCAACAAAATCTATCTTTTTTTCAGACCTCAAATTAGGTATGTAATGTGAATAGTCTATTCTTAAATTATCTATCGTCATCTTAGGGCTGGCGTTTTTCCACCAACGTTTGTGGGTATATATAATGGGGTTTTGTTTCTGAAGTCGCTGATTATAGATACATAAATGCATGTTGATGGGTTTTGTAACTTTTTGTTGTTCGCTGAATTTCTTACTCTACCTTTTGAGGAAATGAGTTTATTTTATCTTATTTTATTTTATTTGTACTATAGCTTAGAAATCTAGTCATTTAATTTATACAACTGAGTTTGTTCTGGAAGGCAGAATTTATATTGCCAATCTAGCCAACCGCTCATTGTTTTTAGTTATGATATTTTGGGTAATCGTTTATTGGGATTACATATTTTTCTGGCATAATTTTTATATACTTCGGAATGTGGGGTTCAATGAAGTTTTGTGGTTTTGGATTTTGTCACTGCTAGAGGGAAATACATGGAATCTTTCCATGACAGGCATTGTATGACTGTGACATAAGAGTACTTGAACTTGTTAATGCCCTGATTTTGTTATTATTTCTTCCAATTCATTGAGGTATTGAACTTTATTTTTGACGATTCATTTCTGGAAATGGTAGCAAGCCTGGTATTTATCAGTATCCTGATTCACTGGTTAGTGCAAAATCATGTGGATGAGTGGTCCATTATCTAGTTGATCAAGCTGCATTCTTATGTAATCTCTGTTTCATTGCACCCTTAGAAGATTGGTGAAAATTCTAAGCATCTAATATAGTATTGATTCTCCTGTAATGCAGGGATAATCCAGACAAAAGTTTCCACATAAAATGTTTTGCTACTGTGGTCAATTGATATCTATGGCATTTTGATCATGGCATATGGTTGTCAAATCATAGGTTAATAGAGACAAATTTAAACCCGAAATGAAGGTAAAATGTTTGCAGTACCCACCAAAAGGAGAAATTTTCAGAAAATATAAATATGAGAAGTGTTTAAATTTCAATACCAGAGAACATTTTGCAAGTTCACTTGGTCAAAATGAAGTTTTTTATTTTTTTGGATAAATGGTGAAGATGAAGGGTTTGAAAAATATTAAAGGCAATTGTTGAAAGATCTAATAATCTATCCAAATCCACAATTTGAGCCCAAGGCTTGTTTTCCTTACTTAAACTATAAGGCAAAGCAATTCCTTCACAGGTAGCTAACTAAAGGCAAATACTTTACAACTGGCTGCTTCTACCTTATTGTAACTTCCATTATAATTTATAGAGGTGGCTTAGAACAATCACTTGTGCAACTTTCCTCCTCCTACTCTAATACAACATTGACGTACAAAAAGGTTGACGGCTTCATCAAAATTAGGTTGAATGCAATTAAAGTTTGTGTGCAAAGAGTCAAGGGTGTTGCAAGCAGGACTTTTGTTGTGAGGGACTTTTAGAAAGGAGATAGTTACCATGGTGGCTTAAGGTATCACTTGGGGGTTGGTAAGGACAAACTGGAGCATCAAAGAGGGAGAGAATTTAAGGAATACCTAGTTTGTAGGTGATAGGCAAACAAATCTAATATCTTAGTGAGTGAAGGCCTTCTCTTTATTTATAGGGAAGACCAAAACTGGGGAGGTTATGCTTGGCCATTGTGATTTGGGCTGACCATCGTGGAGTTTCCACAGTATATGGCTCTGAGGTGGTGCCACAACTGTCGAATATGAGTGGTGATGGGCCGATATCTCCCGATAATTTGGTGCCATGTGTGGTGTAAGTATTGGAGGTCTTGGGTAGTGACGACCCTTTCTTTTAATAAGTTGAGGCTTGACATTAGCGAGGGAAGGGGTCTAGTGTCTCAATTTTCCCTTGTGCTAGCCTCACAAATCTCCTATTGGTAGTCCTGAGTGAGGGTCTTATTAGTCATGGTGTTCTTTCTTGGACCTGACTAAGGGAAGTTAAGCCAAGTGGCTTGTAAAAGTCTTATACAAAGACGTCTTAGCTGGAGGACGATCTTTTGAGTGAGAGTATCATTGGTAAAGAAATTATAAGCAAGGGTTCTTTGGTGGGAGTCACGAGTGAGGGTGTCTTTGCTATTGTAGTCTACATCGATAATGTTCTTATCGAAAGAATCCCTCTGTTTAACCAAAATAAATTTTCAACAATGTCCATGCATAGATAATAATCATTTCAAAACTTGCACATTTGAGTAGTAATATGATAGAGTGAAAGTAGAATAATACGAATAATCAACTCAACAACTGAATTCAAGAACCAAAAAAACCAACAAAGTTTCCTAGGAGCTGGTTCTCTTGTCTTCAACTCAAAAGAGCGGCACAAAATACTTTAGGGTTCCCGGATATCCCCTCCACACATAATCTTTTGCTTAAATAGGAAGTATAATTCCTAACATAATTAATTCCTAAGTAGGTCTCTTCCTATTCTGGCGAGGACTCTTCTTATTCCTGCAGTGATCATTAATTCTTAATTAGGACTCTTTCTATTCCTGCGGTGATACACCCATATGGGCCGAGGCCCTTCCAATTCCTCTTGGTCCTCCACGTGGTCGGTAACATAATAACACCCATAATCTAAACTAAATTAGCCTCTCAATCAAATCAGTGATGATAAATCATTAATTCACGGATTATCATATATGAATTAAATATCATGAGTGCCAATTAATTTCTCATGAGCAATATCTGTTGGATCTAATATCGCACTTAGAGTCACTCAATTTGACTATGAGTTATTCCCTAAGCTCATCCGATTGAAGTCACCATGTTTTACATGAGCTTGTTCCTTTAACTGTTGAGAATAAGAGTCACCACTAATCATACGGGGTTGTTCCTTAATTGCTAGAGTCATTCCACCTTAAGGAGGTTGCCCCTGGATTTTTATTCCAATCCCAATAACCAAAAATAAATGAGTTCATCAAATTCTCATTCATAAAAATATCCGAATGAATATTCAAATGATCATTCTCATGCTTAATAACATAAGCCACGCAGTCTCGTACCAGAATAAATATTTTTTATTTTCTAATAAGCCAGTCAGTACCCAATTAATAAGAACTAACTTTCAAAACAATTATGCATGGATTACTTGACAAAATTAAATATTAGCAGGATAAATTGCTCCCCTTATGTCCAAGTAATGCAATCCCAAAAGTACGTAGAATAGTCCACAATAAAACGCTCATCTGAGTGTGTCATTCACTAATGTGCTCCATGAAAATCATGGACTCCATGTAGAATCCAAAATCATTTGAGTCATCTATATATTTCCAATCTCCAGGCATGCTGCAACCCTTGGCCCAAATATCTATATATGTTTTTTCCTTTTCTTCTTCTTCTTCTTCTTCTTCTTCTTCTTCTTCTTCTTCTTCTTCTTCTTTGAAGCTGCTGGGACATGCCTCAACCCAAAAGCCACTGCCTCCTTTAATGCTACCTTAATAAAATCTTCCCAATCTTATTCTCTCTCTCTCTCTCTCTCTCTATTTATATTTATATTGATATAGAATAAAAAAAAAAAAACTCTAATCTCATTTATTCTCCTACTTATAAATGTAAAATAGTATAATCTATTAGGCATTCAATTATTCAAATATTTAAACCAAATCAAGAATCCAAATTCTACAAGTATTACATGTTTTAAATAAACCTATAAATAATATAACTTTTAATTGATGGCAACTAAATAAAAAATATATATTTATTAATATAAAGGATAACACATTACCCAACCATCATTCAAGCACTTGAGATAATTCCAACCACTCTATATCAGTAATTAATATCCAATGGTCAAAATTAACACCAAGATAATCTAACAGTATCAATATTACTAACTCGCCATTAGAGGACTAAAATCACTCAAAATAAAATATCGCACTAAAATTTTACTATTTTGCTTAAATTAAATTATGAAATTCTAGTACAAAATTTGGGTATCACACAGAATAGTACCATGCGGCAACAAACTATTGAAATGCCCGGTGTCTTTGCTGGTGAGGAACACCCTCCTGGCTTTCCTTCAAAGCAATCTGCAATAGGAAGTGTGGCAATTACGAAACAAGAAGAAGACAAACCTGGTAAATCAGTTGCACTCGCTGCACATGTTAAACTGGGTTCATCCTGGTCTGAAGTGGAATTCAAAGAACCAAGAGGCCATGTTGACAGTCTGTTTATTTAGGAATTATAATAGACTATATCAGGACAGTAATACAGTTGACTTATCTTTGTGTCCATCATACATTCTATTTCCTCTATTCTCTCTTTAAATTATGTTGAGCCTTCGATACTGTTATTGATTTTTTTTTTTTTTTTTAATTAAGGTGGCAACTAGTTGCTCATATAAACTTCTTATACAGGGAAAGAAGATTCAGTTCCTGGGAGGGAATCAGTTCAGGAAGGTCAATCAGTGACTGTTCTATCACAATACATGAAGCCTCCATACCCTAGCAGTTCAGGCAAAAATGCTAGTCTTTTTTCTTTTACAAATTGTACTCTTGGGACTCATGTATTGTCTTCTCTTTTTATTTTGAATTATACCTTTGAATTTCCACCAAAATGATCCACGTTTCAAATAATATTGATTCACATGAAACCTGTAAAACCCGAGTCAATTTCTTGAATGAAATAATAGGGAGTCAATACTTGCAGTGGTTCTAGCATCCTAGAAATGTTCCTTATTTGTATTCTAATAGGGCCCATCTCATATAAAGAATTTGTAACTTCCTCCTGAATATCATCTATTGCATGATATTTTGATATTTAAATTCTTTAGCACTTATAGCAGTGTTATACATACTTTATCCAACTCAACAAAGCTCATCTCTTGACTATTTATGTGAATCTTGTTTTTCCATTTTGCTTTCAGAGCTTATTTCAGTTAAACCAATTGCACAATGTCTTCCTTTGCTATCTAATTGCCCATGTTAAAACATTCAACTCAGAATCAATTGATGCCTCTCCATTAAGATCTTATACTGGTTAGGGAGGCACTAGTTTATCGATGTGGAATAAATCTTAACCCCTTCACATGCAACCCCCACTCCCATGTGGAGAGGCAAATTGGTGTATCGAGTATGGGAAGTGCATAAACGAGAGATTAAGAAACGAAAGAGGGGGGATGAGTCCTCCCAGACTTCGCCCTAATATATACCATGTTGAAGGATCCAACTCAAAACCAGTTGCTTAGGAGTGGGGAGGCTTATTAAAATCTTATACCTGTTTGGGATGCACTTTGTTATTAATTTGATATAAATCCTAACGTGCCCCCTCACATGTGACCGCTGCTTGCATTTGGAGAGGTAGATCAATATATTGAGCAGGAGAAGTGCACAAATAAGAGATTAAGAAGTGAGGGGGTAGTGTGAGAAAGTAGTACTTCTCAAACAGCTATAATATCTTAATGAGCCTATCCATTCCTTGCCAATTGGTTTTGAGTTGGATACTTTAACGCGGTATTGGAGCTAGGTTTGGAAGTACCCACCCCCCCTCCTTCACTTCTTTATCTCTTGTTGTACACTTCTCATACTCAGTGTACTAATCTTTCCTTCCACATGCAAGTAGGGATTGCATGAGAGGTGAGTTGAGATTTATTTGACATTGATAACAGTGGCTCCCAAACCGGTATAAGGTCCTAATAGGTCTCTGCACTCCTAACCAATTGGTTTC
This sequence comes from Pouteria glomerata, assembly GCA_035590655.1. Classification (NCBI taxonomy): domain Eukaryota; kingdom Viridiplantae; phylum Streptophyta; class Magnoliopsida; order Ericales; family Sapotaceae; genus Pouteria; species Pouteria glomerata. The sequence goes on from JAVXUM010000001.1 coordinate 16,659,550, forward strand.
GAGTTGGATGCTTTAACACCCTCATTATTTTGAGATACTAATGAAGAAACTGATTATCATCTAGATATTAACTTTCCTGGTGGACCTACTTCCGGTTCTGCTAAGTTTGAAGAAAGGAATTTGCAGCTGGTTTCTCCTAACTCTGAGCGGCATCCTTTAAATGGTCCTGCCTTGAAAATTATATGGAAGTGAGTATTTTGTATTCTGCTTTGCATGCTGGTGTTTCTCTAATCTATATGTTGATTCCTGTTGTTGGGAATTTCCTTCTTCATCTCATTGTCATCAATTTATCGTTGTTGTTGTATTTAATTTATCGAGTACAGGGGATATTTTTGTTATTCAAGGTTCTTGATATTGTACATAGATAAGTGCGTAGAAAGTGAATACTTATTTTTCACAAATAGAACATGGTGAAATGATGATGTGATTTGCAAATGTGTGCTTATGGAAGTTAACTTGCACAACAACATGAAATTCTTAGCTACCTTTTCGCTATTTGATCAACTGAAAGCAGCGTCTGGTGACTTAATTATCCATGTCAACTCTAATATTATTTTCATTTCCCTTACATTTTATTTGCATTCTAGCCCATGCTTGTGCCTCATAATAAAGATCAAACCCCTCACATCCTTCATCACATGCAACCCCATGAGATGCATGGAGATATAGATCAATGGACAAAAATAGTGTGCAATCGGACTGATATAATGTAGCAAATGCATTGTGAGAAAATGTTAAGAATGTGAAGCAAGAAGCTATGAACTCAATTTATGGTTTAGTGGGGGTTGAAATAAGAGTTCCAAATCAGATCGAGCAAGCTGGAATTTTAGTTATAGAGGAAGTACCAAGGGAATGGGATAATAAGGGAAAGCCTATTTAAAAACTACTAGCTTTTTGTGTACTCACACCTATGAACAATGCCCCATACTTCCCTGAGTTCCCTCCGTTCAACTTTGTCTTAGTCTGGCTTCAATCGCTTTTAAAATCTGGGATATATAATTCGAGATTTAGGATAACCTATTCCAGTATAAGTTTATTCCACTCCAGAGACAAAATACCTTATTCTATTTTGCAAAATCATCGTGGGAATATCTTATTCCTGGATAAGAATACCTTATCCAAGCAATTTAGGACCTTCAGGATACTTTCAGGCTCTATAGGACACTGCAAGACACCTTCCGGATATTCTTTTCAACGAATTAGGTAGGAGCCCTCTCATTGTTAATTGTGATGAATAGTTATATGACGTGACAAGTTGAATTGGATGGATTTGGAACTACGCCTTGCCTATTGGTTTCATTCATCTCTAAATTAGTTTCCTTTGAATTGTTTGATTGTTGCCAATCTTGAAGTCAATTTATAAAAATAAAAAATAAAAAATCAGTCTTTGCTTACATGAACTATTAGTTGAGTTTCATTTATTAGGTTCTTAGTTCTATTTGGGCATCTTAGGATTTTATAATTTTATTATTTCTTACGATTTTACCTTAATATCAACAATTATTTTTTACTCTTGCCCTAAGTGCTCAGTGTTGTGCCTTAATAGATTTGTCTATGGGCTAAACCCTTGCGTCTATGGGAAGTTTAATCAATACCCTTGTAAGATCTTAAATGAAGCTTTCTCCAGATCTTTAGATATTGGAAAATATTTTGATTCATCATGGGTTTATTTCTAAGAATGGTTATCCTAATTCCCAGTCTACACCCTCCTAGGTGTCTAGTCTCTCATATTCCTTTCATCTGACTCAATACATGCATGATACATCTTTTCAGCCATCAAGTGACTATTTTGAACTTTATTGCCATAATCCTATCATATGTTCTTCTTTATCTAATTCGTCTATTGGCACTCCGTCACACTTCTATAATTCCTTTCTTTTCAAAATCTAGGTGCCCTTCACAAACCATTGTGTTTCCCCATGCACCTTGAATCTAGCTCAACTATGGTTTCTGTTGTTACATGCAATTTTGTCAAAATGAGTCACAAACTATTGAAGATGTGTCAAATGTGTTTGATTTGGTTCCCTCATCATCTTACTCTTCTTTACCATAATTTGGGGGAAGTCTTCAAGAAGAAGGAGAGTATTCTACAGTCTCTACCTGCCCTGATTTTGTTGGTTTATTTGAGGTTATTTTATCAAGTTCATTTTCTCTCTCTTCTCTAAATCTCTTTTTCCCTCTCTTCTCTTTACTTGTGTTTCTCGCTTCCCAGTCCTCCGTCATGATCCAAAGAGGCCAAATATATGACACATATAGGAAGTTGAACTAGGTCATACTGTATAAGAGCATTCACATTAGACATGCCAAATGCGATATGTTTGGTATTTTAGTGTGTGGAATACTAAAATAAAAATAAAAAATTAGCCACACCAAATTCTCTGAAATAGCATTTGTTGGAATAGGAGATTTTTTTTTTTTTTTTTTTAATGGGCTTAAAAAAAAAATGGAGGAAGGGCTCTGATACCAACTTGAAAAATAAGGAATAATGGGAAAGGGTTAATTGATCTTCACCAGACCATTAACCTCATATATATACTGTTAATGCCAATTGGCTTTCCAAAAATACATGATATGTTTCCAATAATTCGAACCCCAATTAGCAACTAATTAAAGATAAATATACAAACAAATAATAGAAAAAATCTCCTATTCTAACAGCATTTAAGTGCAAATTTGCCCATAGTATTACTGTGCATTCTCCAAGCTATCTTTTTTGACTTTTGCTCTTGCCAGCTCACTCTCTCTTCTCATAAATCCAAACCACCACCACCCCCAGGTCTCCTCTGTCAAACCAGTTTTTACTTTACAAATTACAATAAAACAAATTATAAAACAAATATAATAAAGAAGAGTTTAGAGTATCTGATGTGGAATATTGTTTAAGAAAAGTATCTATGAAATAGATAAACTTTTTTATTGTATTATGGAGAGATAAACTGATGCAATTGACAAATGATAATATGATAAAATGATTTCACTGTTTGTAAATTCAGGTGGCAAGAATTGCAAATAAGAGATAATATACTCCAGTGGCTAGTGAACAGCTGGTGAAGACTAATAAATACACCAGTTTAAATGAGTAGTTTGATGCAAGTTAGGTAACAGGATAGAGGAAGGCAAAAAAGAGCATGAAGCAAAGAGAAGAAATTTTTTGGCAGATTTGAATGGCTAAAACAATTAATGCAGCCAACCCCATATAATTATTGATTTGTTGATCCCTAACTGCGATTAATTGAATTCCTCCACCCTGAGCTAGTAGGGGTAGGGGATGGGTGGAGCAGGGACCGGTGGAAATTGTATTCATACATAATGCTATTTACTGTCTAAATTTGCAACTTGTTCTTAGTAGCTTCATCCTACTCATAAGTAATTTGTGAAGTGGAAAGATCAGCCGTTTTCTTTGCATTCTGTAGGGGAAGCTTTAAGGTCCTTGACTTTACTTCTGAAAATAGAATTTGTGAAAGATTTATGGCTCATGCATCAGCGAAAATTTCTCGTAAGGCATATGAGTTTGCAAGACAGATAGCTGGAGTCCTCCATTTTAGGATACATCCCCGTCGTGCTTTTTGGCCAGAGATCTTCAAGTCAGATTGTCCTGATGCAAACGATATTGCTTTGTATTTTTATCCTGAAAGGATTGAGAGGTTTGTTTCCTCCTTTTTTTTTTTTTTTTTCCCTTGTCATTTTGAAAATTTTGTTATTTGATTATTCTGTCAACTTAAGATGTCAGTTTGGTTGTAGGCCAAAACAGCAGTATGCTTTCCTGTTGAAGCTTATCGAGAGGCAGGATTTAATGTTGAGGAGTCATATAGGTCATGTAGAGTTATTGGTCTTTCCATCTAAACTATTGCAAGCTGATTCCCAGAGTGAGTTCTTACGATTTATTTATTTTTCCTGTCTTTACAGTCTTACTATGGCTAATAACTGAAATTTAGCTATCCTTTTGATTTCTTTGTTGTGAAGAATAGCTATAGCTGTCTCTAAATTCATTCTTTAGTTTTTTTTTTTTTTTGGTTTTGTCTTAGTTTGCTGTATTTTATACAACTGAGGGATGATAAGGCTTTTGGAAAATTAGTATATGATTGATTATCACAAAAAAAGAGCAGTAAAGCAGATAGCCTTTTCCCTAACCAAGAGTTTGGGTTGTGGACACTGACTTTATTTCTTTCAGTGATGATTTCTATGAAAGAAACAAATTCTTGACAATTCATGTCCATTTTTGGGGGAATA
>JAVXUM010000001.1:16727038-16739222 GCA_035590655.1 Pouteria glomerata
GGGGGGGTTGGTTGGTTGGTTGGTTGGGAGGGGACATTAGAATGAACAGATATGAACCCTGAGTTGATTGGCTTTTGTACAATGTAGTTGTGAACGTAGATATTTGGGACAAGATCAGTGGTCCAGTTAATGAATTGCATAATTTTCCTGGTTTTATTTTCTTTCCGCTAAATTGAATGCCGATGTTTTTCATTTGTACTAAGAATTTATATATTAAGGTTGGCAAAAAAGACACCTGCAATTAAAATCTAACAATGATTTCTTCCTTGTAGTTCCTAGCATGGTTGGCCGTGTAAGACATTTCAGTTGTTCGTTGTCAATTATTTCAGGTATGGACTCTGCACGTGGGAGTGGAAGCAATAGTAAGGATTCGATCAGAGACTCTGGACATGTGCTTTCGTTTGCCACACTTCCCCCATTAGATGGCACTGTAGAGGGTATAGGAAACAGTATTCATCCAACAACAGTTCCAGAGACAACCGAAAGTGAAGATGTTGTTACCCCATCCGATAGATTGAAGTCTTTTTCTTTTGACTTCCCTTCATCGACAGATTATACGTCAGAAGATTTCATCCTAATAGATCCAAAAGTAAATTTTGATCCTAGAGCATCTGATACCACTATTCCTGGTAATGTTCACCCTTTGGCTAGATATGACAAAAATGGTGTTTCCAGTGACCACTGTCCTAAATCAGAACATGATGGTGGATGGAATTCATGTGAAAACTCACAAGCTTCGGATCTCACCCCCGAATCTCTAACATCACTGACAGAATCTCCTCCTATCCAAGTGATGGAAAGACCTGCCGGTTTTGAACCTGATAGGATTCCATCTTCTGTCTTTGTGGTCAAATCCCCTACACCAGCAGAATGGAGTGCTGCTTCCACTGATTCATTATTCAGCATTCATATTGGGAACAATAGTATAGCCAGGGATAATCTTATGTTGAGTGGAGAAGTCCACAAGTCTCAAGAACTACACAAGCCTGGTGATTTTCCCGTATATGATGAAGTGTTCAAATCTGTAGAACCGTGTAGCTTCGGTGGATCATACAAGTCCCGAGGTCAGATCAGTTGCAGCGCACCCCTTCCAGATATATTAGGAAGGGGAACTGATAGAAAGAATGTGACATTTGGAAAGACGGAAGTAGAAGCAGATAAAACAATCATGGATTCTCCAATGAAAACTGCCAATGCTCAAAAGCTGTCCTCAAACCTCCATTCAGATACGAATGGAGCCTATATCAAACCCATTGTCATTAAAAAGTCAGTTTCATTCACCGTGGTTCTATAATATGAGTAAATGAAATTCTTAATATTATTATGTTTACAACATAAACTTTGACAGGCTTGTGTGCGTCATGGACATAAGGAAAGACATGGATGTATTTTGCTTCTTTTCATGTATATATGAGACTATATATGATCATTTGCTCTGCATGTCCGCCTCCTAAATGCACACATATTTGCACTTGATTCATGCCCCAGTGCTCTATTATATAAACTCTTTTAAGTGTACGATGTATTCATATCGGACACTTGATACTTGCGCAAGGACACTTAGGTAAGGGTGTTGTGTCCTATATATAATAGGATATCCATACCAACATATTTAATAATTTAATTTTAGCAAATAATTATGCATAGAACTTGTACATTGTAATGGCACCTTATAAATACTATATTTTGTCACGTAAAATAAAATAATTATATTAAATATATAATTTTTTTTCATGCCTTTCTTCATCTTTAAATAAGGCAATTAATTGATCTGATTTTTAGATGCCCATACCGATGTCCATGTAACATAGTCTCCATGTTTAATAGTCATCTATTTTAGGAACCGGAACAGAAATTTGTCTGCATCTGTGTATTCTTCCGCTAACAAAAGCTGGATATGGTCTTTTCTATGCGCATATATATCATTCATAAACACATTTATAGTGTGAAATTCCCAAACCTGGTATTGGTGAATGACGGATATATATCATTTTTGTTGCAGAAAGAAGCATGCATGTCCATTATGCCATGGTTCTAACTTTAGCTGTGGATTCTCCTTCTCTACTCAGCCTCGCTGCAGTAGATGGCAGAGCTGGAGGTGCTGTAAATTTTCAAGCTGCTGTAGATGGCCGAGCTGCAGCTGCTGTAAGTGGCCGAGCTGCAGCTGCTGCTCTTGTAGGTGCATTTTCAGCTGTGATTGGAACTGTAGACGAATAACTTTTTGTTGTTCTTAAAAAATGTAAGCCGCTCTCTGCCTCCCTTTGAGACTTTTACTCTATCCTCTCACCCTCTAGTTTCTTGGCATTTTACATATTACTTTGCCATTTGATCTTTCACCACTTATGCAACAGATAGATGTTAATGACATTCCTTATGCAGAACCTTAGTCCAAAAATAGTTGAGATGGACTACGTGTATTTTTCTCCATTCATTTCTGTCTGGTTCCATTGCAGGACAAGGGAAGGGGAACCTGTGTGAAAAGCTTCCCAGGGGAATTCAAGGGCAGCTTAAAAAAAAAATGGTTTTACTGTTTCTGATGTTGCTCAAACTCTTGTTAGCGAGAAAAAACAGTGCTTCAAACCTTCGATGCCTCCATGTCTCCGTCTGTGTCGGAATGCCTCTCCAAATCAAGGAAGTTGGGGAAGGGACTTGTACAGAGTCGATAGCATTTAGCTGAAATCGAATGTTTCACATCTTTATCACTGTGATTAATACATGATACTTTTAGCAGTACTAGATTTTCAATCTTTGGTGATTATGCATTCCATATTTTCTCACAAAATTGAAGGTTAGCATATATTATTTTGTGGTGAAGAACCCAAACAGAATTACTTCTCTGGGGTGAAATTCACATGACAGGGGAAGGATTAATTTGGACACAACGGGGTAAAAAAAAAAAAAAAAAAAAAAAAAACCCAAATGCGAGACCCCAATTCCCCAAACAAGGGTAATGTGTGTATCAACTTTCAGATATATAGCAGATAACATGGCCTGAACTAGTTGGTGGCTACTTTTCTTTCTTTTTTTTTTTTTCTTTTCCTATGTTTTTGTCATTTAATTTAGAAGTCAAAAAGTGTATCCCCATCCTTGATCCTTCACGTCAAGAAGTATTCGGTAGGGAGCGGGAGAGTGTGATTGAACCAATCAACGTATTGATTCAATCGTTGGTGGATGCAATCGATCTTATAATTATTATATAACGAAAATAAAATTTAGCAAAACCTATACATGAAGATAAGTTGTGACGATTTAAAATAAATTTAAAAAAATAAAATTTTATGATTATACTCAAAAATAAAATTGTCTTTATTTTTATAATTATATGAATATAACTACACAGTTATACAAATTACAGAGATAAAGTCCTACTCTAATGGTACAACACCCTTCCTTCTATCTGATTGGGAATATAACTCTTATATAAATTATTTTTATCTTAAATGTTTTGATTATTTAAAAAAAAATGTTTTCGTTGTTATTAAATTAAATTAAAAAAAATAAAGTGCACTAAGTATCTGGGCAACTACGCCATCAATGCAATCAAACAATAATAAAGTAAAAGTAAAAAGACACAATATTTTCAATAAAGAAGAATTCAAATTGAGAAAAGGCATTGTATGTTGTTTACAAAAACTTACTATTATAATAGTTTTAATTCCACCAACTTATATTATTAACTTTTTTTGCTTGAATCATCAATATATCAAACTATTAACAAAAGATATAATGTTCAAATTCATGAAAATTTATCTAATTCACGATCGCTGAATTCACAGTAGTATGTTTAATCCATGCCCAATTGAATTCTTAAATTTCTTTAGATCACCAATGCATAAAGAAAATAAAGTGTTGTTGGCAAGATGTAAGAGAAAATTAAGATTTCTTGATTTTTAAAACACTTTAAATGTGTTTTTCATTTCTAAAGACTCTAAAAATTGTTTCGAACGAAGTTTAAAGAACTACCAAATCGCTACTCACGGGTGCAAGGATAACTCCTACGCCATCCAAGGGGCTTCCCATAAAGCACTCTAATGTTTAAGAATATAAAATTAAACTTTATTATTGTGGTTACTAACTAATCAATTATAATTATAAACTTAACAATATCCTCATTTATAATTATAAACTTAACAATATCCTCATTTAAAAATTTTCTAACAAAAACAATGCAACAATAAAAAATAGAAACATTATTGACAAAATTATAATTAAAATTAGTGTATTTTTTTTTTGTTATCTTTCTTATGAGTACATGTATGTGTACATATAAAGTTTAAATGTAACTGAAAAAGGAATAATTGGCCCATTTGAACTTTTACAAAATTCTATAAATTTTTATAAATTTAAATTGTCTACTTAATATATAAATACTAAAGTTATAATTTTATAAATTTATATTAATTTTTTTACAACCTTAAACATAAACAACTATTTCATATGGAGAGAGAAAAACAATTAATTTAATTGAAAACTTCTTAAATTGTGTATAGGGAAGTCATGAGCTGTCAACCGAATTTCCTTTGAGCTGTCAATCAAAACCATTGAGATTGGATTTGGAGATTTGGTTAACAATTAGAATCTTTTCCCGAAAATAATTTTTTATACTTTCCTTAATTTTTAATTTTATTTTTTAATATTATTAAATCAAATTACATCTAACTCTCCACCTTCCCTAAAAAACCACTACTACCAAATTTTTTTTTCTCTCTCTCCTCTACCTTCCTTCTTAACAATCCCCTTCTGTCCACAGTAATCCTACCTCCTCCCTCAAAATGCTCCTAAATGGTTGCCACACACATAAATGTCACATCAATGGGATGTATTTATTATATAAATTTGCACATCAGCCAAACAAAATACCTTATAAAAATTTTTAAATTTAGTATGACATAACCAATGATTTTTCCCTTTTGTTATGAAATTGGAAACTACTAAAATTAAGCCAACAAAAAATAAAGCATGTTACATTAATCAATGAAAGAGAAGAGAATGTAAAATGCTTGCAGTATTTTTTTGCTTGTGCACAATTATGTGAAAAATTACCTCACAAGTGTATGAGGATCAATGTAGCATTCAAAAATCCGATGAGAACTAGAGTTGAATCACGGAAAAATTATTTTAAAATTCAATGAAAATTCAATCATAGGAAAAAAATACGGACGTGCTCGGACAGCTCCTTACACTTGGACAGCTTAAACAATGCGCACGAATCACTACTAAAGTTTAGTTTAAATATTGATAATATCCAAAGCACAACTTAAGGAATCGAACAATTAAGTCAACTTATGTATCATATATAAAATACATTATCATATCATTGTATCATAATCATATGCACTAAAAATGAAATCCTCTATATCAAAATACTGGTAGCTACATTAGAATTCCATAGATTTTGTTACTTCACTTTCACTTTTTTCATGAGTTGGATATATCCAGCCCATGGGTTAGATACATCTTTTTCATTGAGTCAACTCAAGTATCATATATAAAATACATTATCATAATCATATGTATTAAGAATAAAATACTATGTATCAAAACAAGGGATAGTTACATTAGAATTCCATATGTTTTGTCACTTTCATCTTTTTCATGGGTTGGATGTATCCAACAACCAGGGTGTTGCATTTTTATACTAATCTTATAGCATGCATAATTTGTTCCATAAAAGAAAAAAGGTCTTCTACTTGAATCACCCTCACGTGAGAAATTCATCTAGCAAATCTCAAATCTCACCTAGGCTACGTTTTGGAGCCCCAAATTTGTTCAAAAAAATTCAAAAGTAACACATTTTTCAAACTCTAAAAAAAGTTCAAAAGTGACACATTTTTGAAAAATTCTGCCAAAATCCGTTGGAACGCACCATTTGGTGAGTTCCAACGGGTTTTGGCAGAATTTTTCAAAAAGTTGTATTGACTTTTGTACCAAAAAGTTTCACAAAACTCCAAAATTTTCAAAATTCTCCAATAATATTTTGCCACTTTTCACTTTATATAATTTTTAACAACTTTTTACTTTTTAAACATAATCATTTAACCATCATTTCAAAACAACTTTTTACTATTCCATTTCAAATTTGAACAAATTTGAAGCTCCAAACGCAGCCTTAATTTCAAATACCAAAAATAATGTCTGCAATTACTGTTTTGAATTTTTAGTACTTGCTCTATCATATAAGAATTACTATTCCATCAATAATTTTAACCATGATAGATTGCTAGAAATGATGTGAATATGGCATTTGTATAAGATAAGAGCATTTAATTTAGGAGCTTTCACTTTTTAATTTTTAGTTTTTGCTTTTATTTTTTATTTTTTATTTTTTAAATTAAACATAAAAATTATTTAAAAAAATGAAAGTTATTTTTAAAATTTTTAAAAATTATAAAAAAATAATAATAAAAAAAATATTTTCTCAACTTTTTATGTTCTTCCATAATGACTACAACTGCCAACTTTAATCATCACCCATAGTCGGCTGTCACTTATTATCGGTTGTTATCACCATCATCTTTTACTATTGTCGGTCAGTTAATTATTACTTTTACTATTGGTCATCACTTATTTTTTACCATACCAACACGGCTGGTCACCCACTCAATACTATAATTACTAATCAATAATTATTTTTATGTAAATGTGTTTTAAAATTTTTTTTTCAACTATGAATATGAAAATTAAAATTAAAAATTAAAAATTAGATGTAAAATTTAAAAACTGACAAATTTATCAAACTGATGCTCGATAAATTTAGATTTTTACAGTAACTAGTACAAAAGAAAAAAGTTGTCACGGTATTCTAGTAAACTTTGTCTAGTTAATAATTATCATTGTAGGACATTACTCAGATCATACACCAGAATTTCTTAAAGCTAATAAGAAATCACTAGAATGATGGTTTGTGCACTGGTGACTTTAATCACTATTTATTTATTTATTTTTATCATGTAAATCTAATTCCTGTGTCATTCTTATCTTGTAGGATATCATTTTCTTTGATTTTGAATAGCTTTTTTTTTTTTTTTTTTTTGATTGGCAGGTGCTACTTTAGGTGCACACACAAGCATGATTTGGGTTGTACGGCAATCAAGCAAGTCCAAAGAATCCAATCAGAGGACCCCAAAACAATGTACCAAACAACATACTTTGGTCACCACATTTGCAGGGGCACACCGCAGAGGAACAATTCAAAGAGTATCAACTTTTCAGAATTTGATGATGATCACGTGGAATCTTATCTCAGTTTTGAATCAGAGAACATCACATCTGATGAAATTCATCATCATCATCCTTATTGTCCCTCTCATGCCCCTTCAATGGAAGAAGAAACAAATGAAGAGGAGCAAAGTGTTGGTGCGTCTGATGACAATGTTATTGTATCATCACCATCACCGTTGGACTCCATTGTTTGGCCTGATCTAATACCTCTGGAGTCAGCTGGAAGATCGATTCTGTCCGCGGATGATCATCACGATGTGGAACATGCAATCTTTGCCGTTAATTATTCATCATCCGGTGGGTCCTCCAATGGTTCTCATGGTTTGGCTGAGATGGACTCGCTCTTGACAAAGTCGGTTGATTTTGAGAGTTATTTTTGTTTTGATGACAGTGGGACTCGCTTCCTTTAGGGTTAGCTTTTTTTTTTCTTTTCTTTTTTTTTTTTTTTTTGGATTGGGGTGTTAGTTTTATAATAAAAATAAAATAAATTCCACTGTACCCTTGTGATGTCATCATATGTACGTCTCTTTCTTTTTGTAATGTAAATTTTGTAACATATTTTGCTTTTGTAACTTCAGAGCACCGCTGATGGAGCAATGTAATGAGAGCAATTCCATGTCTTTGTCAATCTTTTTGCACTTTTCCTTTGGGGTGTGTTTGGTATCTCGACGAAAGCTAAACGGCCTACCCGCTCTTCCAACAAGGTACATTTGCCACAAGTGCAACTTTGATTATAGGGATTAATATAGGAGATGTTTGGAGTTATAGAAAAGTTTTAAAAAAAATTAAAAATTAGTATAAAAAGTGATATATAATAAAATTTGATTAAAAAATTAAAAATTTTAGAGTATTTAAAATTTTTTAAAAAATTTAAAATTTCAAATAAAGTCTTATGTAGTGTTTGATTTGCAAAAAATTAAAAAAAAAAATTAAAAATCTCTAAAACTTTCTAAATCTTATTTCACTGCACGTATTATGAACTCACAACTTGTCTCACTTTATCTCATTTTATCTTATCTTATTTCACTTTTTATTATTTTAAACACACCTTTAATATAAGCTTTAAAAAAAAAAAAAAAAAAAAGAGCTAGGAAGTGAAAATTTTTTCACCGTCTATCAATCTATGCCAGTATACACGGGGAGAACACAAGTTAGTGTGTCTCAAATTTTTGTCAATTCCATCACAAATTTAAATTCTCTAAACACTCTTTAATTGCTCACTTCTCTTTGCGAATAAATGTTATTAAATTCTTCTTAATTAAAAGACAAAAAAAAAAAAAAAAAGGATACCGAAACGAAGAAAGCAAAATACTGAGAAATTGATTGAAAAAATTGATAGAGAGAAACAAGAAAGTTAAGACGTTGTTTGATAGAATTTTTAATTTTTAGTTTTTAGTCTCAATTTTTTAAAAATTGAAGATGAACACCCGTCTAGTAAATTTATTTTTAATTTTTTAAAAATAAAAATAATTTTTAAAATTTTTAAAAATTATGAAAACATAAAAAAGAGTATTTGCTCAAGTTTTTATTTACCTCCAAAATCACTAGTAACAATCATCACTCACCACCTATTACCGTTTGGCTACCGCCGATTGAAGTCGACTATTGCCACTTCTGACCATCAACTTTCCACCTTTGATCAGTGTTAATGCTTAAAAGAATATAACATGATAAATTTTATTATTTAAAAAAAAGTTAAAAAATTAATGATTGATAGCTTATTTTTCAAAAAGCTTTTCTATTGGGTGAATTTACCATTTAAGGGCCGTTTGGAGCTCTAAAAAAGATTAAAAAAATAAAAGTAAAATTTTTAAAAATTTTGAAGTGTAAATAGTTACTTTCAAATGATTGTTAGATGATTTATTTGATTTGATATAATGTTATTAAAAATTATATAAAATAATATGTGACAAAATATTACTAGATAAACTTGAAAATTTTAGAATTTTGTGAAACTTTTTAATACAAATAATAGTGTAACTTTTTTAAAAATTTTATAAAAATCCTTTAGAATGCACTATAGTTTATCACAATTTTTAAAAAAGTTAAAATTTTTGAAAATTTAAAAAAGTTAAATATTTAAAAATTTTTTAAATTTAGTTAGCTCTTTAAACGCCTGCCTAATGGTCATGCTTGATCTAGCAAGCAATCCGAGCAGCATGTACAGTACTTTGGTGTGTGTGAAAATTAGGGAGTGTTTAATTGGTAAAAATTTGACAAAAAAAATAAGAGTATAGTAATTTGATATAAAGTAACAGACAAGTAAAATTTAATTAAAAGAAAATAAAAATAAATTGATAAAAATTAATGAATTTTCATTAATTTTAAAATGCCAAACCAAACGAGACCTTGGTGTCAAGTTCATCCAAATTTACTGCTGCTAAATTTCCCAGGATATCGGTAGCTCAATTCCCATATAGAGAGAGAGAGAAAGAGAAAGAGAGAGAGCATCTGGCTCCATGTCAGGCTTGTTTAATTGTTCTAGTTTCTGAGGCAGGAGCATGCATTTTTACTCATTGTGCAGTGGCTGCGGTTGATCGGTTAAAAAATTAAAAGATTTTAAAATTTTTTTGAAAATTTTAACAATTTTTAATATATTTTATTCATGTAATAGTTCTTAAAATTTTTATAAATTTATTTATATCTATGTATCCTAATAAAATTTGACAAATCTCAATAACATTCCTATAAACTCTAATAATTTTTTTACAAGTTTTAAAAATTTTTAAACAATTTTCAATAAGTTCTTACAAAAATAAGTGGAAACAAATAAAAAAATTCCATTTCCATGGATTATCTCTAATATTTTGAAATAAAAATTAAAAAATTCAACAATTTTCAAAATAGATCTAAAAATTCGTTTTAATGATTTCTTTCTAATAATTTAACGCAAAAATTAAAAAAATCACATTATTTCCTCTAAAAAAATGTGATTTGACTTCTAAACATCAAATATTAAAAAATTATCTGATCACTTTTTTTTTTTTCCCCCTTTTTTAGCAAACTAAACGGACACAATCTGGTGTAATAAAAAATTTTAAGCAGAATACTTTATATCAAAATTATGTAAATTTATTATATATATATATATATCAATTACCTTAGGGTCCAGTTTGGAAATAAAATTTTTAGTAATTTTTTATAATTTTTTAACAAAAATTGATAAGTGAAATTTTTAATAAATTTAGTAAAATAAGTAGAAGTTTTTAATAATTTTAAACAATTTTTGTGTTTAATAAAAATTTTGATAATTTTTGAATAGTATTAAAGTGAAATGACCATTATATCTTAATTAACTTAACAAAAATTGATGTTTTGATAAACAATCAACTTTACAAAAAAAAAAAAAATGTAATTTTTTGTACTTTACTAAATTTTTTTTTTTTTTTTTTGGAGCTCAAAAAGTATGGCAGTGTCCGCTGGGGCTGCCATACTTTGGGGATGTTTGAATCAGTGTCCAACTGTAAAGACAGCAAAATTACCAACTAATACGTCAAGGCTATAAGAATATTCTACCAAACACCTAAAATTCCACCAGAAGTTAATATTGTTTTTCCTCCTCTAAACTGGGTCCTGAAATAAAAAATTTATTAAGGTAATATTTTAGTACAAAAATAAAAAATGTTTAATTTATTAAAATTTATTAATTTTTTTAATCAAATTTTATTATATCTCATTCTTTTTTTATTTTTTACTTTTTTAATATTTTTTTATCGTTCAGACACTAATTATGGGTGTTTTAATAATGATAAAAAGTAAGACTTCGTTTGGAAACTTTAGCTACTACTAGTCAGTTACTTATCTTTTTTTTATCTTTTTCTACAATTATTAAACTTACCCTCTTACATTTTAAATTTCTTTTAAATTATAAAGGGTAAAACTGTCAAATTATACCTATCAAAAAAATTAATTTTTTATCCTTTAACTTTTTTTCTTCCCAAACTAAGCCTAAGATAAAATGAGAAAGAGTGAGATATTCGTACGGTGAGATAAAAAATAAATAATATTTATAATTTTTTAAATATTTTTAAAATTATTTTTATGATTTTTTAACACATCAAAGATACCTATACATCATTTTGATAATTTATTTTTAATAAAAATTCTGATAAAATAACATTTTCCTGATCGGATTATCAAATTTAATATGATCTGTGATGGATATAAATTTTCAGTACGACTACTGCACCGTATAAAGGTTTCTCTTATCGAAAGCCAACGCGAAAAACAGATTTGAAAGGTTTCTCTTATCCAAAGCTAACGCGAAAAAAAGAATTGAAAAGTTATTCACCAAACAGCTTTGAAAGGTTGTTTGTTTGGTAGTGGCAGTTCCATCCAATTACTTTCACATGGGCATATTCAGTCTGAATTGCAATTATTGGAGGCACCTTTCCAGTTAGGCTCCTGCTGGAGAGGCTATTGGCTTATTCTGCCAGGGGAGAAGTATGTACGGAATTTTAGGAGTTTGTAGTAAAAAATTCATTACAAAGGTTATGTGACGAGATGGATAGTTATAACTTAATTATGGTATATTGATTAATATAATGAATATTAATTAAATAAATTAATAAATACAATTTAATTTTACTAGTGAAATGAATTAATAAAAATAATTTGATAAAATTAATTCGTCATGATTAAATTATGACATTTCATCTCACCATTATAACTTTTACAGTAAATTTTCTCTTTGGAACTCATACGTACGTATACTTGTTGGTGACTCACATTTAGAGAACACTAGAATGATAAAAAATTAATAAAATTTGATAAATATTATGAATTTATATAATAAAATAAAAAATAAATAATTTTTAAAAATTTAAATATTTTTTTTTTTAGTGATTTTTAAAGTTTCAAACAAGTTTTATTATTCATCTTGTTAGTTAGATTTAGGGCCCCGAAAAAAAAAAAGATATTAATTGCTTCTAACAACCCTTTAATTTATTTCACAACCCTCTAA
>JAVXUM010000001.1:16753870-16764207 GCA_035590655.1 Pouteria glomerata
GTTTTGGCAGAATTTTTCAAAAAGTTGTACTGACTTTTGTACCAAAAAGTTTCACAAAACTCCAAAATTTTCAAAATTCTCTAATAATATTTTGTCACCTTTCACTTTATATAATTTTTAACAATTTTTTACTTTTTAAACATAATCATTTAACCATCATTTTAAAACAACTTTTTACTATTCTATTTCAAATTTGAACAAATTTGGAGCTCCAAACGCAGCCCTAATAACGTAATGTTAACTTGGTTTGATACCAAATAAAAAAAATATGGTGTATTAGATTTTTCAACAACTACACAATCAACTGCAATCAAATAATTATAAAATGAAAGCAAAGAGATATAATATTTTTAATAAGGAAAAACTCAAATTAGACAAAAAAAAAAAAAAAAATCTTTAACTTTTAACATTTCGGTTACCATCACATGAATAGGGAAAATAATTATGAATTTGTAAATGTCTTAATATTAATAAACACTAAATTTCTAAAAATAAAGATAAAAAATAATATTGTTAATGAATATTGTAACAATTATGGTTGCATATATGAATGGTACAATAGGTGCTTAATACTCTATTTTTTGACTAATTAATAATTAAATTTTTATTATTTAATATTTATACTTTTAACAAAATTCCACAAAGGATATTATTTTATTAAGAAATTTAATTCTAAAAATGTCATTTTTTTTACAAAAATCAACTGATTTTTCAATTTAAAACTATTCAAAAGTATTTTCTATAAAAAAAAAAAAATCAAATTGGACCAATTAGTATCTTCTATTATAAAAATCAAATTAGACCAATTATGTCAAGTTTTGATAATATTAGTTCAGATTTACTCAGTAACCATTTTTAAAAAAGAAATGCTAAATTCATTTTATTCTTAATTCTTTATACATTTTAGAATATAAAAAATTAAATGTAAAATACATTTAATATTTATTTACACCTTTTCTTTGTTTTTCTCATTTTTATCTATAAGTCAATGCAAATATTCAAATTAAAGGTGATCCATCACACGTCCATCCCCCCTTTCCAAATAGGTCAAAGGGTTTGGTAGGAATCTCAACCTTGACAAGACTCAAATTTATCATTAGTCAATCAACCCCAATCCACAAAAAAAATAATAATAAAAAAAAAAGGAGAAAGTCGTCGTCTAGTCCACAACCCTAAGACAACGTTACCAATTTTGGGCTCCACCGACGAATAATTAATTCGTAAGAATTGATCATTCTCTTCAAAATAAAAATAAACCATTTCACCTATTTATTATTATTTTCGTCTCTTATGTTACATGAATAATTACATTTGTAAATTTAATACATATGTATATATTTAATTTCACTTATGATACTTCTTAGTTCAGTTTGATAAACCTTAACTTTCTTTATTAAAATTTACCAAACATTTTTCTAATTTTTTTTAATTTTTTCTAATGTTTTTAATTTTTACAAAGTTTTATCAAATACAATTTCTTTTTTTTTTTTTCAGAAGTGCCGTATGATAACACCAAAATAAAAATTACTAAACATTTCACTTTCTTTTTTTTTGGGCACCAAATGGCTTCTTAGTTTTCATATATAAGTTAGGAATTTCTTTAACTTTCTCTTATAATACTTCAATAATTATATTTATAAATTTAATATATAACTAACTTATTTCTCAGATATATTTTATGAATTTTTTCTTTTAACTTTCTAGTTAATTTGAACTAAAAGTTTGAACAAATTATGTCACAAAACTCCTTTTTATACTGGTTGACGAATTTATCATATCAAATTTCCATTTATAAAGATAAAGGAGGTGATGAAATAATTTTTAAAAAATAAATAAATTTATATAATAAAATATAACATATTTCAAAAATAAATATCTCACAAACTAAAATTTAAAAGTTAAAATTAAATTTTATTATTTAACGAATAGGTGAAATCTTTTACAAATTAAAATTTTTTCTCAAACTCTTATTCAATCTTTAAATCACTTTATATTCTGATAGACTATTTGAACTGAATTTAATGATGATGATGTCTAAATAAATATCAAAATAAAAATATCAATGTGATTCTTTAATATATACAGATTTAGGCTATGTTTAGTGAATCAATTTTCACCAAATTTTAATTATTTTTTATATTTTATTTAATTAAATTTTAATACATATCACTTTTATATTAAATCAATTATATTTTTATTATACTTTTTACCAATTTTTTTTTTTCCACGCACTCCCTCAATTTTTGTTTGTAAGACGAGTTACCCGCTGGTAAATACATAAAATAAAATGAAATTTAAGAAAGTGGTGATATCATCGTTCGGTCAGTTCGAGGGCATTAGAGGGCAGACGTGGGTTGATGAGCGGGATTGCTTTCAAATAGCAGCAAGCGAACGAGCGGATGGATGAAATCAAAATAAAAAGGCCCAAAATGACCGTTGGTGGACAAGGTGGCCGACTGACAGCGACCCGCTGTGACGACTTTTTAAGTCCACTCTCATTTTGGTTTCCAAGCCAACCACGAGTCGCCGTGTCCGCGAGTTAACGCCCTGATTCACCTGCCCTCGACCACTTGGCCTCCGTGCTCACCGCCGCCATCTGGATCCCCGCATCCCGCAAATTGAAGAAAACCTCCCAGAAAATACAAAAAAATAAAAGTTTCCAAAAGTCCAAAATACAGAGAGAGACACCGGTGGATACAGACCAGTAGAAGAAAAGTTTTGAGAAACCCCCCTTCTCTCTCTTTCCTCTCTCTATATCTCTGTCTCTATCTTCTTGTTTTGGAGAATGGAGACAGAGTACGGTTCAATCAATCGCTGTAACACGCCCAGAAGGAGAAACCGGAGAAAAGTGCCTTTTTCCCCATTCATTGCTGGGGTTTTGAAGCGGAAAATGCGGAAGCGGAGTCTGTTTACTGAAGCATGGAGCTGGTTTTCCCTGCTTTTTCTGTCGTATTGGTGGTGTTTGGTTTCAGGGAAAGTGGTGTCCGAGAAACTGGCTCTGCTAGAGTTGAAGAACTCCGTTTCCGACCCTTCTGGGCTGCTGTCAAGCTGGCGGCTCGACGGTGTCGACCATTGCTCGTGGGTCGGGGTCAGATGCAGCTCCGATTCGAGGGTTGTGTCGATCGAGATAGCGGGCGATGGTCGCGACGGAGGTAACGATTCTCGCTCTGATTCTTGTTCCAAGTACGTTCGATTCCCCTTTTATGGCTTTGGTATTAGAAGGAACTGTTCTGGTATAAATGGGAAAATTGCTGGGCAATTGTCCTCTGTAATTGGGAACTTCACTGAACTTAGAGTTTTATCACTTCCGTTCCACGAACTGAGCGGTGAAATTCCTAGCGAAATTTGGAGTTTGAGAAATCTTCAAGTACTTGATCTAGAAGGGAATTTGATTTCCGGGTATTTACCAGGGGGATTCAAGGGTTTGGCAAGATTGCGTGTGCTAAATCTTGGGTTGAATGGCATTGCTGGGAAGATTCCAACTTGGCTCTCGAAATGTAGGGGTTTGCAGATTTTGAACTTGGCAGGAAATGAGGTGAATGGTACAATTCCAAAGCTTATTGGTAGTTTTTCTAGGTTGAAAGGACTTTATTTGTCTTCTAATCAGTTGAAGGGACCATTGCCAGATGTTTTTGGAAGCAGTTGTCAGAATCTTGAACATGTTGATTTATCGGGTAATTTCATTAATGGCAAGATTCCGCGTAGTTTGGGAAATTGTAGCAGGTTAAGGACACTATTGTTGTTTTCAAATTTGTTCGGCGGTGCAATTCCTCATGAGCTTGGTAGGCTTCGGAGGCTTGAAGTTTTAGATGTTTCTAGAAACAAACTCGGTGGTTATATCCCAATGGGGCTTAGAAATTGTATCAAATTGTCAGTTCTTGTCCTTTCGAATCTCTTTGATGTTGGTAGCAAACATGGGGATGCAACGTTGGGGTTGCCTAGTTCTGCTAAGAATGAGTACAATCACTTCCGAGGCTCCATTCCGGTCAGATTGACATTGCTTCCGAATCTGAAAATTATTTGGGCCCCAAATGCTAGTCTTACAGGCAAGTTTCCAAGCAAGTGGGCTTCTTGTGAGAATTTAGAGATGGTGAATTTAGCTGGGAACTTTTTCACTGGAGAAATCTCGAGGGTGTTTGCGGGATGCAAGAACTTGCATTTTCTAAATTTGAGCTCAAATAGGCTTGGCGGGAAGCTTGATGAAAAACTTCCTGTTCCCTGTATGACAATTTTTGATGTTAGCAGGAACCTCATGTCGGGATCAATTCCCAGTTTCAATGACACTAATTGCAGCCATAGACCCTCCAATTCAGATGCTACCCGACCGCATAATCCATTTTTTGCGTATCTATCATTCTTTAAATATAAAACTCAACTTGAAAATAGATTTCCGTTTATGGATGTCAATCTTGCAATGATTCAAAATTTTGCTGGAAATAAGTTCACTGGTTCAATCCCCTTGCTCCCAATAGCCCCTGAAAGATTGAAGGAGATAAATTATGCATTTCTTGCTGGTGGAAACAAGCTCTCGGGGCCGTTCTTTGAAAATTTGTCTACAAAGTGTGATAGATTGACTGGAATGGTTGTCAATGTTAGCAATAACAGAATTTATGATCACTTCCCATCAAAGATTGGTTCATTATGCAGATCTCTGATATTTCTAGATGCCTCAAAGAACCACATTTCTGGCTCAATTCCTCAAGCTATTGGAGATTTAAAGTTTTTAGTCCTATTTGACGTGAGTGGGAATAAATCGAATGGCTTTATACCTCATGGTCTTGTGGACTTAAGGAACCTAACTGTTATTTTGCTCGACAACTATACACTATCCCGGAAGATCCCAATAGATTTGCCTGATTTACTATCAGTTACTACATTCAATGTCTCCCTTGATAATTTGCCGGAACCAGTGCTTTTCAGTCGTCACGGGATTAACTGCAGCAGCACGCTTCACAATGCTTTTCCTCCTTGCCCTACAGTTTCCTTATCTGTCCCACCATCTGGTCTACATACAGTTTCTCCATCGGAACGCAATTCTGGAAGTGGGAAAGGACTTAGTTCCATTCAGATAGCATCCATATTATCATCATCAACCATAGCTGTTGTTCTCCTGTCTCTTGCTGTCTTATTCTGTTACATGAGAAAATGGATGGCAGATTCTAGAGTCCAGGTTTCTGAGCTCTCTGATACAAGGGAAATTACAGTTTTCAGCGACATAGGTGTACCATTGACATATGAGAGTGTTGTTCAGGCTACTGGAAATTTCAACACAAGCAATTGCATAGGGAGTGGTGGCTTTGGTTCTACTTACAAGGCTGAAATATCTCCGGGAACACTATTGGCTGTCAAGAGGCTCACTGTTGAAAGGTGCCAAGGTATTCCACAGTTTCATGCTGAGGTTAGCACACTTGGAAGGTTAAGACACCCAAATCTCATAACTCTGATAGGTTACCATGCCAGCAAAGCTGAGATGTTCCTCGTATACAACTATCTACCAGGAGGGAGCTTGCAAAAGTTAATCCAGGAAAGGGCCCGGAAACCTGTTGGCTGGGAGATACTTCACAAGATTGCTCTAGATATTGCCTGTGCACTAGCTTATCTGCACAACGAGTGTTGCCCACGTGTTATACACCGTGACATCAAGCCAAGCAATATATTGCTGGATGACAACCTCAATGCTTATTTGTCTGACTTCGGGTTGTCCAAGCTTCTGGGAACTTCTGAAACCCACGCAACAACTGGTGTAGCCGGAACTTTTGGATATGTAGCCCCAGAGTATGCTCTGACTTGTCGTGTATCTGAGAAGGTCGATGTTTACAGCTATGGTGTGGTGCTGCTTGAGTTGATTTCAGACAAGAGGGCTCTGGATCCCTCATTTTCTTCACATGGAAATGGGTTCAATGTAGTTTCATGGGCAGTGATGCTCTTGCAAGAAGATCGGGTGGACGACATATTCACTGCAAGTCTATGGGAAGCTGGCCCTCATGATAGTCTGGTGGACATCCTGAACTTAGCTATAAAGTGCACTAGCGAGACTGTCTCTGCTAGGCCTACAATGGTCCAAGTTGTCCACCATCTGAAACAGATTCAGCCCCCTTCGAGCTAGCTAGATATCATGGCTTTTGGATTGAAAAATCTATTATTAGAAGGTAAAGCAGACTAGTCCTTTGTTATTTTCTAGCCTGTTCAATGCATCTCTCAAAAGTGAGTTATGGGTTGATTGTTTTTAGTAATTTTCCTGTGCAGTTTTAGGAGAATGATTAATTAACTCATTTAGCATTGCAGAGTTAGGTTCTCTGACCTGAATTTTTTTAGATTTGTGCTTTATACATGTACATCAGGTCACTTTTACAATTTAAATATAAACCTGTGGATATAGAGAAGTATTGGTAAATGTTGATTGACTCTGTTAGTGATTTCAACATTTTCTAGTTGAACTTTTAAGCTTTTCTGGCTGTGGTGTGATATCAAAGGAGTAGGCTGGTGATTGGAGCTGTTAAAATCACAATGTTGAGCGATTACATTGCATATTTTACATGTGGTACACATTTTGATTGATATAATCTTTCCATTATAGCCTGACATGAAATTGGTAGCTAGATGCCATGTCAGCAAGACTTGATTGTTTGCTTCATATTTCTTCTAGTTACGCAATTTTAGTGATAAAAAAGTGTGTTGCAATTGGCTACATTAGATTCATTTTTTCAATTTGATTGACAATTTACCTTGTCATTGAACAAAAATTAAAAAAAAAAAAAAAAAAAATTCTCTGTAATTCTGAATATGTCTGTTTACCAACATTAAGAAGCAAACATAGGGAGGGATTAAAATTCTATATATATGATAAAGAATCTCCATGAAATTCACCTAGGTTGTCAAGTCGTAAAAGGAAGGGAGAAAGAAAAACAATAATGAGAAGTCAAAACATGTTCTAAGAAACAACGGTAGAGCATTTGATTGCGAATTAAGATGACAGATGAAAAATATATTAATTGGGTAGGAGATTCTGGGTTAGATTGGATTGACATTGCTTTTGTTTCCATTGTTGTTATGGACATAAATTATGGGACATTCAGTATTACATTGATGCCTTACTTTACAAATATTTCTAACATCTTACCCTACAAATAGGCTTGGCAATGGATCAAATCTGGACTAGATCTGCACCAGATCCATTAAATTTAGATCCATCAAGTAAAGACTCAAATCAAACCTATAATTAAATGGGTCCAGCTATTACACTCTGGATTTGGCCCACTAACTAACAAGTCTGGCTTATATACCCAATTTGATCCTTTTTTTTTTTTTAAAGTGCATCCATCAAAATAATTTTTGTAATTCTCCAATTTAATCAAAGTCTTCGCCATTTAATGGCAATCGATTCGCGACAAGCTGGAGGACCTCCTCACCGGCCTCACTGACCTCGAGAAATGTGATTTCGGCGAGAACCCAGCTCTCTCCGGCAAAGCTCCGACCATGTTACAAACAGCCCACGAGTGCCATGACCAACAAAAGAAGGTGAAAAGTCAAAACTACCCTCATCATTTCCCTTGTAATCCTTGACACCCCCCACCTCCAAGAGTTGAAGTTTCACCTCTTCTTATAATCGATCTGCCTCCTTGCCATCCCTCTGTCGCTTTAAACGAGAACGACATTGTGTGAGAAAGAGATCAACCGAAGAGACAGAGATCAACCGAAATAAGAGCCGTCAAGATCCGTTGCCGGCGAGGGCAAGTTGGTTGTTTTAGACTCGTTTGGAAGCTATGGATTTGATCCTTATTAATGGGTTTGGGGTAAGAATCATGGCACCAAATCTGGATTGGATTTGAGCCAAATCGGAATCGCAAATCGGAACCGTTGACAGGTCTACTTACAAATGTTACCAACACTAAATGTTCCTAAAATTAAACTCGAGCCGTAATCACAAATTTGAGATATGATCATAATAGTACAAAAGTGTTCCTCCTCTAGTATTAAAAGTATTCCTTTGCAAGTACTCGACAGAAAACAGTAACTCGAAGGGGAAAAAAAATAATGGAAGAGAAGAAGAGATGATGGTAAACTGGTAATGAAGGATTGGTGGCTTAGCTCGTAATTGATAACTCTCATCCCTCATGCTTCACTTCCTCTGTTATTTGCCCCTTAAATATCCTTTGAATTTCTTAATGCTGAGAAAACAATTCCTGTGCTGATTGATGGGTTTATCTCAAATTCGCAACTGAGAATGGAACAACAAACAACTATCTATCCATATGCAAAATTGAACTTATCCCATAAAAATTCAAATGGAGAATGTTGACTCGAAATGAGGAATGACTTTTTCCCTTCTCAATGCTATTATATAAGTCCGGTGCGAATGCCATATTTCAAAATTTCCATAGACATCGAGCAAAATATAATAAAATAAAATACCAAAACCCCGTTTGGTAATTTTTTGTTTTCTTTTTTTCTATTTATATTACTAAAATTTTGTAAACTCGCAACAGAAATATATTTGTTAAATCTATTTATGTTTTTTGTTTCCAAAAAAATGAAAACTTAAACAAAAAAACGAAAACAGAAAAAAAATATTTTCACTCTATTTTTTCTGTTACAAATATTTTGTCAATTTTAAAACTTTGTTCATTTTTGTTACATCATATAAAAATAAATTATATTATTTAAATATTTTATTAAAATAAATTATTTTAATAAATAATATAATGAAATTCAATTAATTAAATCAATTATATAAATCAATATGTAATATATATTATTAAATTATTTTTAAAAAATAATAAAAATTAATTAATTAATTTAATATAATTTAATAATTAATATAATATGATATGATAAGATATAATATAATAATCAATTTAATTTTATAAGTCATTATTATTAAATTATTCAAACTAAATATCATAATTTATTTAATTTAATTTAATAATTAAATTTTTTATATAACATAATTAAATAAAAATAATTAATTAAATTACATTAATTATTAAATTAAATTAAATATATATTATTAAATTATTTTTAATAAATAATAAAGCTAAATTTATTAATTTAATTTAATTATCAATTTAATTTAATAAATGATTTTTAATAAATAATTTAATTGATTAATTTAATTAATTATATTAATTAAATTAAATTAAATTAATATAACATATATTTTATTAAATTCAATTAATTTTTTTTTAAAAAACTAATAAAATTAAATATTTTCTAAAAAAATTAATAATTGTAAACAAAATTATATTTTTAAACGTAGTTTCAGTTTTTATATCAGAAAAAACGACAACAGAAAATAAAAAATAAAAAATATAAACAGATAAACAAAAATAAGAAAAAAAGACAGCGTTACCAAGCCGCCCCTTGACAGGCTGTTTCTATTTTTTGTTTTTTTTTTTTTTCTTTGGGGGGTTTGGATATTTCATTAATGGTCGTGTTGGATTAAGAGTAGGTGGAGGTTAATTGTTTTGGATTTATGATCTTAAATTCGTTATATTCTTGATTGATATGTTATATTATTATATTTGGATAACTATGGGAATACTTAATTGATGTTTGTTTGCACACATGCGTAAAGATTTATACTTGTAGCCTTAAATCACTTGCACCCCCTATATTAAAGAAATATGCACTAATACTTCATATATTTAAGTGTTCATTTCTTGAGTATATAGGGTGCAAGTGACTTAAGGTTTAGGAACAGGGGTGTAAAGATAATTTCTCCTAATGAGGGCCGTGAAACATAAAATGGGCATTTCTGACTTTTTACCTGTCACGCCCCGGGTCCGGGGACCCAGGGAGTGAGTGTAAGCATGCATGTCATGGAACCCAAATCACTAGATCAGAGCTAACGCACCAGTCACGTAGTGGACCTACAAAACAAAACTGCTATATAACGGTCTAAAAACTGGACTTAAGGACGGTACCTAATAGATAACCTGTGCAGTTATATATCATCCAAACATTCCCCATCATCCATACATTCCCATTCATTCATTACATATAATCCAACGGGAGCATGAAACCATTCACTATAAGTGATTTCTTTTAAATGTACAAATCAAGGCCTTATGGCCATTACAAGGTTTAAAAGAAAACAAAAGGGAATATATATATAGTCCATTACTTTCCCTCTCAAAAATACACTTGCGGTAATCAAAATCCATCCAAGCTTAGCTAACACGTGCACGCCCTCCAAGTCCCTCCTATTCGTCCTGTGTGGGTCCTGCAGGTAAATCTGTAGGGACGTGAGCACAGACGACGTGTGCCCACGATACACTCCCCATAATATAGAACAAGATGCATACAGTAATCATAATATGATGTCACAACATGATTCA
>JAVXUM010000001.1:16764307-16775021 GCA_035590655.1 Pouteria glomerata
AAGAGTGGGTACATGGAAATTAAAGGAGGAGAATAGTATAAGCATCACTGGGTGACCGCGTGGTAAACAGTCGTTCGAGGTGAGCTCATATCATGTGGGGGCCTTCCTTGTTTGACTCTTCCCTGGAATCTAGAACCAATTTTCCTTTTGGATATTTCACTTCTCCGAGAAGTTAGAAACTAACCGCTTTCCCTTGCGTGTGTAAGGACGCAACTGCCATGTCCATTAAGCCTCCATGCAATTCTACAAGTACAAATAAATAATAAAAAAAATTACGCTGTTTGATGCAGGGCATGACGATAGTGAGTGCAGATCGAACAAGTTCTGCGTAAATAATGACTCATAGTACGTGGATAAATTATTATTAAAGTTACAAAAATCACTTAAAATAATAAAAAATAAAGTGTAGAACACTCAATGTAATTAACCATTAAAAACTAGTGAAATTTATAGACTTACAAAGTTTAAATAAAAATTCTAACTAAAAAGAATAGAAAACTTCGAAACACGAAATTGAATAATCGAAATTATTCCTAACACAATGAAAGAGCAGAAAATCTTATGAAATTAAAAAAATGCTAAAATTTTGGATACAACTATTGGAATTATACTTTCTTAGAATAAGCATGCTTGTGCGGGAACAATAGCTCAAATAGGCAATTATATCAGGGCGGGTATAATTCTTTGACCAAGAAGTACTCATCCCATACCTAACCAACCCCAACTGTAAATGCGAGTCGGTATAAATAGTATTAGAGCTGAGGATTGTCAAGGATTATAAGTGTCAAAATATGAAAAGTAAAAAAGAAATTCTAGACAGAATAATTGATGAATTGAATTAATGTGCAGAATATGTACATATTTATAGACATACAATTCACTTGAATAGGAAAACTAAGTAATAAGGAAACTAAATAAACTACTATCTAAGTAAGGTAATTAAATATATTAGAAAATAATATGTACATTAGAATATTTCTAACATGCCCCCGCAAACTCAAGGAGGTACAGAAGAAACTAACTTGAGTTTGAAGACTAATTGGTGAAATTTTCCAGGAGGGAGTGCTTTTGTAAACAAATCAGCAGTTTGCGCAGTGGAGGTCACGTGAATAAGCTGTATGGTACCCTGTGTCATATGTTAGTGCACGATTTCTATGTGATTTGTGTGTTCATGGAAAACATCATTGTGAGCAATTTGAATGGCACTCCGATTGTCGCAGTAAATAGTAGTGGCAGCAGAATGAGATACTTCTATGTCAGAAAGTAACCATTGAAGCCATAGTAGTTCCTGTGCAGTGTCAGCAAGAGCACGATATTCTACTTCAGAGTGAGCAGTGACAGACTGTTTCTTGCTGCGCCACGAGATGAGAGAGTCTCCTAGGAAAAAATAAAATCCAGTGGTAGAGCGTTGATCAGTTGGATTACTAGCCCAATCAGCATTGGTGTAGGCCTGAAGATCAAGAGATGTTTGAGAAAAATAATGAAGTTCATAGAATAAAATGCCTTTAACATATCGTAGAATACGAAAAACTGTAGCATAATGAATTGATCGAGGGGCTGACATAAACTGACTAACAATGTGAACAGCATATGCAATATTGGGCTGAGTAATAGTGAGATAGACAAGACTTCGAACCAGCTAATGATAAAGTGTAGCATTAGATAGAGGTGTGCTATCAAGAGGTGTAAGGTGAACATCAGGCTCAAGAGGAGTTGGTGCAGTCTTGTTATCAGTGAGTCTAGCTCGGGAGAGAAGATCATAGGCATACTTGGCTTGGGAGAGAAAATAACCTGTAGCGTCAGTAGTAACTTTAAGACTAAGAAAGTAGCTGAGGTTACCCAAGCCTTTCATGTCAAAATGAGAATTGAGTAAAGACTTGAGTTCAGATATGCCCCCTGATCATCACCAATGATGATCATATCATCCATAGATAAGAGAAGGAGAACAGTACCATATGTTGAAGTCCGAATGAAGAGAGCGGGATCATAAGGACTGGAAGTAACACCAAATTTACCAATTGTGGCACTGAATTTTTCAAACCAAGCTCGAGGGGCCTGCTTGAGTCCATAGAGAGCACGACGTAGTCTGCAAACCTGATGTGAAAGATAAGAAGAGCCAGGAAGAGGTTGCATATACACTTTTAAGTCACCATTGCGGAAGGTATTTTTAACATCCATCTAAGAGAAAGGCCACTGACGAGAGGTAAGGTGAGCGACAGGAGCAAATGTCTCCTCATAGTCAATCCCATACTCCTGGGTATAACTCTTGGCCACTAGATGAGCTTTATAACGCTCAATAGACCCATCAGAGCGACTCTTAATCTTGTA
The DNA here is from genome assembly GCA_035590655.1 of Pouteria glomerata. Taxonomy (NCBI): domain Eukaryota; kingdom Viridiplantae; phylum Streptophyta; class Magnoliopsida; order Ericales; family Sapotaceae; genus Pouteria; species Pouteria glomerata. The sequence goes on from JAVXUM010000001.1 coordinate 16,766,636, forward strand.
GACCTATTTGAAGCTGATAAGTGTTTTATTAGGGGGAAGATCAACCAAATCCCAAGTGTGAGTGTTTTTTAGTGTGTAATTCTTCGGACATAGTTTGCTGCCAAAGAGGGTCAGAACTAACATCTTGAAACGAGTGAGGCTCATGCTGGGAAAGAATAGTAGAAAAACAATGGAAGTTTCCTTACCCGAGTGGCGGGATCAAGAGATATAGGATTAGTATCAGAAGACTTAACTGGGATAGAGGTGGTGTCACAGGGTGTAGGATCAACAGGCGGAGCTGGTGAGCCCGAAGAGACTGTAGCAGGTACAGTAGGATTTGGTGGAGCCTCAGAAGAAGAGAAAGGGATGTTCAAAGTAGGCAATTCATAAACTGGTGGTGCCTCAGAAGGAGATGATGAGGTATCAACAGGGAAAAGATCAATAGAGAGATTAGTGAAAAAGGAGAGAGTGTCGGTAAGAGATGGTGGAAATGAGGAGACAAAAGAGAACATTTTATGTTCCCAGAAAACTACATGGCAGGAGACACGAAGACAATTAGAGATAGGATCCTAACAACGATAGCTCTTATGTTCAATTCCGTAACCCAAGAAACAATACAAATGAGCTCGAGGTTTTAATTTAGTGCGTTCATGAGAGGGTAACAAAACAAAGCAGACACAACCAAAAACACAAAGAAGTTCATATGAAGGAGCAAACCCATATAATTGTTCATAAGGTGCTTGGTTGTAAAGGAGAGGAGTGGGGACACGATTGATAGTGTAGACAGTAGTAAGAGTAGCTTCCTCCCAAACTTTTTCAGGACAGGATGAAGAGATAAGAATAGTACAAACAATGTCAAGAATATGATGATGTTTGCATTTTGCTCGACCGTTTTGCTGGGAAGTGTGTGGGCAAGAGCGATGGGGGAGGGTGCTTTGTTGACGAAGAAAGGTAAAAAAATCCGATTTTTGATATTCCATAGCATTGTCAGAGCGAAAAATTTTAATAGTATGGGAAAATTGTGTTTTAACCATGGCAGCAAACTCAAAATAAATTTGAGGAAGTTGGGAACGACTGTGTATCAAATAAATCTAGGTAAAACGTGTATGATCATCAACAAATATGACAAAGTAACGAGCCCCTCCCATAGTAGCAGTAGGAGAAGGTCCCCAAACATCTGAATGAACAAGATCAAAAGGTGAAGAGGAAAAACTATCACTTTCATTAAATGATAAAGCAGACTGTTTTGCAAGTTGACAAGACACACAATCCAGATGTTCACAATGAACCGAATCTAACTGACCACTAGAAACTAAAATTTGTAGACGACTAGCTGAAGGATGTCCTAATCTATAATGCCATAAATGATAGGGGAGACAGTAGAGGGTATTGCAATAGAGTGATGTGTTGTAGGCGGAAGGTGGAGATGAACCAGCTCAAACAAACGACCATGCTTACGGCCTATCCCAAGAGTCCGACCCAACTGTGGATCCTGCACAAGACAACCAGAAGAAGAAAATGTAATATTAAGTCCAAGATCACACAACTGACCAACAGAAATAAGGTTAAGAGACAGGTCAGGTAAATAGTAAGTTTGAGGAAAGGAAAGTTATGAAGTAAAAACATGACCAATATGTTGAGTCTGCATATGAGAACCATAAGCAGTTTGAATAGCAGGTACGTAAGAGGCAGATGAAGTGACAGTGAAAAAGTTAAGATTTGGTGTCATATGATTGGAGTAAGCAGAATAAAAAAGCCAAGTAAAATTACCTGAAGTAGCAAACAAGGCAGTAGAAGGATTACCAAAAATAGAGCTAAGCTGATGAATGATATTGGCAATGTCAGATTGGGTTAGGTTGGATGAAGGGGGTGATGTAGCAAACTTAAGTAAGATAGAGGCAGCAGTAGATGAAGAAGGCTCTATAGACTTAGAGTGTTGGAGGTTGCGATAACGAGACCCACTGGGGCGAAAGTTGGGTGGCTTTTTGGGACACTGATGATGTAGATGACCAAGACCTCATTTGTGGCAGTGAATACATGTACGATTAGGGCACAATAGTAAAGAGTGATCAGGTTGCTTGCAGTATTTGCACGGGGTTAATCTAAAGTGTTTTGACGGAAAGAATTTGAAAAAGTGGGGTTAGGATGATGAGAAGCATAGGTAATATCCATACGCTCTATTGAGAAGAACCCGTACAAGTTATGGAAAACCAATTAACCATGGCTCTGACACCATGTTAAAATATAAAAAGAAAAAAAAAGAAATTCTAAATAGAATAATTGATAAATTGAATTAATATGTAGAATATGTACATATTTATGGACCTACAATTACTTGAATAGGGAAATTGAGTAATAAAGAAACTGAATAAACTACTATCTAAGTAAGGTAACTAAATATATTAGAAAATAATATATACATTAGAATATTTTTAACATTTTTTCTCAACTCAATAATTAAAAAACCTTAAATTGAACTTATTGTGTACATTGTGTTCCCCTACCCAAAAAAAAAAAAAACACACACACACACACATACACACATGGATAAGAAACCCAATCCAAAATTAACTCAACTAGACCCCTAAAACAATTGTAATCGAGTCCCTTGTAGGGGCAAGTTTCCCAACAAGCTTCTATGTTGCAGAGCACTATCTCTAGATTTTTGGGCAACATTTTGGCGACCTTGCTAGCAATCAACCCTACAGCCTTGCATGTTCTCTACAAGTTATCTAGTATGTTTTGGACCATCTATACATTTTCTCAGCCATTTGAGTATGAGCTACAACTCTAACACTTATCCTACTTTGCTCAAGTTGTAGTTCAAGTGGTTGTTCTTAAGGACATGTTTATTTTGGAAGTAATGAAGAGTAAAATTTACTAAGATAATTTTTATCCTCCATTACATTAGTTTGGAAGAAGAGATAAAAATTATCCTTGGGGTAACAATTAACCCCATATGAGGGTAAATTATTAGCTCGGGAAAGAGTGGGTAAGGAGAAATAATGAAAAAATTCACTCTTTTCTCATTATCCTTGCAAAATTTCTTTACACTCCTGTAAAATCATAGACAATGTTTTGCTATAAATAATTATAATAAATATTATAAAATAATTTATTTAATTAAACTAAAATTAATTAAATATTAAATTATTTTATCACAATAACATTTAATAAATAATATTTTATTATTAAAATTATTTATTTCTTTTTATTAAATTAATATTATTAAAATACTAATTTATGACTACATTATTTATTTTCTCAAATTAAAATAATATTTAATAAATAATAATTATTACTAAAATGATTTATTTATTAAAATATTTTATTAAAGAAAAAATTTATCTCATAAATAATAATTTATTAGATTATGTATTGTATGAATATATGTTATTAAAATAAATAATTTATTTAAATAAATTAAAAATTAGTTATTTTATTAAATTATTTTACCAATATAAAAATAATTTTTAACAAGTAAAAATTTAGTATTAAAATAAATTACTATTGAAATATTAATCTATGATAAAATTATTTCTATAATTAATATTATCTCTTCAAAACTTTTAACATTCCAAACATAATATAATTATTACCATGTTATATTTGCTTTTTTATTCCAAACATAAGTTTCATGTACTTGTTATCTCATAACTATTATCAAAATAACAATTATACCAATAATCTTTTACTCTCAAAATTTTACTCATTACCAAACATGTTCTAAGAAGCTCCGATACGAATACATCAATTTTGAAAAAAATGAAAATAAATATATGCACAACAAAAGTATGACAAAAAATATATTTTTTATTAGTTCTATATATGAATAAAATATTTGCAAGTAAACTAGTTTGCATGATTAAACATATTAAGTATAATAAAATATGAGAGAGAAGATCTTATGATTTGAAAAGCCTTGCCTACTTGAATCTAGGTTATCTTAATCATATAATTGACAAAAAAATAATAAAATAATTAATTAAATACATGATATGATAGATCTGATACATTTTTTAATGTGCCCGAATAATGTGTCTAACATCTATCAAAAACGGATACGATGGTGGTGTTTCATTTTGTCAAAAAAAAAAAAATATTAATTGTGAAGTGAAAATTTTAACCGGAGAAAATTGAAAAAAAGGTTGGTAAATTTTGATTTTTCTTTTCTTTTTTGTTTTTTTTTTATGTTTTTGATAAACTAAACATCCCTATATCCATTTTAGAATGCCGTGCTTTTATAAGGCTTCTCAAATTCAATGAAGTTTAACGTGTTTAATTAATAACTCGATAATCAATCTTCGTAGTTGGTCTTAAATCCACTCTGTTGTCAAACCTCAGCGAAAAGTCTCTTTTGAATACCGTGCTTGCCTATTGGACACCAATCCTACCCTTCGGTTCTCCACTTTCCTCCCTCCCACCCTTAATCATCTTTTCTTCCCTTTGGTTTTCTTAGTAGAGAATTTATCAAAATAAAAAAAAATCAAATTTAGGAGCACAGGCATTAATTTCTTGTCAAATAATTAACGCTTGTCCTTGAAATCATTGTCAAGAGAAATGGATGAACTTCAAACTCTTTTTAAATGAATTGTGTGGAAAGACAACATCTAGCATTGAGCACACTTCTAAAATGGTATCATATTAAATGATGAGGAAACTCAAGCGAAATGAGTGTTTTTGATATGGAATTAAAATTTAAAGGAGTAAATACTATAATAATAGTTATTAATCTTTTATTCTCAATTCATTTCTCTGAAAAATTAGCGTTTAACCACCAAAGTGAAAAAAAATATTAACCCATTCAGATTTCTATGAAATATATCTAACATAATTAAAAGGATAAAATTTTATCAGAATAACATTTACTGCTTTTTAATCTTGTACCAAACGCCCCCTTAACTTGAGACATTTTTGGCCTGTACTTTTCCGTTGCCTCCCTCAATCCAATCTTATTTTCTTCCTCGACTCGTTTCATGGCATTTTCATCCAAAGAAAATTACTTGGTGGTGCAAGGGACTTTATTGCCAAGTTACTCTTGACTTTTGTGTTAGTATTTTCTTAAATTAAGTATACACATTAATTAAATTTTGATTTTAATAAAATGGATTAAATCTAAATTTAAAATTAAAATATATAGGATAAACTCAATAAAAAATTGATCTATATGAACTGAATTCTATACACCTATCAAATATATTAATTATGTAGTTAGACGATTAATAGTGTGGGCTTAAGGAATCTATTGTAATCTTTTTATGGAAGGATCCAATAAATCTTAGGTTTACCTTATATATATATATATGATTAGGTCCCCTCTTTACCTTAAACAGTCAATATTTTCTCCATAAAAAAGTTATGATACAAATTAGTGTATAAAGAGAAAAATTCATAACCATCAAGTTCATATTAAATTTAAAAATCTTTTTTATTTGCATTTAAAAATTATAAAATAAACGAATACGCTTCCACATTATTAAATATATATCTTTGATATTTCTAAATTTATGTACATGTGCATTATAATTCTTACACTTTGGACCTTTGTCAATAATAAATGGAAAAATTTTATCCCCCTTAGAAAAAAAAATGAGATCACAGAGGAAGAATAAAAAAACTTTATCCTTTAAAAAAAAAAAAGAAAAGTGATCACAGACAAAGAATAAACATCTACGTTAACTAGCCCAAATTCCAAAATCTAGAGACACAATCCACCCAAAAAAAAAAAAAAAAGAAAAGAAAAAAATGACAAAAAAATAAATTCAAATGTAAATGGCTCTCAAATATAACCTATTTGATAACACAACTAATTTCTAGTGAGCTACTTAATTTTTTTTTTCTCTTTTTCTATAATTACTAAACTTATCCTTTTACATTTTAATTTTTTTTAAAACTATAAAGGATAAAACTATCAAATTAAATCAAAAAAAAAAAAAAAAACTAACTACTAAAAAATTAACTTTTTTTATTTTTAAACACAAAAATTATAAAAAAAAAAAAACTAATTTTTTTTTCTTTCCAAACTAAGTATAAATTCTAAAAAAATCAAGTGTATTTACAAAATTAACGTACAGGTATAATATAAATTTATTGACACACCACCGGTTTGGAGTTTCGTTTTTTTTTTTTTCATAAAATTTTAATTTTTTTTAATTTCTAATATTTTTCTTCAATTTTGAGAATGCGATTTACGAAATTCCAAAACAAATTAGGAGCAAACAAATAAAAAAATAAAAGAGTCAAACAAATACGACTTGTTCAAACAAAGAAAACGCAGTACCTTGAACTGGTCTACTCTCTGATTCTGACATCCCCGAAGAGCTTCCCCCTTGTGATTCCGTGGACCCTACTGGTTGTAAAAACCCTTGGTTACAACTACTGCCACGGCCGCCGCCCATATGATTCCCTCCCCGGCCGGCAAGTATAGCATTCTGAGCGGCCGCGTAAGCCTGTGAAATCCTCTGCTTCTCCGTTCTCCTCCGCTTGGCCTCCATCCGTCTCAACGTCCGCAACTCCTTCCTCTTCCGCCACTCCTCCTCCGTCTCCACCGGCAGCGAGGAAGTCCTGATGAGAGTCGGATACGAAACCGGCGGAGGCCGAGCCACGGCGTCGTAGTCTCTAGCAATTGGTATGGACCCAGCAATGGAAGAAGATCTCATCAGCTTCTGCTTCTCACAACTCTTGTCCACACCAAATCTTCCACCCAATGACAAACCGAGGTTCAAGTCGATTTCCTCCGAGTCCTCCCCTTCTTCCTCTTTGTTCATACCTGTGGCCGCCAATTGGCTCGGATTTCTAGCTATGAGCCTCTGGAACAAATCTCTGGGAATTCTGTTTGTCTCTAGGGAAAGCTTTTCCATCCCGCTGAGACTTCTTTTGCTTTCATTGAATTCCCCCATTTCACAAAAACTTGAGTTGTGTATATAGAAATATATTACTCAAAATATACTATGTTTGTGCTGATTTAATCCCTCTATGCTCTGATTCATATGTATACCCAGATATCAAAAGTTGGAAATTAACCTCATTTTTACTCATAAAGCCGAAATTAAAACTATAATTGAGAATTACATCCTCCAAATCGCATGCAAAAATAGAATTAGGATGAGAAAAACATATATTTAAAAAAAAAAAAATGAAGAAGCTTTACGGGCTGAAAAGAAACCAAATTTTTGAAGGAAACAGAGAGAGCTAGTAGTGTTTGGTTTACTCGGTGAGAGAGAGAGAAAGAGAGAGATGGATCAAATAGGGAACCCAAAAGAAAACTCAAAATGAACAAGGAACACAGAAGGCTCAAGGAGGAGGAGAGGTTTTAGTGTTCATGATGTGACAAGAATGCCCCTGAGATGGGAGCGACGACGGTCTGACAAGTGGCGGGAGGGCATGGGGAGAGACACGTGGTCTGACTTTGGCGGAGACTGCCCTTTTCCTCTACAAACAAATTGCCATGAAAGGGAGAGTGCCACGACGACCACGTGTCGCAAAAGAATAAAGCAGTCGGATACGTTACCACGTGTCAGTGTCTCTTCTGATTCCTCATGATTCGCCACCTGTCTCCTAGATCTTCTGCCTCGTGAAGCCGCGACGCTGTCTCTCTGTTTGAATTTTTTTTTCTGTCGTATTGATAATTAATAAAATAATTATTAATGAACCGTATCGCTATGTTGTTAATGAACTGTAAAATTGTATTGACATTACCTTTTTTCACTGATCTTACCTTTTCTCATATATTGATCTTACCTTTCGATTATGGGTTGAGAGAGAGAGAGTTAAACTTCTGTTCAGATGAGAGAGATATGCTGAGCATAATGAATAAAAAATTGGGACGAAAGTTGAAAATTAAAGAAATCACAAAATTAAAATACAGTTTCAAACTTACCAACAACAACAATCTCACTTTGAAGTTTCTTTTTCCAAACTTAAACTTATAATATGATTTCACATTTTTTATTCTATAGCCAGAAATCGCAAAATAATTTTGCATATTCATTAACCGTAAATTGAAAAAAAAAAAATATCACAAACAACAAATTGACAATTATTTTATTAATTATCAATATAAAAAAAGTTCTATTTGTTTTTGTTGGGGCAGTTATTTTAAGTTTCAAAAAAATTATTTTTGATTGCATTCTTCAGTAAAACATGTCAGCCTAAGCTATATCCATTTCACTTTGTTTCAAAATTCCTAAAAATAAATAAAAACATAAAATTTTTGAAGATTTTTGTAAAGAAAGTTGATAAAATGTGAAAAAGAATGGATAAAATAAGAAAAATATCTAAAATTTAGATTAATTTTACATTTTATATTAAACTTAATGACTGATTTTGTCATACCCCTCACTCTTGATGTAATTGGAAGTCTATCAATGAAATGGAAGTGTATTGGCCTTTTGGAGTTGAATGTATG
>JAVXUM010000001.1:16777200-16788234 GCA_035590655.1 Pouteria glomerata
ATTATAATATAATATAATATATAATAAAATATATAATATAATACAATATAATATAATTTAATAATTTAATTATAATATAATATAATAATTTAATTATTATATAATATAATATATTAATATAATACAATATAGTATAATATATAATATAATATAATTAAATATTTTTTAAAAATAAATAAAATTAATAATTATAAATAAAATTACGTTTTCAACAGAAAATATAAAACAAAAAATGATAATAAAAAAAGATAATATTACCAAACGGTCCCTTACTACCATTAACTCTTTGGTGTTACGAAAGGCTTAAGCACTTGCCGGACAAAACCCAATTTGGAGTTATCAAATTGATCATCATACATGAATCCATCAAAATCCATGATTCAATTACAAAGACAGCTAAATCAACCCTTCATCTAATCTAGTAGAAACACCTTCTTTTGGAGCCCTCATGTGGGGTTTCACTTTTTTTTTTTTTTTTTTTTTTTTTTAGAAACACCTTTCACCTCAAATGTCAAACGTCTTTCGCAAGAAGTTCCAAACCGCAAATTCCTCAATCAGGCTACCAAAAACAATCGTCTGCATCAGTATTTAAAAAAGAAAAAGGAAAAAAAAGAAGGAAATCCAAAAATATTCTAGATTGCGACAGCCTGCTTTTTTGGTTGGTGCATTAATTGTAGTCTAGTTTCATGCTTCTTGATCGGGCTGTTCTTCTTCCACCCTCATTCTGATATACCCTCTGATGAGCTTTGAGCTGAAAACAAAGTGAAGTTCCCATACCAATATATCTGCGATGGGCTACTGCCTCCAACGGTTTTCCCGGGCCGGACTCCGAGCTTTATGGGAAAGCTCACCACGGTTCCCATACTGATATGGGCGAGTCTTGCGACCTTCGACAGAGTTTTCCCGGCTTCTGAAATTGGCATTGCGGAGCTCACTCTTTCCTGATGGTAAACTCCCCCTGTCATTGCCCCCTGCAAGAAATTAATCTCAATGTTATGACATTTTCAGCTACGTTTTGCCCAAAACCAAGTTTAAGGCACATTTAAACTACGAAAATTACATGAATATATTTACTCTCGGGGTGAATTTGGACTGGGGGTTAAAAAAAAAAAAAAAGTGAGTGTAAAGAATTATAAATGTAGGTTTGAGAGGAGCATGACCTAGGTAATAGTTACCCATTTTTGAATAATAAAGAGAAGTTTTAATCAATAATAATTATTTTATTCTCGAAGTGAGTGTAATAATTTGTTTATATAATTTAAGTATGTTTAGTTTTAGAATAACAATTAAATCATATATAAATACCCACTTGTTACATTTAATAATAAGTTATTAATTAAAAATTGGTTAATTTTTCAACTTTAATGAAATATTTTAATAAGAAGTAATTTTAAAAACAAATTGTTATTAGTTTAAATAATAATTATTATCTCAATAGTAAATACCTTTAATTTTGATAATTAATTTTAATAAAATAAATAATAAATTATGAATTCCGAGAAATAATTTTAATTTAATTGATTAAATAATTTAATCATAAATTAATATTTCAATCATAATTAATTTTTATTAAATAAAACAATTTATTATTTATTGATATCATTTTTCTCATGTAATTTGAAATACTTGAATGATCGATTCTTTTTTTTTTTTTTTTCTAATCTAATCGATATTAAAATATTAATATATTCATGGACCAGTTAATTATTTAATTATAACTAATGAGCCATTTAATTAATTTTAATAAAGTATATTAATACAAAATATATTTAATAGTGAATTACTATTTATAAAAAAATTATTAATAACTTATTAAAATTATTTATTTCAAAATTAATTTAGTTAAATAAATAGTTTTAATTAAATTATATTTCAATAATATTAATTTAATAAAATAAAATAAATCATTTTTATAAATTATTGTTTGTTAAAATCTATTTTGATAAAAATTAATTATTAAAACATTTATTATAATATTTCATAGGGGTAACGAGAGTGTAGGAAAGGGGTAAGGAAAGAATAATTTTTTTTCATTTATACCTTATTACCCGGTAACACTTACCCTTATTTTGAAGGTAAAATTGTTAACCCAATTTCAAACACATGTAAAGTGGATTATTAGTTACTCTTGTAACATTTGACTCCTTTTACGCTCGCATCAAACGTGCCCATAAAACCATGGATGTAGGAACGTATACAAATACGCATATGAATATCACAAGTAAAAAAAAAAAAAAAAAAAAAAATTGAAGATTCAGACATAATGGAGAATATGGCCGAAAAAAAAAATTGAATTTTTATATATTTTAATTAGTTATATGTTGGATATAATATACACCGTAGAAATTTAATTTACTAATTCAACGTGTAATTCCACACAAAAAAACATAATAAAGTATGAGATATAAGATTTTAAGAAATTTGACTACTCAATCCTAGTTTTGTTTTAATCATATTTTTTTAATAAAAACTAAGTTAATGAATGGATACGCCACACATATCACATTGTGGTCACAGAATATGTGTCTAGTACATGTCAGATACGGATACAATACTTGTCTTTTTAAGTGTTCACATAGTTAATTTACTTTAGCTTTCTAAAACTACAAAGCTCAATTTATGAATTACCGATTCAAATGCCTTAAATGTTTAATGATGTTTCCAGCTCTTAATGTTTGGGAAAAGAACATGGATGACTAAGCTGCAGTTACTAGATTAATAATAATTTATAAATTCACTCTGAAGTTTAACTTGCCTTGATTGGTGTATCTTTTCTCCGTGATATAAACTTCATTCGACCCTACCTTGATATTATGAGCCTGCAATATCAGATAATTCTGTTAGAATGCAAGCAAGAGTTTGGCAATTTGCAGCACAAGAAGAAAATAAACACAAAATATTTGGCAATAACATTTGCTTAACCAACATTCAAAATACAGAACCTTTTGAAAAGGAAAAAGAGAAAGGGTGTTGTTGCAATAGAGATCATTAGCATATTCAAATAATTACCTCGATTGCACTACGAGCAGAATCCAAGGATTCGAATTCCACGAATCCATAAGAAAATCCATCCTGGTCAGAGGAAATTCAAAGTAAGCATGTCAAAAAAATTAAGAGAAAAATGAGATTGAAATATAATAAAACCATAACCAAATCCGAAGCACACCTTGCAATTTCTAATTTGAATGCCTTCCCTTTCAATAGGTCCAAACCTCTTGAAAATATCATCAAGTTGCTCAACCGTCACTTCAAAAGGCAAGTTTCCAATATATATGCCCTTACCTGATACAAATAGGATGAACAAACTACAAGCACAGTCATCATCATGAAAGAAAATGATAGTTATCACAAATAACCAGCTACCAAAACAAAGCACCTTCATTATGAATAGTGGTATTTCTTGGGCCACTGTTGCTACGAAGAGCTGATGGTTTTCTTGGTGCTGGAGGAGCCTGCTTCTCTTGGTGAGTGCTTGATGGTGCAACAGTTACAACATTATGAGTCGATAACAGGACTGAAGGAGTCGTGCTCTCCTTCACCACCTATATATGGAGACTCGAAGTAATCAGCAAAGAATATTTGAAATTTGACACATTCCGAGATACTTTTATATTCAACATGAACTCACTACTGAAGCATAAGACATCTTCTGGGAATCCTTCTGAACATTTGAAGATAATTCAGTAACTATGGGTCCATTGCTCCGGTTTAATGTGAGTTTTCCACTGTCGACAGCTTCTTTAACAGCTAAGCCGTTGCTGTTGGTTGAAGTGTTCATGTCTGATGAATCACGGACCTCGCTGCCTTTGCCAACGGCATTGATGGAAGATGGATGAGTAGGAATGTGATCAGACACTGAAAGCAGACACAACATCAAAGCAGGCAAATAATAAATTGAAAAGGAAAACAAGTGAAATAACAAGAATGCGCCCATCCACCCCCTCCCCCTTGTCCCAACCAAAAAAAAAAAATCCACTTGCACTCACTTCTATATTGAGTGTCCTATTGGGTTGACGAAAAAAAGTGCATATATAAAAACGTTACTGAAAAAAAGTAAATAAAACCACGGCCAAACGTACCTTGATCTGGTGTCAAAGGAGCAGTTGGGAGATTCTCATTGGCATCAATAACTGCTGAAGGTGTTGATGCCTCAAATACATCCACAAACCTAAATATATCATTCAAGACATAATAGCCTTTTGCATGTCGAGCAAGAAAGAATGTTTGCACAAAGTTTCTTTTCACGCCTTCCCTCACGGTCAAGCAACCTGCTACTAAAACCATGACCCCTTCATTCTGAGAATACTGAGAATCTACAGTTGTTATCTCAGCCTTACAGCCCTTGTAGTCCAAGGACGATATCTTATCTTTGATGGCCTGTTCCAGCACATGTTGAAATGGAAGTTATTGGACCATAATCGGTAAAAGTGCAGGCAGCAATATAGGGTAAGTAGACACTTCATTTAATCATCAAGTATATAAGCTACCGGGTTTCAAAGAACACTCTTACGTAATAAAGAGAAAAATACACTTGACATGGATTGGAAAAAAACTTAAACAACATAGAAGAGATAACCAACTACCATAGGGCAATTAGCTAGAACTCTTAACTTTCCCAAGAGAGGTTGAGAGTTCGCCTTTAAGGCCTAGGAAACCTTGGAAATTTCTACACAAGACGTAAGCCTTGGACTTAACTGGTTCACGTGGGGTGTTGCGCAAGCCCCCGATTTACCCATCAACTACATGACTCATTGAAAGCTATAATAAATCGGTAGAATTCCGGGTCACAAAAAAAAAAAGACATAGAAAAGAAGTTGTTTTAGGGAGAAACAGAAACTCAAGTGTACAAATAGCAAACACTAAGCAGCTTGGAGAAGAAATAGCAACTGTATGTCAAAAATTAAGTATTGAATAATCTTACAAATGGAATGTACTTTAGGCTATGTTTGGAACACAGATTTGTGGAAGGAAAGGAAAATTAAGAAAATTTTGTGGGAATACAAAATGAAGTTAGAAATCTGAGACTAAAATGAATAGATTTGTATCAAAAAAGTAACTGTTACTTGGTTGAATACATAAAAATTACACAAGTAACTAGGCTTTATTTTCCCATCATTTTTCTTTTCCCACACAAATCCTTGTTACAAATATAAAATTAAATGGGCTGAAATTTTGCCATCAATTTAGAGATAGTGCATCGCCTAGGCTTCCAGCAACTAGAGTTAACCTTGTCTTGTAAATGTTAAAATTAATTTTAAGAGTTATATCATGCCACCTAAATCATTGCCTGCCTTCTATTTTCTTGGTTGCCTAGCAAAGCTTTGGTTAGCTATATCCCTTGTTTCAATTCTGTCCATGTGGTGTCTAATACTAATTAATAGCAGATACTTAGAAAGTGTCAAAATGAAATATTCCCAAAGAAAAAAGGATCCCAGCTGGGAAGCCCACCAATGATGATAAAACCAACAGATTGTCCTGCATAAAGATTTCTAAGCTCTCAACACAGACATTTCTCCATGTGAATCATATATTTTCAACTTATGCATGTTCGTAAAAATTGGAACATATCAGGGAAGTACGTGGTAAAGATATGTAAAGGGCAAAAACCTTAAATTCCTAGGAAGATGCAAGTAAAACAGAACGCTACCGAAAACAAAAAGGGTACCAAACGGGGGCTAAATAACAAACATTAATGTCAATAAGCAGAAAACACGAAGTGCAGACAAGTCACCGATGAAAAGTCCCCGAACAGCAACAAGAATCCGCTAAATCCTTTGTTTCCGATAAACTTACTTCTGTAGTTGTCACTGCCGACATTACGCCCTCAGGATCTGGCCAGCTCAGCATACTTGATTCCTCATAAAATTTGTAAATAAGATCAGGATCCATCTGTAGCACTTTAAAGTACTGCTCCACAAAATTGTTTCCTACAAATTCTGCTGAGTAAACTGGGGAAGACGAACCTTCTGTCTCAACTGCCATCTCTGTTGAAATATGACAACGGAACCTCATCACAAGAACAATTTTTCAGAATTTGATTTTTCCGTCCATTTTCTTTTATAATTCCTTTCTAGCAGTTCCACAAGTCCAAAAGTAATAATAAAAACATCAAGGTAAAAATTATTATTACTGTAATAATTGAGGGAATACACGAAGATTGACTGAAAAGCAAGTGTGCGAGTAACATCGCTACCCCTTGCAGCTGGCTTTACAACTAAGAAGAGTTTTAAGAAAATTTCAGGCAAGATTCACAGATCATATAATTGACAAACCTTCCTCGCTAATGATAATGAAAAAACCCACTAACGAACACAATGTATAGCCAACGAACACAATGTATAGCCCAGACCACAAGATTGATAAAACACTAAGGCTCCATTTAAATATCTATGTTAAGAATCATCCCCAACTTTCTAGAATTATCTATATGTCCTTATAGTTCTAAAATTTTCCAAAACCTTCTTAAAAGTAGGTTACTTAAGCAAGCTAATTAAACTAGCTATAATTTTTCATATATTTTTTTCCTAGAGGCTGCAAGACATATGAATATTTATTTATTGTTCTACTACCAATCATAGACTAGTATAAATAGATGCTAATGAATTTTAACAGAGAAAAAAAACCTAGTTTTTAAAAGATAAATGATATATCCAGGCTACTTACCTTTCAAAAAAAATGATATATCCAGACTACACACTACAAAGAAGCTTGTATAGCATAAAACAAAATTATTATAATAGTGTTTGGCTGAAGGATTTGTCAAGGGAGATAAAATCACTTATTCATCTCTTCCAATAAAATTTAATTACTTCTATAAAAGTTTTTTTTTTTTCACTTTTCTAACCAACAAAGAAAAATGAAATAAATTTGACTTTTTTCTGTGCAATTCTTCTCCACATTTTTTTGTCCATGACTTTTTCTTCTCAGCTACTAATCTTGATCCAGAGATCGCATAAGAATAGTAGACAGCCCTCGATTTACCATTGCATCAAACAGAACAAACCCCACTCCCACCATCCCAAAAAATAAATAAATAAATAAAAATAAAAAAGATAACTAGACCTTAAAACCTATTTCTCAAATGATAACCACGAAGACACTAATGTATTTACATAAAAATCAAGACTTTGCAACTCAACCCAAGAAATAAATTGAGTTAAATAAAACGAAAGCCCTTCAAACCAGGGGACTCTGTAATCCCCGTAGAACAATGCATGCCCATCAATCGAAGAAGATAAAACAGAGTATTTTGCAGATTAAAATCAAATTTAAAGGGGCACAACTACCAAAAAAATTAAAAAAAAAAAAATAAGTGGGTGGTAATTAATCAATCAAATAAAACAGGGCCTTGTGGACAAACGCCAAAAGTTGATATCCAGAAATTCAACTCACGGATATACATACCTCTTCTGGGGAGAGAACTAGAAAGAGAGACAGATAAGCTAGCGGAAGTCGGAAAAGCACGAAGAGCAAGAAATGCTATGATTTATAACTACGGCCGGGGTAGGTAGCGCACGAAAAAAAGGGCAAGAATGTGGAGAGAGGGTTGGTTCATTTATTGAATGAGAAATCTCTGCAAAATCAATTGGAAAAGCGATTTGGTTTCCAAATTGTAGGTATCTTCCAACTTGGACTTGTTTGGAGGGAATTCCTCGGTCGTTCAAAGTCCCCGCCCTGTTCCCAGACCAACTGGGCTTTGATTGCTTGATTCATTGTTGTTGAACGGTTGTGATCAGCGGGGTTCGTTGATGGTCTGTGCTAGCGAGTCACATGATTTTTTCCTGGGGTTACTAATTGTAATTTAGTGGAGGATTAAAAGCTTTCATGAGAGAGAAGGATGAATAATTAATGGCAACAGTAAATGAGGAAAAAATATTCCGTCCTTACACAATTTTTTTATTGTTTAATATTCCTTCCTTATATAACAGTAAAATATTTAATTCAAAGCGCTTGGTACAATAAAAAACACCTCTGCACTTATAGCGTCACATTAGTGATTAATTAGATATTTAGTAAAATTTTGTAAAAAATTAAAAATGTCAAAAAAAATATTTTGTAAAAATTGAAAATATTAGAAAAAATTAGACAAATTTGAAAATATATTTGATGGAAAAATTAATAAAAATTAATATTTACATAGATATATATATTTATCAAACACTCGTAATCAAAAAGTCTGTATTTTAAATTTCATTTTAAAGTTAGATGTGCTTAAATAATTTAATTTATAAGGTACTAAGGGAGTGTTTGGGTAATGATATTTGCTGAAAAATTTTAAAAATTTTTAAAAATCTCTAAAAGTTTCTCTCATTGCATGTATTACGAACTCACAATTTATCTTATTTTATCTCACTCTTTATCACACTAAACACCTTTAAGGTCACTTGGCGTATTAAAAAATTAAACAAAAAATAATTTATCAATTATTTTTAATTTTTTTTAACTTTTTTTTATCAAACACAATATTAAATTTTATCAACTTTATCTCTTTTTTAATTTTAATAAATTTTTACTAAATACTCAATTAATCAATAAAATATCACATATTAAAATGTAATACAAAGTTACTATTTTTTTTTTTTAACACCAAACCGTCGCTTAATGTAATGTAGTCACATTCACAAGAAAGTCAGATGCAATTAAAGTTCACAACAAAGCTAACAAAGTTTGCCAGAGAATTTGCATTTAACAAATGTTTCTTGCTCAAAATTTTCCATTAATTAATTGAAGTTAAAAAAAAAAAAAAGCTAAAATATATACTATTGCATTGCTAGCAAATTTAGTAAGAAAAAAGATAATAATTAAGCCATACTCAAAATGTTTAGATATATAAAATTATTTCTATACACGCACGCGTATATTTTTATTTAAACAATATAAATTATATTTATATATTAAAAGATAAGTCTTTTAACACTTCACTTTACTTTTTATTAATTAAAATTACACAATTATCCCTCTTTATTTTTATTCAACACTTTTCATAATTATTATACCACAAATATATTTATTCAAAAATTCAATCAAAGACATAATTTTGACACCATAAATATCTTTATTTTATAATAGAAAATATTTCTATTAAGAAGATAACTTACCAAAAAAATTTATCCTTTTAAGTTTTTTTTGATAACCATGTAATTGCCACTTTCATTTTTTAAAAAATTCACTTGTGGCATTTAAATAACTTCATCACTATACGAATTTCTAAATCTAATTTTTTTTAAAATTATTCACTATAATAAAAAATCAAATTAATTTTTTTTCTTACAAGTAAATATGTTTTCATACATTTATTTACTTGTTTTGACTTTTTTTTTTTTAAAGGTTCATAGAACTCTCCTAAGCGAGCTCGGATTGATGACAAAAGTTTAAATGATAAAATTATGCAAATAAAAATAAATTAATTTTTATTGATATAGTTACAAAATAAAATAAAATTTATTTTTAATATACTTATTAAAAATATAAATATACATAAAATTATTTTTGGCCTCTAAAATATGTTTTTCAATTCTCTTTTACCAAACTAAGCCCATGATATTTGTCTAAATTTGTAAAGATTTATTTATGAAAGGCTATTAAGTAGGTCTACTTGCACTCCACAAAATTGATTCTCGCACTTTACTTTATTTTTTTATGAAATAAAATTACATAATTACCCTTATTCTTATAAAAAATATTTATGGTATTGAAATTATACAACATATCTTATTAAAAAAATAAAGGCAATTGTGCAATTTTATTTAATAAATAAATAAATAAAATGCAATAATTTATTTATAAAATACAAATAAACCTACCCTTAAGTGTTCAATGAACTATGAATAAACTCAACATTTATTGCACACGAATAATTAATGGTGATAGTAAATGAGGGGAAAAAATATTCCTTGGTTATACAATTTTTTTTAGAGTAATGAGCAAATATTGTTAATTTCATATTAATATAATCTTTATATGTTCAATTTTACCTACACAGTATGTTTGGTACAATAAAAATATGGGAATAAAGAAAAGTAAGAAGAAAAAATAAGGAGAATGAGGAAAAATAAGAGAAAGAAAGTATGTTTGGTTGAGTAAAAAAGTGAAAGGAAGCAAAATGATGTATATGTTATAATTTGTTTTTAAAATTAAAATTATGTTAAAAATGATAAGTCCCACTTTTTAAATTTTTTATTGCACATATCCTCTATTTCTCTCTCTCTCTCCTATTTCGCCTCTTTTCCTCCCAAATTTGGTAAGATAAAAATAGGTGGACTCCTCCTTTATTTTTTCTCTTTATTTTTCTTCTCATTTTCCTTCCTCGTCACTTTTCTCTCCAACTAAATAAGGAAAACAGAGTATTATTTCCTCTACTCTTTCTCTCTTTATTTTTCATCCAACCAAATATGAAGAATGCTACATTTACAACATTTTTTTCCAACTATTTTTTACAACGTCCAAAACGATGCCGTTTTGGACCATCTTGAAAAAGCCCACAGAGAATCTCTCTGTCCTCAATATTTGCAGCTCGCTGGTGAAATTCAAAATCATGATTGCGTAACCGACTCAACCAGTTTTTCGATTCGCTCTAACAAGCTCCGGCGACAGCTTCTTGGCTGGTTTTCTCTGGTTCTCGGGTTGGAAATCAAAGCCCAACGCGTCCGAGACCTCATCGGAGCTCCTTTTGGCCTTTCAGAGCAGATCTGAGAACCAGTTCACTTTCAAGAGCAGAGCATAGAGTATCGTTCCACCTGTCTAAGAGAATCGTCTTGCCTTTGAAGAAGCGAGAGGCTGACGTCCAATTCTCGGTGACGTCCGATCTTCCCATCCACCTTCTCTCAAGATCTTTCCACCCAAATGAGTTGGATTCCGGCCAGCTTCCGATGGTGAGGTGTGTGCAGCGGAGGAGGGTTTGTTCGGTGTCATGGATCAGAGTTTTCAACAGTTTCAATGGGAGGATCTGATTGGGGACGTCGTTGGTATTACTGAGGAGGTATTGGCTTTTGCAATGAATATCACGAATCATCCAGAGACATACCTTTGGGGAAA
>JAVXUM010000001.1:16810222-16821540 GCA_035590655.1 Pouteria glomerata
GAGTCTTCCTCATCCTTCAGCTGAATAGAGCTTAGCATGTCAAGAAGTAAAAGAAGGCTATCAAGCTCCCAATCATTTACGCGATGTCTTCTAAATTGTTGTTTTTCTTTTATTGAAAGTGAAGACCTATTGTCCGAAGGATCTCATTTTCTTATAGCTTCATTCAGATTCTCTTGTTTATTAATTAACATAACCATAGTTCATAATGGTAAATATTTTAGAAAACTTTTCTATGACTTACCGTTCAAATTCTTGTTGACATTGGCAATGAAAGCTTGAAGGATAATGGAGGCAAAATTAATTATAGTTAAGAACTTGGGCTTTTTATGTAAATGCATTAACAATTTAAAGTTAAATTATGTGATGTGATGAATTTATTTTTGCATACCGAAAACTTGTTCTTACTTCATGTGGTTTTTTCAATTTTGGTAAAGTATGCAAGTGTGTATTTGATTCTCATGTCATTAATGATTTCCCTAGTTGAAAAGCGACTTATGGAAGAAGTCAGGAGTAATGATATACTGATAATTGTTGGCGAAACTGGAAGTGGAAAGACAACCCGTAAGTTTTTTGACCCTAGAAGTTTCCAGTTATTCTTTTATAATTTCCTTTTTTTTTTTTAGTAAAATGCTCTTACATAAAATATGTTTGTGCACAGAAAATAGTTAGTAGGTGTAGTTGTCTCCATCTTATAAATACTGTTCAATCTAAATCTTGACATGTTTTGATACTATTAAATAGGCTTAAGCTGAGCTTGATCATTGATGCATGGTTTAGGCCCTTATTTGGATTATGCACATAAAATAGTTTGTAGGTATAGGTGTCTCCATGTTATAAATACTGTTCAATCTAAATCTTGACATGCTTTGATACTATTAAATAGGCTTAAGATGAGCTTGATGCATGGTCTAGGCCCTTATTTAGGTTGTGCTTGGGACAAGTAAAAGATGGATCAACTTATCTGCTTAAGATAATGATATATTTTTTAGGCCTTGGATAAGTGGTTGCATCTGGTTTATGCTAATTAACTGTGCACAATCTCTCTCTCTCTCTCTCTCTCTCACACACACACACACGCACACACACACACAGAGTATCTATGTTCAGGTTTACTGCTTTCTCCTCACTGTTTCATCCCATTATCTAAAGGTATTTTGTTTGTGAAATTGATATAAATTGAGCATGGTAATATATGAATACCTCAGAAAATACAATTATATCGTGGTTGATTTTTGTTATGGCCACAATAAGTGGGAAAACTTCAACATGAACTGTTCAATCAGGAATGCCTGCATTTGTAGGGAGTGGGAAATAACTTGAGTAGCTCAACAAGATTACCGGATTTACTTGACCTTAACGTGTTGGCTAGTTTGGATCACTTACATTCACTGATTTTAAAGTACGAAACAAGTAGCTGGATCGTTTATTTCATTTCGCCCACTATCTAGGCCTTTATGGGTTTGATATTGTTAAGTATAAAACAATAATATAAGTAATAAAGGCTCAACAAAAATAAATAAATAAATTCAAACTTTTAGGTGAGATGATGGCTAACAGTATGATATATTGATTGTCTATCATGTTAAGGT
Source organism: Pouteria glomerata (assembly GCA_035590655.1). NCBI lineage: Eukaryota > Viridiplantae > Streptophyta > Magnoliopsida > Ericales > Sapotaceae > Pouteria > Pouteria glomerata. The sequence goes on from JAVXUM010000001.1 coordinate 16,811,812, forward strand.
TGTGTTGAAAGTGATTAATAGTCATCCGATAATAAAGTTATCTTTCTCCCTTACAACTTAAGTTTTTGAGACAATTAGTAACTTAACATGATATTAGGGGAGGTAAAATTTTTGAGTTCAAATCTCACCTTGACCCAAAAAAGTCAATAGTTGCGTTTGTTTAGTCTTATAAAAAATGTTATAGTATGCTTACACGTGGGGACCGTGTTGAGAGTATGGAATAGTAATATAAATTATCAAGTTCCTCTTACTAACGATTTAAGTTTTTTGGACAATTGGTGATTTAATAATAATATAAGTAACAAAGTTGCACCCTCCCACCACACCCCACCAAAAAAAAAAAAAAAAAACCCCACACACTCACACCCCAAGCAGATTGTGCTTTCGGATGAGACGATGGCTAACAGTTTTATAGATATTAAGCTAATGAAATGGGCTTCTCTTTCTTTGAATTATTTGACATTATATGTCTGATATGTCAGTTGTAAGGACGTTGAGCAAGGTTACAGAACATCATAAAATTTAATGTTTGTTAAGAGTAAATAAAATTGTTTCAACTTTTACTTGTACTTTCAAGTTTTATATAGAAGCAGAAGTGGTATGGTTATAGTGCCGTTCTGTTTGTGGCACTTTGTCCAAGTTGCTGAACCATACTGTCCCCTCTTGCTGTTGGGTACATAGATCAAAGTTTGGCTGAAATTCCTGGAACATAATGAGGTCGTCTGAGATTAGTTTTATACGATTAGAAATGCTAAAAAGGCTTCCTACTTCGGAATTTGCTGAGTAGCCCTCCTATGTCACAACTTAAATGATGTCGTGTTGTCAGTTGTTGCCTTCTTCTTCTTTTTCCCCTTCCTGCAAGTCGTATGTTTTTGAATTGGCCTTTATAGCCATTTAAATAATTTTTGCCTCTGAAAAGTTAGCTGAATCTGAAATCTAATACACAAACTATTATATATTACTTGTTCCATCCATCTGATAAGGCTGACATCTCCTCTGCAATCAACTCACAGTTTCACAAAATTCCTCTGAGGAGTTGGTATCTCGGCTTTAATGACAAAATCCATGTTAGCCAGCTTGAAGATTGTGATATGCCCCTAAACTAATATGACCTGGATAGTCAAGGGAACTCCATCACACTGAAGTTTCATTTTTCCCTAGGAATAGTAACATATGCCCATGAGGGTTTGGAGCTTAACAGCCTGTTTTGCAATTAGATTCAAACAAATCCCTTCAAATTTCTCAGAAACCAAAAACCTGAAAAAGTTACACTACGGATTAAACAGTCTCTATGTTGTATGACATACCATCTAGTGCCGGTATTGCAAAAGGCTGTTGGGATTTATCCCACATCGATAAAATAGTTTTCCAAACTGATATAAGATCCTAATGAGCCTCTCTACTATTAGCCAATTGGTTTTGAGTTAGATGTTATCAAAACTAGGTTTGGGAGAACTCGACCCCTTTCGTTTGTCAATCTCTTTTTTGTGTAATTCTCATATTCGGTGTACCGGTTTGCTTCTTAAACTAGTGCTTCCCATACCGGTATAAGATCTTAATGAACCTCTCTACTCTTAGTCAATTGGTTTTGAGTTGGAATCTTTAGCAAAAACTAAAGAACTTCCCTCTCTCTTCCCGCCAAAACTTCAGTGGAAAATTGCCTGGAGGAGATACTAACATAAGTAAGCCTTGCCAATGAAGTCTTTTCTAAAAGATGGGAGGACCTTTTATATCAACCACATTGAGGAGCAAAGGTTTTCACCTTATGAGCCAGAGACCATGAAAAGACCTTTCAGATCTTTTAAGGCTGGATGCAATTTACAATTGCAGTATTTGTTCGTAACAAAGAGAATGTAATATATGGAAAAGAATATGCCACTATTTTCAACTTTCACGAGCCCAACAAATTTCAACTGGGGTAGGCAAAGATAAATAAGACCAGTAAGACAACGAAAAATAACTAACATATTAATTGTTCAATCTTTTCAGTTTTTGAAGGAATCAAATTCAGAGAAATAGAATTATTGAAGGCTAAGTAGCAAATTTGGAAGTAGGCCTTAGGGACCTATCTCACTTGAGAAATTGAAGACAGATGAACGAAGGCTTCTTTGAATTATATTGATTCTCAAATATTGAAAAAGAATCACGTTGGCTGTACTTTGATTACTCTAGTCTGATATATACATATATATTTGTATGCTAGTTTATATGTTTGCATACTGCACTAATTAATCTGTATGTATTATCAGTAGGCTGTGCATCACTTTTATTTTCTTCTCTGCCATATACTTAATTTTCAGCACTTTGAATTGATTATATATACAGATGTAAAATCAGTTCTTTATTCTTTATTGTCTTGATTTCCTACTCAGTTTTTCTAGCATTACCTTTGACTCTTTAAATGGTAAATTATCTAATTTAAGAGTAACTTTGATGATGTACAGATCCGTTGTAGACTACCATGATGCTTGTTTTTTTATTCTCCCCTCCTGTGGGCAAAAGATAAAAGTGTTTCCTGTACTTTCAATTTATTTTGCATCTGTATAGATGATCTTTTGTTTTTTAACATTTCATTCTCATACAGACTATTTTTTTTAGAGCTACCGCAGTTTCTATTTAATTCTGGATTCTGCCATGATGGGAAAATCATTGGGATCACTCAACCTAGACGTGTTGCCGCTGTTAGTGTTGCAAAACGGGTAGCTGAGGAATGTGGTGTTGATTTGGGCCAAAGAGTTGGATATTCCATTAGATTTGATGATACGACATCTAGTTCAACAAGGATTAAATACATGACAGACGGATTGCTTTTGAGGTAAAAGTATGCATGAATTCATCACATCGAATTTATCACCTAAAAAATATAAGTTTGTTTTAGTTTGATTGTAGCATTTGATGGAAGAGTATTGCATATTTTTGTGGATTGTTCGTTGGATTCTTTATTTAGAAGGTGGTTTACATTCTTCATTATTAACTGGAAGTTCATCATGTTATCTTGTTCCCATACTCGTATAAGAAATGTCTTATTTATATGCAAACTAATGTAAGTTTGAATTTGCTTACAGGGAAACATTATTGGATCGATATCTCTCGAAGTATTCAGTTATTATTGTCGATGAGGCTCATGAGAGAACTGTTCACACTGATGTTTTACTGGGCTTACTGAAAACTGTACAGAAAGTGAGGTCTGGTTGTATAAATGAAGGCCATAATTTCGATCATATGAAGGGAAACAATGGCATTCTTATGGAGAATGAAAATAATGCTCAGTGTTCTAATATTCTAATTCAAAATCGGGGTGTAAAGCCGAGTCCATTGAAGTTAATCATCATGTCTGCTAGTCTGGATGCACGTGTTTTTTCCGAGTACTTTGGTGGTGCGAAAGCTGTTCATGTTCAGGGGAGACAGTTTCCTGTGGATATTCTCTATACACGTCATCCAGAGACAGATTATGTTGATGCTACTTTAATTACCATCTTTCAGGTTGTTAATTGCTCCTCTCTTGGTTGCTTGTAGCCTCTATAACCTAGTATTTTTATTCAGAAAATTTTCTAGTGAAAATTCCAGAAGAATGAACCTTGGACTGAAATTTCCATTTTAGTTAATTGAAAATTATAAATTCCAAATGCATCAACTTTTATTCCAGGTGCAACTAATTCTGCATCTGGTGTAATTGGGGTGTAATTAACGTTCATATCTTTGGAATTTCAAGTTTCAATTCATTAAAATGGAATTTCAAGCTTGTTTGATTCCAACCTTTTGCTAATAGAATTTGGCCTATGGAGAAACTGCTTGTAAATTTTTATTATTTTATTTTCCTTGTGTATACATTATGATCTGTTCTTTGGACGATGTTGGTTAAGAAGCATAGACACGTCTTGAATGGTGGTGTCCACGTTGGACACTGCACTTATGCTCGCCCAACAAGTGCAGGCCCTGCCAGGTCTCTCATCTAACAGTGCCTCATTATCTTTTAATATATTTTTGATCTGAGCACTCTTTTGGAACATGGGGAAACATGTTTCCATTACTTAGAATTTATGAATTTAAGATGAAAACATTATAAATTTATATCTATTAATCCTTTTGCCCCTATTTTTTTTTCAATTATGAATTTTAAAGCTCAAACTTTTAATTTTTTATGAATAGTTTTTTTTTTTGGAAATAGATATAAATAAAAGATACACGTGTTTATTCTTTGATGTGTCTCTATCATGTCTTGATATTTTTTGAAATTATTGTGTTGTGCATGCTCTTGTTGTATTGTATTTGTGTTCCACGTCTGTATCTGTCCTCCTTAGCAGTTTGGGATATTTTCACTTAGTTACTTGTGTAGTTTTCAATACATCGTATTCCTTATTTGTGATGGGGAAAAGCTAATCAAGTTTTTTCAGTTCTTTTGTCATGTACTTCTGAATGGCTTTCCTGGAACCTCTTGCTATTTCATTTTTTGGCTCCAAAATAAGTTTGGTCTGCAATTGTTCTATTTGTTGTTAGACATTGTCTGGCTGTCCTTTTTAACAGTCTGCAGCTTCATTAGATACTTTTTCCATATTGGTAGATTCATTTGGAGGAGGGCCCCGGTGATATACTTGTATTCCTGACTGGCCAAGAGGAGATTGAATCCGTCGAGAGGCTTGTCCAAGAAAGGCTTCAACAGCTGCCAGAAGACAATCAAAAGCTAAGGGTTTTGTCAATATTCTCATCTCTTCCATCAGAAAAGCAGATGCAGGTCTTCATGCCAGCTCCAACTGGATTCCGCAAGGTAGATAGTTGATGCATGTTTCTTTTGATTAGGCTATAATCTGGATGCATTTGGATATATTTGATTATTGACATAATAAATGTTAGTTTGATGCTTGCATAAATTTAAAGAAACCAAGTAATGAATCTTCCTTCAAGGCTGGCTAGATGGCATTGTGCTTGGGACAGAAGCTTTTGTTCCCAGGTCTGATGTTCTTGGTTGAGGCAGATTTGGTGAATAATGAGGTAATCTCAGGCTGTCAAGGCTCATTCGTCATAAGGCATGGCTTGGATGGTAGTAGTCTGGAATTTTTGTGTGTCATGCATACTTCTGCTTTTCCTGAAGGGAATCCCTGGTGTATGTAGGGAATCAATCCCGCCCTTTTAGAAGTGGATTTCCCTGCTGATGTTATCATGTGTCTTAAGATACTTTAATATTTGATACCATTTGTATGGTTGATGTTTTTAGTTCTCATGAGAGTAGTTAAACAGTAATAGAAGCTCTACTAATTGAAGTAGAGAGGTCACCTGTTCAAACCCCATTGGCATTTACCTTGCTCCTAATTCTGGTGGGATAGGTTAGAAACTTTAGGGAATTTTTCTTGCATTAAAAAAATATAAAAAGTTGATATTTTTTGTTGAAATATATTTTTTTATACCTGATAAATATGGTGCTGTTTATTTCTTTGTTCCCTATTATCTTTTCTGTTCTTTTGGCTTTAATATTTTAACAGGGTACATTTTCAATATGGTACATTTGAAAGTGCAAGCACAAGTGTTTTTTCTTATAAAAAATATATGTAAATATACACTTGCATTTTGGACCATCATTTTGTTTTGTTGAGGCACTGCTCTAACAATTTATAATTCTGTGTTTAAGGTAATTCTGGCAACTAATATTGCTGAAACATCTGTAACAATACCTGGAATCAAGTATGTTATAGATCCTGGATTGGTGAAAGCACGAGCTTACTGTGCTCGTACAGGGATGGATTCACTGGTTATTGTTCCAACCTCAAAAGCACAGGCTCTTCAAAGGAGGTAGGCAGTATGGATTACAATTGCATCACGAAATTTACATTATATTTATGCTGTTTCATTTACTGGTTTTTGTATTCATCATTCCTAACTGTAAGAAAATAGCAAAAAAATGAGAAACATGGCCATCTCTTATTATGTTTCGAGCTGTCTGTTTTCTTGGATTGGGTAGATAGGTGAAAACCAAGGTTTTAAAACTTATACATACATTACCAATTGGTCTGCATGTTTTTGAATTCACTCAATGTTCCTTCTGCACGTCCAGATTTTTCATTGACTAAATATACTTGAATTTTAATTTTGCTTCTGCTATGCTTATTTCAGCGGACGTGCAGGCCGTGAAGGACCTGGGATGTGTTTCCGCCTCTACCCTGAGAATGTATTTGAGAAACTCAGTGATTCCACAGTTCCAGAGATTAAACGTTGCAACCTCTGTAGTGTCATTTTGCAACTCAAGGCTCTTGGCATTGATGATATTATTGGGTTTGACTTCATGGAAAAACCAAAAAGGTGAAGGGAATAAACCAATGAGATTGATTTAGCACCTTGCTTTCTGCATGCATTTTTTTTCCGTGGGTGATAATTGTGTCAAATTCACAGAACCCAATGTGACTTTCTTGAGTTGCTCATGTCATCATATTTCCTCTTTAACTGTTTATATTGGCTTATGCCCAATATGACTTTCTTGAGTTGCTCATATCTCTCTCCTTTTTTTTTTTTAATTTTTATTTTATTGCATGCTGATTGTCAACCATATTGTGTATGTACCATCCGCTTCTCCTTTCTTCTATCTCAAGGAAACCTTTTACCTGGAAATGTACTGGCTTTTGATATTTATTATATTCTCATTCCTATTCTGCAGAATATATGTTAGGGTTATTAGAAGAGTTTTATCACCCTTACTTTTATCATTTAATCAGGGATGCTGTTGTCAAATCATTGGAGTCATTGGTCTTGCTAGGTGCTTTAACAGAAGAATATAAATTATCGGAGCCAGTTGGGCATCAAATGGCCCGGCTGCCCTTAGTTCCTATTCATTCGAAGGCACTCATCTTGGCTAGTCAATTCAATTGCCTCGAAGAAATGTTGATAACTGTTGCTATGCTCTCAGTGGAATCTATTTTCTATGCTCCTCGAGAGAAGTTAGAGGAGGTATGCATTCATGACCTAACTATATACGCATGTTACTTATTGCTCTTGCAGCTATTTGCCATGTTCGCAATGATCACAATCACTTGGTTAATAAATATGTGAATCATCAACATTTTCACAGTTTATATAGTTAATTGCAGCTTCTGAAAACTTGTCCGTAGTTCAGATTGTAGGCTGCAACTTGCCTGCATGAAGCTGAGCTTGTTAAGTGGATGAGTTGCTTAAATAATTGAAGCAGTATGGGGTAGGTGGTTGGTGTTTCACGAGCATTGTTTGGTTCATGTATATATACCCATTGGAGGTGTGAAAGAAAGAGTACTCTTTTAAGTCATGCCTAGCATGTTCTATCCCATTATGGGGGGTGATGGGAGAGAGCATTTGGTAAAATGTACACACTGAAATGAGAATGTGGACCTGGACATGGCAATGGCAGAGAAACTAAGACTATTCAGAATTTCAAATATGTTTTCTTGAGATGGTGGAAGCAGGGAAAACTGAGGTGCTTTGTTGATGTGCAATGAAGCCCAATAGCAGGCTAAAATGAATGTGTAGTACCATAGTGTCTTGCTCCACATTGAAGGGTGTGGTAGGGGAAAGGTTGGCCAATTATTATGTAAATTAGGTAATGAAAAGATGTGACTTAGTTGTGGCCTATAAAAATTGGATATCTAAATAGGATTCAGGTAGGTGATTCTCAATTGGTTGGAAATTCCAAACAAGGCATTGTTGAGCTGACTTTGCACTCAAAATCATGAGCTACTATAGGTTGAGGCAGTGGGGGTTTTCATATTATGTAAGCTAGATGATTTAGTGTAGGAAACTGGATCAAATTATGACAAATAATTTGGAAGGGCCATAATGTATGGTCATGTTGATGCCTTATTAAAAGATGAACCGGGAGAAGGACCAATGGTCTACTATTATTATGAATGGTTAACCTGGATCCTTGCCAGGTTTTTATTTGCGGCCCAATTATATAGAGTAGACGTCTTCAATTATTGTTGCATTTATTCTTGTCTATTGTTTCTCATGATGAGGATCTTGTCAGCACCTTAACCTGGTTAATTTAGTTGGTGTGTGTTCTTGTCCTGATAATGCTTGTGTGCGCACTGCTTTTATCTCTTTGGATGTTGGGGAGAGATACTGTGTTCGCTTATTATGCTTTCAATTTGGAAATCTAATTCCCAGCTGATTTTTCCCTTTTGGACAGGCACGAACTGCGATGAAGTGCTTCTCAAGTCTAGAGGGAGACCATTTGACTTTGATTAATGTATATCGAGCTTCTGATGAGTTATTGGAAAAGAGCAAGATAGGAAACAGTGGAGAGAAAACTGAAAAAAATCTGAGAAAATGGTGCAAGGAAAATTTCATTAATAGCCGCTCCCTAAGGCAGGCTCGCGACATTCACAGGCAAGCTATGTTCTCCTTCTTAGGTTTAATTTTCAAAATGTTCTGGAAACTGATCTATTATTTTTCTTAATTGTAAATTTTTTATTAATATATTGTTCTTTTTCCTTTTGGTGGAAAAATTGGGATGCGTTTGTGTGTTGACACATTTTCACCCTTTATTTTGACTCATCTGAAGGACTGCAACTGGCTTATTGTACTACCTTTATGTATATATGCATTCTGAAGTCAACTCATTGGGCTTTCTTGCAGGCAAATTCAGGAAAATGTTGAACATATGGGTCTACGTGTTGCTTCTTGTGGAGATGAGATTCTTCAATTTCGCCGCTGCCTTGCTGCTGCGTTTTTCCTCAATGCAGCTTTAAAGCAGCCTGATGGTACATACAGGTAAGGACTACTGCCGAGTTTCAATTTTCGCCTGGCAGGTGTCTCTTGGTTTCACAGCTACATTTCCTTTTTAGCAAGGATAGCCTTTACACTTTCATATAGTTTTTAAATCCTAGATCCTCTGCCTCCCAAACTTCTTATGATTGCGTCTCGTCTTGGTTAGTTATCCAGAAATGTTAGCCCATTGTCTCCCCCACTCCCTATATCCCTCCTTATAAGCCCTCACAGTTGCTCTTGCAATTGGCAGGGTTTTCTCAAGTGGTCAGACGGTGCAGATCCACCCCTCTTCTGTGTTATTTCGGACCAAGCCAGAGTGCATAATTTTTGATGAGCTGATCCGAACTAATCATAATTACATGCGCAATGTTACTAGAATTGATTACTTGTGGTTGCCCGAGCTTGCTCCTCAATACTATACCTTGCAGGAGTAGAATTAATTTGCAGCCTTAATCTCAAGGGTAAGAATGAACTTCTCAATTGTCCTTTTATCTTGTTGAGGGATTTTGAGGGTGCTTGTTTCCTTTTTGGAAATAGTGCCGGACTCTGATGGACTGCAGTCGTGATCCATCCAGTGGGTTACCAACTGGAGTGCAGAGGAGGGAGCTTGTGAAATTTTGAGTCAAGACTCTCCAGTCTTTGTATGCTTGTGGGATTTTTCAGTCTCATCATCCTCAAACCAAGAACAGCTCGACGGTGATGGATGAAGCTGCTGCTATCTCAGATTCTCCTTTGTCAAAGATTACATTTACCTGCAATTTATTTGGATGGAGGGCTATGGCAGCCATTTCTGGTCCTTGGCATTGGTCCTGAGGTCCACAGCAAAGTGGAAAAATCAAGAACAAGCATTATCTTGAGAATATTAACTCTCTCTCTCTCTCTCTCTCTCTCTATATATATATATATATTTCTTGGGTACTAAGCATCTGGAAGAATAAGACAGTTAGTTTTCCTGGAAAGTTGGTCTTTGAAATTCAATTAGGTTCCAGATTCCCTCCCCTCCCC
>JAVXUM010000001.1:16881477-16892023 GCA_035590655.1 Pouteria glomerata
AAATATTAATTATTATAATAAATTTTTTCTAAATAACCTCAATTTCTCATTAACAAAATTAACTCACAACAATCATTATTTCTTATCACAAATAATTAAATATCACAGAGATAAAATTTATTAGTTCACATTTTATCTTTAAGTTTAACACACCAACCTGATAGCAAACTTTCTGATAACATGAAGACATTGATGTGGTTGCTCCTGACCATTCCCAGGTCCTAAATTTAACCTAAAGAAATTAAATAAGTAAAATCTAACAAACAATATACAATTATTATATTTTAACATATTAACTAATTTAAACTGTAATAAAATTAATCTATAAATTACTAAAATAAAATACTTTACCTTCCTCTGTAATTTTCTTCCCTTTATTACAGCTCTTTTCTTTTTCTCTGTCTTCTGTTTCTTTTATGGTCTCTTGCTCATTCTTTTTTTTTTTTTCCTTTCTCGGTTTGCTTCTCACTGAGCTACCAAAGCTTATTTTTCACACACACACACACACACACACACATAATACTTGATGGCCAAGGCAATCCCCTACATGTGGCCACTTCTTTTATTTTTTTTTCCTAGTTTCACAAGACTTCCTTACCATACACATACCCACACCACTATTCATGGGCCCTACACCCACACAATCTTAATTAGTTTGTTTCCCATCTTACACTTTTCCATAAGTTATGTATATACTATCTATTAGCTACTAACCACATTCTACGTGGCTATCTACAAATTATTTAATTAAACAAATATAGATATATAAATATATACACATAATACTAACTTAATTTAATATGTTAAATAACACAATACCAAATTAGCTACTAACTGTCCAATTAATGTTAATTTAAAATTTCAAATAATACCCCCTTAACACAACTAAAATTTCCAAGCCTAAAATCAAAATTAAATTAAAAATTCAAGATATTAAAAGTAATCATAGAGCTTGGACCCCAAAATGCAGTCCAAGTGATAATAGACAATATTCCAAATTGTAAAGCCACAGGACAACTAATTGAGTCATAATTTTCTCACATTGTATGGATACCTTGTGTTGTGCATACTCTCAATTTTGTATTGAAAAACATTTGCGCCGCAAAAAATATTGAGAATAATGCTTTGACTTTCTAAGAATGTTCTTAGATTGGTGATGTTATTGGAGATGTCATAGTGATAAAGAATTTTACCATTAATCATAATATGAGATTGGCAATATATCATGAATTTGTGCATTTGAAGTTGCTTTCAGTTATTGAAACCCGATTCGCTTCTTCCATTATATTGCTTAAGAGATTCAAAATCATAAAACAAGGTCTTCGAACTATGGTAATCAATGATAAATGGGATTGTTATAAAGATGATGATGTGGGGAAGGCAAGATTTGTTTTCACTAAAGTATTAGATGACATATGGTGGGACAAAATTGGCTACATCATTTCTTTAACTGCACCCATTTATGACATGCTTAGAGCTTGTAATACGGATAAGCCATGTCTTCACTTGTTTTATGATATATAAGATTCAATGATTGGAAGAGAAAGCATAAGAAAAAATAATTGGAAGAAGAGTCAACCTTTTATAATGTAGTGCATGAAATTCTTGTTGATCGGTGGAACAAAAATAATACCCTACTTCATTGCTTAGCACATTCGCTAAATTCAAAATAATTTTAATATTTTAATTTATCAATTTTATTAGTAGGATTTAAAAAATTCACATATAAAAATTAATTGTTAAATTAAATATTTATTTTTTTAGGTATTATACCGATCAATGGCTTCATGAGGATCTAAAACGAGTTCCTCTGCATAAGGATGAGGAGGTAACACTTGGACAAAACAAATGCTTAAAAAGTACTTTAATCCAGAGAAACGCAATAAAGCCATGTTGGAAGGTGCTGAGTTTTCTGCTAAAACAGGTCCATTTTTGATTTTGATTCCATTCAAGCTAGATGGAATTATGATTCTCACAATTGGTGGACTATGCATGGTACATTTGCTCCACATCTTCAATGTTCGGCTTTAAAACTATTTGCACAACCTGCATCCTCATCAGTTGTGAGAGAAATTGGAGTACAAACTCCTTCATTCATTTGGTGAGAAGAAATAAAATAACACCTCAATGTGTAGAGGATTTAGTTTTCATTCATAACAATCTTTGTCTTTTGTCGAGGAAAAGCCTACAATACTATTAAGGAGAAACCAAGATTGGGATATTACAAAAGACAAGTTTGAATTCCTAGATAAAATTGGAATTCTTGAGGTTGCCGACCCCTCACTTAATGAGTCTTAATTGGAATCTATCCTGTTTATAGATGATGGAGATTAGGATATAGATGGAGATGCTAGAGTCAATGAAGGAAGGAGTAATAAGTTGATTGAAGTTGGATCTACTATTTTCATTTTGGGATATATGAAATTGTATTTGATACTTTGTTTATATTTGTGTTTTGTGTATGAATGCTATTGGTAAATTTGAGTATGAATAATGTTAATTTATGGATTGAATGGTATTTTTCATGCTATATAATTATAATTTATATAATGTTTAGTTGCATATAAATGCTATCTTCAAAAATATTTTAAATAAAAAATATATTTTGTTTTATTTTTTTGCCATATCCTCACCGTACTCGTATCTTCATTTTTTAAAAATTACCATATTCCATATCCATACCTGTATCAAATCTACTCTCTTATCTGTATCCGTACTTCATAGCCTACACCTCTTGCTTGCTGAAATCTTTGCATTCCGGCTTTTGCTTTTCTTCTGACTAAGTACTCTTTAACATGGATTTTTCGTTAAATATCACGTCCATGCTGATCACTAGCTTGCTTGGCTTAAGATCCTAGAGCTTATACCCTTTATTCTCATACCCGAGAAAGATACGTTGTCGCGACATTGGATCAAGTTTAGATCGCTTATTACTAGAAACATACATATATGCGGAATAGCCGAAGACCCTCAACCCAGAGTAGTCAACCTCATTTCTTGTCCACACTTTCTTTACAACCTTCTTTTCTAATGTCAGCCTTAGTGATCTATTAATTAAGAAGTAAGCCATACTCATTGTATCTACCTAGAAGTTCTTTGTAAGCTCAGTATTTAACTTGAGACACCTTGCCTTTTTAGCAATTGTTCAGTTTATCTTTTCTGCCACACTATTTTGCTGTGGTATACTGTGAAATGTCTTTTTATTCCCTGCTACTTACAAAATTGTAAAAACTCCTTTTACCTGTACTTAGTGCCATTTTCTATCCTCAGACACTTTATCTTCCTCTCAGTTTGGTTCTCTAATTCAGCTTTTCACACTTTGAACTTGGTAAACACATCTGACTTGTGCTATACGAAGTAAACCTAAACCTTCCTAGAGAAGTCATTAATGAACCTGACAAAATACTAATGTCCTTGTCGTGATGCAACTCTCACTAGCCCCCAAACATGACTCGACATAATCAAGAATTCCCTTTGTCTTGTGCGTAGCCGTCTTGAACTACACTTTAGTCTACTTTCCAAGAATACAATACTTACAAAAAAAAAAAAATCTTGTAAGTTTTCACCCTTTTGAGTAGATTCTGCACGTGTAGCTCCAACATGTTACGTTCACCCATATGCCCTAGCCTCACATGTCATAAAACTGTGATCAGAATCAAGTCTACCGTGGTAACTCTACCTACAACTGTACTCCCTAACAATCTGTAGATGTTTGTAAAACTTTTTGTCATTTCATCACCACCATCACTCCTTTTGAAACTTCCATTACCCTACCCTTAGATTAGAAACTGAACTCGTTTGAATCTAAGGCACCCAGCAAAATAAGATTCTTTATAAGATCAGGAATATGTCTTATATCACATAAGGTTCACATCACACCAACCAACATACAAATTTTGATATTCCTAATCCCAAAAAACTTTGCATTAAGCATCATTACCCATTAGAAGTGAACCAAAATCTGCTTACCTATACATGTCGAACCATGCCTTGTTTGACATCATATAAAAAGAACACGCCAAATCTAGCACCCAAGAATTCGTGAGATGATTTGAACTAGATGAAACTGAAAGTATGTCGCCATCCTCTAAGTCATTCTCTATAACATTTGTAGACTTCAAATCGTTATTATTCTTGCCACCCTTGTCCTTATTCTATTTCCGGCAATCCCGATTATAGGACCCCTCTTTTCTCACTTAAAGCATTGAGGATTTTTTTTTTTCTTGGACTTTGACTAAGAATTTTTATTCCTATTCGATTCTTTTTGTCTATATTTCTTCTATCTTGTTAGTCTTTCACAACCAACCCCTCTCCTTGAGGATTTTCATCACTTTGCTTCTGCTTTTGTTGAAAATCTAACAAAGCTGTTGTGATCTTCTCATATACAAGAGTCTCTTTATCGTATGTAAGAGTTGCAATCAGATTCTTGTACACCGGTGAAACTAGTAGTAAATGTAGTAACATGAAAGCCTTATCTTTGTCTTCGAACTTGAGTTTCACCTTCTTCAAATCTCCAATGATTTGATTGAACACATTGATGTGCCGTTCTATGTCTAAGTCCTCTTTCATCTTCAAGTAATATAACTTTCGCTTAAAATAGAGCTTGTTCATAAGAGACTTGGACATATATCGTGCTTTGAGTTTCTTTCATACTGCTACTGGTGGTTTCTTAATAATATATTGTGTCACATCATCATTCAAACACATTCTAATTGTAGCCGGCCTTTTCCTGAAGTTTAAGCCAATTGGCTTCTTCTATCTTCTCAGGTTTCGTCATTGCCAATGCTTTTGCCATTCTTTGTTACACTAACAGATCTTTCACCCCTCTCTAACGTAATCTGAAATGGATAGTACCGTAGAAGTGAATAGTACCCACTAAGTAAGTTCTTAACATTTTGCCTTGATGAGTTTTATCATAGAATGAATAATACCCACTAAGTAAGTTCTTAGGAAATATTGGAAGGATCACACAGGTTTCACTTAAAATCCAATCTCTTAAATAGAACTTCATTAGACTTGCACGTATCCACACTACTATAAAAACTCTATGAATCGTACTTGCTAAATAAGTTCCTAGAAAAAATTAAAGGGGTCACATAGGTCCCATTTAAAACCTAATCTCGTAGACAAAACGTTTTTGAACTTGTATGTATCCACACTACCCCAAGGCAACCTGAGCTTTAATACTAATTGTTGTTGCGAAAATCTTAGATTACCTTTTGGCAATATTCTGGTAAATAATGACAAACACGAAAATAGGAAAACACATAATAGAAGAACATAAGATTTAGCAATTTGTTTACTTCCATGGGTAATCAGAGAAAAAAATTCACTGCGTGAAAAATATTACAATCACACAATTTTTCCTTTGACCCAGTATCTTAATATACCCTACAAAGTAATTCCCCAAACAAACTTTAACTCTCACATAAAAAGAGAAATTTAACTAGAGTACAAATTCGTTACCCAAATCTTTGACTTGTATGCCTTTTCCAAAGAAAATGACTATTTATTTATAACCTTATAAAACCTGTCTATTTTTGCGAGAAAATCGATGTGGGATAGGAGCCACCACATTAACATGGTTAATGCAATTTTGGTAGATGTTTTTGAACTAGGGTTACACATCTTGTATTCTTTGTCTTTGTTAATAAATTTCTCTACTATTTTCGCACACGTAGACTTTTAAGCTGAATCACATGATATTTTTTATTGTTTTCTGTGTATATATTTCATTTTTCTTAGCAATTTTGACATCCAATTCAAAATAATATAGCCTATCAAAAAAAAAAATCATATGATGTACTTTAATTAAAAACTATACAATCAAATTTATTCTGGAATAAAATAAAGAATATCTTACATGTTAATAATTATTTTAATAACTTAATAATTTACATACCATCAAAGCAGAGTTTTTTCTAAACTAAGATACTGCTGAACAGAGTTGATTCAGGTTAATTTATTATTATGTAAAAAAAATGATAAATAGTTGAGAGATTGTTTAAAAATAAAATAAAAAATGTCTCTTTAAAAATCACAATAATATAAAGAAAAACAATAAGTCAACCTCCTAATCTTTCCAGTGGAAGATGATATATACCACTTGATGGTATTTCATTTTCATCTGTATACCGTAAGCCCTCCTGACAAATATTGTTCATTTTGGGTTTAGTTAGCTACTCCCCAGAGGTCACCCATTTTGGTACTGTTCTCACTAGAGTACGCTTAACACTGGAATTTCCATTGAATATAGTGCTCGCACGACTTTAAAATACAATTACCTCAATTTTCGACTCCTTTCTGATGTGGAATAATTGTGATATCATCAGAGCCCCCAGTTAAGAAATGAAGGACTAAAAATGGCGGGTTCGTGACCCTTTCAATTCCCACGTACAACACCAACTAATAATGTTCCATTTTTATCTATAAATTGTAGGTTCTCTTAACAGATATTGTTTACTTTGGGTTTAATTAGTTGTTTCTCAAGTGTTCATCCATCTTGACGCTGCTCCCACTGGAGCACCTGGTTAACACTGAAATTCTAATTGAATCCAGTACCCGCACGGTTTTAAAATACGTCGTTCCAAAAACAAGAGTTAGAGATATTTTATAAATTATCTTAATCCTTAACTCTTTTTTGATATGGGACAATTGTGGTATCACAATTATTAATTAATTTATCATCACATTATCATGTCCTTCGATTAAAATATTCAATTTAAGCCTTGCAAGCCGCGAGCACATCGGCACACTTGTCACCATCGCATTTGCACAGCTATCTGTTTGAGCAAATATGTCAAACTTCTCAACTTTTTTTGCTCAATGTAATTATTATTTTAATTAATTATTATAAACTATATGTTAGCGCAGTTTTTAATTGACACAAGTTTGGCAAAAAGAATAAAAATATAAGAATATAATATAAAATTAATGTGTGATAAAATTTAATTAAAAAATAAAAAGTAATGAAAATTACTAAATTTTGATTAATATTGGATGTCATTTTCACAAACTGATGAATCAGAGGATCTAGTGTAGGGAGATGGATTTTCTACTTTTCCTCTCTCTCCAGAAAACAAGAAGAAAAATGTTATTATTTGCATTTTCGATCTCAGCCCGTTACTAATCACTATCGTTGAATTCACGTGGAAACCCAGAAGGTAAATTCTTCTCTTCATCTTGGCAAGTGATTTTAATAATAATCAGTAAAAAGGATCAGATAGATTTTATGTAATATTCTGTGTATATATGTGTATGTATAATATAATTCGCTGATACCCATCATCCATCCTCGTCCATCGCGTCGTCCTCTGCCACCCATCTGTCTTCTTCGTCATTGTAAGCGTTTCTTCTCTCTCATGGACGTTGTGCTTCTTGTTGCACTTTTGAGGATTCCTAGATTTCAAGAGATTATTTGTTTGCAGTTCTTTAGTTTTGAATTTTAGTTTGTTGCTCAATTGGCTTGTGAATTGAGAGTGATTTATGACTTTAGGTTTGTCTGTAATTGCTGAAATTGTATGTTGTTTATGGTTTTTTCTGCCTTGAACTATATAGTTAATTATTTTCACCCCCTTAGTTGAATTTCCTTTTTGATTTTCTGAGCTCCATTAATGCAGTCATGTTTTATTTATTTTGCTCATGATGTTTTTTGTTCAATCCTTAACTATGTTTGTGGTCATCTTGAATTTCATACCCTCTGTACTGTGAATGATCTATATTTTTAACATCCTCCTAATTGGGCTTAATGCTTAAGACAAAAGAAACTATATTCTCTTTCACTATTATCCCCTTTTTCATTTATTAATTTTTAAGATTGATGTTCAGTGATTTTTTATTTTATTTTTTTATATAACAAATTTACAGTAGAATTGCAATAGTGTTGTACTTCTTTAGAGTTTAGGCTACCTCTTGATCCATCTTTTTTTTTTTTACACCCTAAAATAGGGCCGCCTTCCATATTGGCTTTACAAGAAGCATGGCTCTTTGTGGGATTCACAAAGATAGAGTGGGGTTGAGGATTCATGAGAGTTTGGATGAGCTTAGCACTGACCTGGCAGACTATGTTGCCGAATTATCGGAGGTGTCAGTAAAGGAGAGGGGTGTTTTTGCCATTGCTTTATCTGGTGGTTCTCTCATTGGTTTGATGGGGTATCACTACTTTCTCTTCCAATGATTGCTTCCCCCCACCCCCTCTTTATATGGTTTTATCTCTTATGCATTTGGTTTTATGCTTGATGGGAAGCAGAAAACTCTGTGAAGCACCTTATAGCAAGACCATTGACTGGGCCAAGTGGTACATATTTTGGGCTGATGAGCGTGTTGTGGCAAAAAGTCATGCAGATAGCAATTATAAGCTGGCAAAGGATGGATTTCTATCAAAGGTATTGATCTAGTCTCCATCTATCCTTGTATGATTAATTTCCATACCTTGTTTTTCATATAATACAGTGACTTTTTTTATCATTCAGTATTTCTAATCCCCCTACACATTTAGTTACCTAACATTTCAAAACCACTTTGCATATAAGGTTCTGCTTTCTGATCTAGTATGTTTTACGCAACCATATAGCTTGTTGGTTAGGTCTTCGAAGTACTTGAATTTTAGGTAATTCATTCTATTTTTTAAGAATGAGATACCATGGGGAATCCTTATTTTTGGTTCATTTTCCTCGAATTTGTAGAGCCATTTCCCCAATTATTGGATTCATATTTTGCTTCATTTGTGGTTGGTACCTTACTTTTGTGAATCAGGGGGAACACGTGCATATTAAATCCTATCAGAACCTTTGATTTCAGGGACCAACGCTGGGTAGTGGCATTTTTGGTTAGCCTTTATTATGTGTTGTTGGGATTTATCTCGCGTTGATAAAATTAAGCTTCTCAAACCTGTATAAGATCCTAACAGGGTCGCTCTAGTCTTTGCCAATTGAGTTTGAGTTTGGATGTTTTGTAAATTTCTGTTATTTTCTATTGATTTTTGTCAAGATGATACTGGGGCTAAGTAAAGGATGAACCATTAATGGATCAGTTTTGGTTGCTGAATTTCAATGGACATTTTTCACTTAAAAATCAACCTGGCAGCCTGATAGCTTTCTCTTTTGATAGCCATATCTTTTGTGTTCCCCTTGACCTTTAACAAAAGTAAAGAAGTACTTCCTGAGAAACATATTAGCTAGCAAACTTAGATAAGCAATTCCCTTAGAAGGTGCCCTTTTTTTTATTTTTTATTTTTTAAACTGTTTTCTGGTAAGCAATTTCTCTGAGATGCTGAACTAGGGGAGTATAGCTAAATCTGGAAATGAATCCCTTCTATGGTGATCAATTAAAGGTGGTTAGTGAATTTGTTTTTGTTTGTTGAATTGCTTCCTTTCCAAGAAACTGTGGCATTTTGTCCTGACAAGGATGACATTCTTTTTCTTTTTCTCTTTTCTCTTCTTTTTCTTTTTTCTTTTTTTTTTTTTTTTTTTTTTTGGGGTGGGTGGGGGTTGTATTTTTTTGCCCTTACAGTTTGGCATCGAAAGCTACCATACTATCCAGCTGCAAACTACTTAAAAATGTTTTAGTGTGTATAGATACAATCTTATGTACTCTTCAACAGATAGATAATACTTCATTGATACCAAATCTAATATTTCTCTGATTTACGGGAAAGTGGTTTTACTTTAGTTCTTGTTCTGAAATACCACTTGCCAGAATATAGTGTGCACTGCCATCAATATTAGTTTTATTTATACCAGACAATTTACATTACAATTGCACAACCAATTCAATAATGGATTTTCTTCTTTCCTGAGAAGTTGCTATTATAATGATCCAATGGAGCTTCATGGAGAGAATTTCTTAGTGAGAACCCATTGTTTGTGTTAAATATATATATATCTGAGTATTTAGCAGAAGCATGGATCGGGTTTGTACCTTAATCGGATCAAGAACCCGAACATTGTATAAATCTGAAGCCAAACATCCCATGAACTCTGACCTCCTTTTGCTAGCAATGGTATAGAATTACAAAAACATTGAACACAGCTACATAGCTCAAAATACCTCTCTCACTGGTGCTCTCAGAACGTTATGTTTCATTCCTACATATTAGTTTATCTCTATTGTCTGTTATATATAAAACATAACAGATTTTTGTAGGTAGAGACAAGGGGAAGGTACGATCTCTTTTTCCCAATAGGATAAGGTTATTTATTTTGTCTAGTTGGGTTCCCTAATCTCTGTGTAGGTTTCCAGTTCTAATTCTTTGCTTTAATGACTCATCTTTCATGGGATCCATTTACTCCCTAAAAAAATGTGTTAAATATTCTTTTACAATTTTTGCGACCTTTGATAGACACTAGTGAATAAGCGGGATTGAAGTTATCAAAAAAAAAAAAAAAAAAAAACACGAGTAAGATGGTTTCTGTTTAGTCATTTACTTCTCATTCCAATGCTTTAATCAGTGCATTCATGACTGTTCCTTTTTTTCAGTTGTTTGCTTTGTCTCATTAATATAATAGGCATTTGTAATTTTCAGGTTCCCATTGTCCCTGGCCATGTA
>JAVXUM010000001.1:16905758-16929364 GCA_035590655.1 Pouteria glomerata
AACAAGGCATTGTATGGTTTAAAACAAGCTCCTAGAGCTTGGTATGAAAGACTCACTAAATTCTTAGTTGAGTCTAATTTTACAAGAGGAAGTGTAGACAAAACCTTGTTCATCCATAGAGACTCTAAACAAATTACCATTGCTCAAATTTATGTGGATGACATTGTATTTGGGTCTACTTCAGAAAAACATGCCTTAGAATTTGCCAAACTTATGAAAAGTCAATTTGAAATGAGCATGATGGGAGAATTGAATTTTTTCTTAGGTTTGCAAATCAAACAACTAAAACATGGCATCTTCATTTCCCAATCCAAGTATGCAAGAAATTTGGTTTAAAAATTTGGACTCTCTACGACTAAGCATGCTAGGACTCCCATGGGCACAACTACCAAACTGAACAAAGATGAATGTGGAAAAAGTGTTGATCAAACTCTATACCGAAGCATGATTGGTAGCCTACTGTACCTAACCGCTAGTCGTTCAGACATTGCATTTAGCGTAGGTATTTGTGCTAGGTATCAGTCATATCCGAAGGAGTCACATTTGACAGCTGTCACACGCATCATTCGTTATGTTAATGGGACTCTAGAATATGACATCTGGTTTTCTAATGTTTCTTCTTCATAAATTACTTACTACTCAAATGTAGATTGGGCTGGATGTTGTGATGATAGGAAGAGCACATCCGATGGATGTTTTCACATTGGGGGAAATCTGGTAGCTTGGCACAGTAAGAAACAAAACTCAATTTCTCTCTCCACTGTATAAACTGAGTACATTGCAGCTGGGAGCTGTTGTGCTCCAGTTTTATGGATGAAACAGATGTTGACAGATTATGGTATTGATCAAGGTACAATGTCGTTGTTCTGTGACAATTTGAGTGTGATTAATATTTCTAAAAATCCTGTTTAACACTCACGCACAAAACATATTGACATTAAGCATCATTTCATTTGAGATCTTGTTGAAAGAAATATTTTGGTCTTGGAACATATTCCTACAAATGAGCAACTTGCTGATATTTTTACAAAACTCCTAGAAGTTTTTAGATTTGAACACTTATGTTCATCCCTAGGAGTCATACTCCTTGAGTAGTATTGTTTCAAAGAAAGTGTGAATAAATGGTCTTACAATTAAATTATTAATTAAAAATCATTCAATTCAATAAATATAAAATATATTAAATTATATTTTAATTATATTATTTATTAAAAAATTGAATGATATATAAAAATTACATCATTTAAGTTGGTAAATATAGAATATATTAATTATAATTTAATTATATTATTTATGGAAAACTATTTAATAAAATATATTTCATACTAACTAAATAATTAAATTAGATTAATTATTAACTTAAATTAAATTAAATTATTTTTTTTAAATAAATTAATTTAATTTAATTATTTAACAAAATAATTTAATAAAATATAATTTATATAAATTAAATTATAAATAATTTAATTTAAAAATAATATTTATTCAAAATAATTTAATAATAATAATTAATTATTAAATTAAATTAATTTAGCTTTATTATTTATTAAAAATAATTTAATAATATTTATTTAATTTAATTTAATAATTAAAGTAA
Organism: Pouteria glomerata; assembly: GCA_035590655.1. Classification (NCBI taxonomy): domain Eukaryota; kingdom Viridiplantae; phylum Streptophyta; class Magnoliopsida; order Ericales; family Sapotaceae; genus Pouteria; species Pouteria glomerata. The sequence goes on from JAVXUM010000001.1 coordinate 16,907,356, forward strand.
TTTAATTACTTATTATTAGTTAATTATTTTGCATAAATTAATTAATTATTAAATTAAATTAAATTAATTATTATATTAATTTCCAATAATTTTATAATAATGAATTATTAAATCAAATTGATTATTGTATTATATTAAATTAATTATTAAATTAAAATACATTAATTAAGTTTTATTATTTACTAAAAATAATTTAACAATATATATTACACATTAATTTATATAATTAATTTAATTATTTATTGTTAGTTAACTATTTTATATAAATTAATTTGCAATAATTTATCAATAATGAATTATTAAATCAAATTGATTATTGTATTATATTAATTTAATTATTATATTAAATTAAATTAATTATTTTTTATTATTATGAAATATAATTTAATAATATATATTACATATTAATTTAATTAATTAAATTTAATAATATTATTTATTAAAATAATTTATTTTAATGAAATATTTAAACAAAATAATTTATTTTTATATGATGTAACAAAAATGGACAAAGTTTTAAAATTGATAAAATATTTGTAGCGGAAAAAAATTAAAAATATTTTTTTGTTTCCATTTTTCTATTTAATTTTTCATTTTTATGAAAATAAAAAAATATAAACAGATTTAATAAACATGTTTTAGTTAAACGTTTACAAAATTTTAAAAATATAAATAGAAAAAAATAAAAATATTATCAAGTGGGGTCTTTGAGTTTGTTTTTCAAAGGTAATTATTTGAGTTTTTCTAGATTCACTATAAGGCTTATTTGATTATTAATTTCAGAAACCAAAAATAAATGAGGTGAGCATAAGCCTCCGAATTGAAAAAAAAAATAAATAAATTTAATATGCAGCTGTAGAGGTGGAAACAAGCCGAACTTCAAGTTGTTCGAGTTCGACTCGAGTTTTCTGAACCAGGCTTGAGCTTTTATATGGACTCGAGCTCGACTCGTTAAAGAAGAACTCATGCTCGAGTTCGACTCGCGAATAATTCGATTAAATCAAAAAGTTTAAAACGACGTCGTTTTAGTTTAAAATATAATAAATAAAATATTGTTAAAAAAATATAATAAAAATATTATTTAAAAAAATTAAAATATTATTAAAAAAAATATATATATATATATATTATTTTATCGAATCTACTCGCGAACTTTTAAGCCGAGCTTTATTAAGTTCGAAATCTAAGCGAGCCACAACTCAAACTTGGTTTGAGCTCGTTTTACTCACAAAAGTTTGAGCTCGTTTTACTCACAAACCAAGTTCGAGTTGATCTTTTTTCAAGCCCAGTTCAAGTAATTCACGAGCAGCTCGATTTGTTTCAATCGTTGTGCAGTTGTTATCAGTTAAGACCATTTAAAAAAAAAAAAAAAAAAGGAAAAATTAAATCAGTAGTGGCCATATGAGGGGAAGCGTCGAGGAGCTGTAAAGTAAACGCCGATTGCCTATTAGTCCCGGAACGTGAAAGCCACCGTGGAAATGCGGAGTCGTGGGGGACAATTGGCCGTCAAACCGCGTTTTAAAGAGGATTTATAATTCGGTTCTAGCTGTATGAGTATTTTCGAACATGCGTGGCTTCCTACTTCCATCTTCTTTTGCCAAAGTGTTGATAGTTTATAGTAACGCTGTTTCTGTCTTGTTCTTATATATATATATATATATACACATATTTATATTAAACAGCATTCATACAAAAGAAATTAATTAAAAATGAATGATGTTCCATAACGCTAGCTCATTTGTGCTGGAATACGCATAATTAAAAAATCTTAAAAAAAAAAAAAATCGGTTTCCTGTTTTAGTAAAAAAAGTAATAATGATATTAAAAAAAAAAAAAAGAAAAGGTGTGACTCACTAAATTATAGGTTGTTTGGAATGTCAAACATTTGGGAAAAAAATAAAATTAAAAGAATGTAAATTTTGAATCATCGAGGGTGTGTTGTAAAAAAATTAATAAAAGTTAAAAAAAAAGTTGGACACATTTTTTTATTTATTTTTTCTAATTTTCTTCAAATTTTATTTTTTTAATTTTTTGATTTTTTGTCAATTTTTTAAATTTTTATAAATTTTTACCAAACACCTAACTAATTTTAAAGTGGCAAATGTCAATATATGGTGTAATTTTTTTTCCCAAACGGCCCCTTAAGAAGAGCCGGTGGGTTTGAGTGTTCCGTAAGTAAAGGGCTAATTTGGCGGCGTTTTTAGTTTTTATTTTTATTTTTTGTTTAACATTTTTATGTTTGAAGTTTTTTTTCTAAACATTTTTAACTATTTTTTAGCATAAATAAAAATTTTTCTCATTTTTATTTATGTTTACTTATTCAAAAATAATTAAAAATTTAAATAAAAGAATTAGTTAATTATAAAACTTAGCAAATAATTATAAGCTTTTCATTTGTTAAATTAATAAAAAACAAAAATTTTGAGAAAATTTTCTATATGTATTTTTTTTCCTTCAAGTTGATAATTAAAAATTAATATCAAACTTTCAAAGATAAATTACGTTGACTGTACTTATGATTTATTGCAAAATAAGACACTACCCTTCATCTTTGGAAATTACATTACAATCCCCTACTTTTAAGATATATTTGCTATGAGATGAAAAATTTACGAATAAAAGATTATAAAAGTAAATTTATCAAAGTAACGGTTGCTAGAATAATAAATTTATAATATTTTTATTTAAAATGATAAAATAAATATTACTCAGTAATAATTATATTATATTTAGAATGTTAAAAATTTTAAAAATATAGAAATTAATTATAAAAGTTTGTGAAGATATATTTTATAAAAATAATAAAAAAAGAGTAATTATCCTTCGTTACTCACGTTGTTCAGAATAAAAAATTATCTTTATATAGGGATCATAATTATTTCTAAAATAATTGTTACATCTATTTAAACATAAGTAATGAAGAAAAAAAATTATTTTAGTAATTTTTATTCCTCTCACCTAAAAACAAACATATCCCATGTTTTGATATCAAAATTTCAAGGTTAAATTACATTAACTACTATTAAAGTAATTTATTCAAATTGCAGCCCTCTATGCTAATGAATAGATTTTTTTTTTTTTTAATAAGGAAAAAAAGAAAATAAAAAGAAAATCAAGACATTTTGTCCGTTTGAGAATTTGCTCGCACCGTCGCCCGTCGGCGTACAGCTGCTGACATTCCCTCCAAGCATCCGCAGCGAAACCGCTGGGATATCTCCGCTATATATAGCGCGTATATATACATGCCTGATAAATCTCTCCTTTCCATCCCTTAGTTGAATACTTCAATTCCCTAGTCTCAGAAGTCTCTGTTTCTTCCTTTCTCTCTTTCTATTTAAAAAAAATGGCTGGAGACTCGGTGACTCCGACCCCCATGTTGAAGGATGAGCTTGACATCGTAATACCCACGATTCGGAACCTCGATTTCTTGGAGATGTGGAGGCCTTTTTTCCAGCAATACCATCTCATCATTGTTCAGGACGGTGACCCCTCGAAGACCATCAAGGTCCCAGAAGGGTTCGACTACGATCTCTACAACAGGAACGATATCAACCGTATTCTGGGTCCCAAGGCCTCCTGCATTTCCTTCAAGGACTCTGCTTGCCGTTGCTTTGGTTACATGGTCTCCAAGAAGAAATACATCTACACCATTGATGACGATTGCTTCGTAAGTACATTCTTCAAATTTTTTTTTTTTTTTTTCCAATTGATTTGTTGAATAAGATCCTTTTGTTTTGTGTACCGGAGGGTTTGGATTTTTTGGGTTTTTGATTTCCTTTTGATTTGGGGAGGTGTGTTTGGCTCCTGATTGGATCACTTTTGGGGGAAGCTTAGAATTTAAATCTGAATTTCCTGATGACTTCTGGTAACTTCAATAGTTTGGGCTTAGTATTTTGACAGCTGAGTGAGAAGTTCGGATTTTGATATGAATTTGTTGATGGGTGTTCCTAATTTTGACATTTTTTTAGTGAAAGAGATGCTGGAATGTTCACTTCTTTGGGGTAAATTTTTTGATAGGTTAGCAAATCTTTTGGGTCTCAATGTCGACATGGGGTAATCTGTATTTTGATCTCTGTCTGGTAGTGAGCCTATTAAAATTAGCTTTGAAAAAGTCTAGTAAAGTTGATGTAAACGGACATGACTGGGGAAACTCTTGATCTGATGTCAATTGTTCGATAGATATTTTGTTTTATAATTAGGCTTCTGCTAGCTAATAGAAAATTATGCTATTGTTCAAGGAAATCCATTCTCTTATTCGCTGTATTTGTTTAACTCTATTTCTGCACTTGTGTGTGGTAATGGTTCTTGACTTTTCAACGCACACAAACGATGTATTTTTTCATCTTTTCAATGGAAATGTTATTCCTCAACGATTTTTACTATAATGAATCATGTGCATGACAATTATTTCTCATGTTGTTGAAATCTTGCAAGTCATGCATGCAGTCTTTTTTCCTATGTAAAGACTCTGCACTGCCTTTTGTTTTACTTCTGTTAAAAGCTTTTCATGTTATATCTATCAACGTTGTCTGGATATCTGAAAAGATTAATCTTGATTTGGTTATTAACTTATTATAATTGACTATTCCACACTTGGAGTTAATTTATGATCAAGACCTGAAAAAAAGTAGAACCATGAGATCTTTCAGTTTTGTGGCTAATTTTGTTTGTTGTTCACAGTCTCATGTAGATCTATTACATGATGTTCTTCTCTCGTAACCACCTTTACTACTTCATATATATTAAATTTGGTAAAATGGATCCCTTGAATTAGTAAGTGCAGTACAAAAAGATAGTATGTTATAATATGATAATTGCCATGATTTGCAGTGTGTCAACTCTAATGAAATCAAATAATGTACCATTTAATTGAGTGTTGTGATCACGAAAGGGAAAAGTCGTTCCCTTTTTAATCTATGTTAAAAGAAAACACTCAGATTTTTGTTCAGTATTCAGAAGCATGCTCTGATGTTATTTGACTAGTACTAGTGAGGCTTCATACCTGATCTTGTCACTGTCTCCTTCACACATGCTGTCAGATATATTCAGCTGTTTCTGAGAGGCCATAGGCCTATTTCCAATCCCACCTATCTGATCAGTTTCCATTTCTGTGTATTTTTGTTAGATGGTTCTGTCCCTTGTTGAGCATAAATGTTTCATTTCCAGTGCTCCAATTTGCTCAAGGATCAAAATTTTGTTTAAATAGGTTGTTTATTGTTGGTCTTTAAATATTTCTAAAACACTTCTCAAATGTTACAGATTTTGAGATAACCAAAACAATCTCATTTTATGAAAATCTAAAATTTATTAAACAAGTTATTATTTTTGCTTATTATGATGGATTCGGTACAATTTGGTATCCTAATGAAAACATTATAGCTATTATTCAACCGGTATTTGTTTCAGTCCCTTAGGACATTGAAATGGAAACATTCAGTACTTTAATAGCAAATGCTTGAAATAAAATACTGTTTCTTTTCTATCGAAATAGCCTAAACATCTTAGTTGGGGGCAGTTTAGTGGTAAGACCTCTAACAATTGAGGCAAATGTTACGGGATTATTTTGCTTTTGATTCTGATGAGGTGGGTAAGGAGTTTTAGGGGATTAGACCCACCAAAGGAGGGGATACCCCTAGTAAAAATAAATGTTTTTTATTTATTTATTTTTTTTTTTTGTGGCTTTTTTGTTTTCCTATTAATTTCTATCAGCAAAATTTTATGTCTTGTGTTTCTTCTGCATTGCCGTGCAGGTTGCCAAAGACCCATCTGGCAAAGACATCAATGCACTTGAGCAGCATATTAAGAACCTCTTGAGTCCATCAACTCCATTTTTCTTCAACACTCTTTACGATCCCTACAGAGAGGGTGCAGACTTTGTGCGAGGTTACCCATTCAGTCTCCGTGAGGGTGTTCCGACTGCTGTTTCTCATGGCCTATGGCTAAATATTCCTGATTATGATGCCCCGACCCAGCTTGTCAAGCCTCTAGAAAGAAACACCAGGTATGTACCTATGATACATATTAAGCATAAAAACTGACATGAAATGATGATTTCTAATAATTCTTCATTTGTTTTTCAGATATGTTGATGCAGTTCTGACAATTCCCAAGGGCACTCTATTCCCCATGTGTGGTATGAATTTGGCTTTTAATCGTGACCTGATTGGACCAGCAATGTACTTTGGACTCATGGGTGATGGTCAGCCAATTGGACGCTATGATGATATGTGGGCTGGCTGGTGCACCAAGGTACTTCCTTTATTTTTAATTTTTTGACGACTTTCCTGAGATTTTCAATTAATATTAGTGTTGTCATATTGTTTAGTTTGTAGCAGCAGCTTTCTGATTGGCAGATATTGTTTTCAATTTTGATTTCCAGTTAGAAACAATTAAATCAGAATAAACTCGTGGGTTTTGATCACCAGAAGGTTCAAACAAAGCTCTGGACATGCATCTTTAGCATCCTAATATGTTGTGAAAAAGTAAAACTTTGGTTTATATAGCAATTGAAACCAGTTCATTTTGGTTCTAATTGACAGTAGAAACTTCGTTTTGCATGCTTTTGCTTTCATGGCTATTGGATGGATTAGTATTTCTATACAAGGGCAACCATTGGCACAACGGTAAGATTGTTTTTTTGCAACCTAGTGGGGTCCTGAGCTCAATACTCGGAAAACACTCTCTCTAGTTACTAGATGTAGGACTGTGTACATGGCTTATCCCTGGAATGTGTATATATGGCTCATCCCCGAACCCAAACCCCCATATGCGGAATGCTGCGGAAGTCATCGTCCTTTGAGCTTCCCTTATGAAAACCTAAATGAAATTTATCTGGCATTGCAACTGGATATCTCAATAAAAATTCCCAAAGTGTGTTGATACTTCCCTCTTAATGACATACAAAATTTATGTTTTACTGGATCAATAGAGCAAAGTGTTCTTGCATTTTAGTTTGTTACTTTGGATGGGACAAAGGAAACTTGATAATCTGATAGCCCACCCGATTTCTATTGTACAATTTATTCTCTATGGATGAAAAATCTCACTAGAGATCGGTTGTTGAATTTGTAGGTTATATGTGACCATTTGGGATTAGGAGTCAAGACTGGTCTGCCCTACATATACCACAGCAAAGCCAGCAACCCTTTTGTTAACCTCAAAAAGGAGTACAAGGGTATCTTCTGGCAAGAAGAGCTCATCCCATTCTTCCAATCTGCAACCCTTCCCAAGGAATGCACAACTGTTCAAAAATGTTACGTCGAACTCTCCAAACAAGTCAAGGATAAGCTCGGGAGTTTGGATCCCTACTTTGTCAAGCTAGCAGATGCCATGGTCGCATGGATCGAAGCTTGGGATGAGCTCAACTCTACTGGGCATGATTCGACTAAGTCATCCAATGGGGCTGCAAAGTAGACTGAATGAGCAGCTAATTTCATTTTGTGGCCTGACCTGGCAGTTACCCAAGTTTTGTTAAAACTTATTTATTCATTCGATGCTGCTTTCTGATTCTTTCATAGTGGAGAGCGAAGGTAAAGAGGGCATATTCTTTATGCGCTTGGAGGAATCTGCCTTTCATTTTTCTGTAACTTATGTGTTGTAATCTTCTAAATATTGTAGCAGCTCATATGGTGAACCGAAAATTTGAGACATGGCTGTGTGCTGGAGGAAAAAACATCAATCAATTAAATTATTGTCCCAGTCCTTCTCTGCTCTTTATTTCCTTACTTGCCACGATTGATTTGGGTTATAATCTGAGCAGGTGTTTTCAGTCTATTCATCAAAGCAAAGATGAGTGTCTAGCATTTGAAAGGATCTGAGGTCCCGAGGCTGCCTCTGTTGGAAAATTTTGTTCAAATCAGTCATTGTTTTGTACAGAAAATTATCAAAACTTACAGTTTTGGATAGAAATTTAAAATGCACTTGATCAAGCCTAGTGTTGGATATTATTTTCTTAAGATTGAATTTGTCCTCCACAAAGGTTTCTAATTTTGATGGACGTCAATCTCTCAAGATAAAATAATCACATACACACAAAATGAAGCAATAGTTTGTATGTTCTAGTGGATCAAACAATGTTTATACTCTTTGTATGTAATGTTTTGTTTATTCTAAAAATTCAGTGTATGCGTTTTTTTTTTTTTTTTTTTTTTTTTAAGAAAAAAAGAACTCTTTCATTTATGTAAGAATGGATATATAAATAGGTAGCCATTAGTGCATAGACACATATCTGTTTCGAGGAATAGATACTACTCATGTCTGTTGTGAGGAGATATGTCTATTAAAGAAAAAAAAAAAAAAAGAATTTTGATTTGGACCACACCCAAGTATGGACCCGGCCCGAACTCAAGTCCAATCTCAGCTGAACAGTCCACGTGGGTGATATGGGCTAACCCACATAGGGCATTCCCATTTATCATACGTGAGTGCCCCTTGGGCCTCTCCCCTTTCTCCAACATTTGCGTATATAAGTTTATAAAATTTTCAATGGGGACAAACTCACTTTCATGTTGCCAAAGTCCTCACTTTGAAACCAATTTTCATTCAATTTATTCGTAGTTTTGAACAATTGAATATAGGACTATAAAGTTTGCATGGAATACTATCAATTTCACAATTGATCCAAATTTAATAATATATGGATCCCACATAAATATTAGCTTAAAATTAGTAAAAAATCATGGTTAAAACCATGAATTCCAACAATCCCCCACGTAGATGAAATGACTGAAATGCAAATGCAGATGTAGACTTGACACAGAGTACAACAAAAAGTTACAACATTAGGGTAAGTAGCTTTTGGCTTTGAACTTTCCTTAGTGATATATTATCGGGTTTATTTGCTAATAAGTGAATTTGATGTATTAAATTGTTCAGCTGATGTATTAAATTGTTCAGCTTTTGTATAAACTAAGACAATAATATTCACACAGCTTCTCTCCGACAAAGTTTAGTTTTTTGATTCTGTCCATTTTGGCCCTGGACATGCCTGGTAATTTCATTAAGTACTTTAAAGAATGTAGCCTTATCCATTCTCATAGAAACGGTCCCACTCAATATAGTTGATCTCTTATTAAGAGTATCCTTTTATATTCTACTTGAACTTCCAAGATACAAAGATCATTAAAAGCAAAGTTTATCCTAACACACGATTCAATTCATCACTATTCATTTCATTATAGGAAATGGTAAAGGAATTAAATCCTTAGTGATCTTAACGAGTGCCCCCATAATTCGATTGTCTCTTTGAACCTAGATCTTGGAATCTCCAGTCAGCTAGCTTGGGTTGTTATTGTGGCGATTCTCAATTTATAGGCTATAAACCCGTTCCCCTCGATGAATTATATACTTGATCTCTGGTTAAACCTTAGTTAAAGGATCAACAATATTATCCTTTGATCTTACATAATCAATGGATATTATTTCATTAAAGATCAACTGTCTCACTATATTCTATTTATGACGTATATGGCGTGACTTATAGTTATACATATTATTCTGTGCCTTTCTATTCCTAATTAACTATCGCAATGTATGCAAATATTGGACACAAGTTTTGTCCACATAAGAATATCCTCTAAAAAATCACGAAGCCATTCAGCTTCTTCTCTAGCTTTATCTAATGCTATAAACTCATATCTATAGTAGATCTGGCTATACACGTTTGTTTAGAGGATTTCCATGAAATAGTTGCACCCCCAAGTGCTAAGACATATCCACTAGTAGACTTGGTGCTCTACTATTAAAAATCCAATTGGCATCACTGTACCCTTCTAGTACAGTTAGATATCTTGTATCCTATAGTTAGAAGTATATCTTAGATATATAAATACTCTAATTATTACCTTCCAGTGGTCTATCCCTTGATTACTAGTATATCTACTCAATTTGTTAACTGAGTAGACAATATCCCGACAAGTACAGTTCATGACATACATTAAACTACCTATTATCCAAGAATATTTCAATTGAGATATGTAATTTCCAGTATTCTTTGTGAGATGAGTATTCATATCAACAGGTGTTCGCACAATACTGTGATCATCTCTAATAAATTAATCAAGTATGAAAATTCTCCAAATCACCCAAATCAATCAAGCAATCCACACAATAAAAAAAGTAAAGATGAAAGCAGCAAGAATTAACGAGGAAAACCATATCCAGAGAAAAAAAATCTCAAAACAGTTTCTACTATATAATTAGATTACAAGTACTCACTCGAAATCTCTACGACTCATCGCATGATTTCTTTCAAGCACTTGCTCAAATCCACGATACATCTAGACCAAGTGGAAACCAACTTTTTAACTCTTTAGAAAGTGAATATACTTAATAAAGAATAAAGAAAACAAGAGAAAGACCTACGTGCTCACAAGGAAAAATTCTCTCTCTCACTAGAATATATAATATGCCCCTTTCTTCTCTCTTTTTAATTCTTGTTCTCTACTTTGTACATTAAGCTTAGGCACATATATATAGATTTATAAAATCTTATTCCAATTAGGATTCAAATAAACAAATTTTCTAAACATAGATTTTCAAAATAGAAACAAAATCTTCCATAAAATAATTTGCTTGAACCATTGCGCATCCTCCGTACTCCCAATGTCCATGTGGCGCAACCGTGCACTCCCTGCGTGCTGCCTGCGATGCGTACTAAAATTTTCTGCGTGTTTCCTAATTTGTATAGTCTTCTTCACTCCTAATTGGATTTGAATTGTAATATTGTAGCCGTGGTCTTTTGAAAACTTGCCAATTTGGAAAATCTTCAATTTAGGAAACATATAAATTTTCTCTTATCTTCAATTTAGAAAGCATTCAAATCTTTCATATTTAATTTAAAATTTTTTATAGATTTGCCACAATAAAACCTTATAAAGTATTTACTTGATATAATGTCATTGAGATAAATCATATCCATCAGATGTTTTGGTGATTTTAATACCAAGCATAACATCTGCAACACCTAAATCTTTTATATCGAAATTAATAGCCAACATTTTCTTAGTAGTTTTAATGATATCACTATTGTTACCTATGATAATCATATCATCCATATAAAGATATACAATGACATATTCATTTAAAATGTTTTCACGTAAACACATTTATCACCTTCATTAATGTGAAAACCATTTGATATCATAACATTGTCAAATTTTTCATGCCATTATTTAGATGCTTGTTTAAGTCCATACAAAGACTTAACAAGTTCGCATACCATATTTTCTTAGCCTAGAACCACAAACTCTTTGGGTTGTTCCATATATATTTCCTCATTCAATTTCCCATTCAAGAATGTCGTTTTCACATCCATTTGATGTATTTTAAGGTTATACAGTGCTGCAATATCAATTAACATATGAATTGATATTATTCTTGTAACAGGTGAGTATGTATCAAAATAATCTACTCCCTCCTGTTGCCTATCACCTTTGACTACTAAACTTGTCTTATATTTATCAATGGATCCTTTAGTTTTCATTTTCCTCTTGAGGATCTATTTATAACCTAAGGGTTTATACCCTGGTGAAAGATCCATCAATTCCCAGGTGTGGTTACTAATAATGGATTCAATCTCACTGTCAATAACTTCTTTCCATAAAGGAGCTTTAGGAGTAGACATTACTTCCTTAAAACTCTGATGCTCATTTTTAACAAAAATATTAGAAAGTCAGGACTAAAGGATTTACTAGTCCTTGCCCTTTTACATCATCTAGATGCATTTTCATTTCTTTTATCTAAAGACTCTTTGTCTTGCTCATTTCTAACTACACTTTTATAAGTTCTTTTGAGGGAACTTAATGCTTGTGTAGGTTTATAAGGAAATACATTCTCAAAAAATGATGCATTCCTAGACTCAATAATGATATTCTCATGTACCTCAGAATTATCTGACTTATGTATGAGAAACTAATATGCACTACTGTTATGAGCATATTTAATGAATATACAATTAATAGTTTTAGGTCAAATTTTAGTCCTTTTAAAAGTAAGAATTGCAATCTTAAATAGACATCCCCACACTTTTAAGAATTTATAGGTAGGTTCTTGACCTTTCCATTATTCACAAGGAGTTTTATCCAATTTTTTATGGAGTATTTTGTTGAGAACATAATTTTTAAATAGCAAAGGTTTCCCCCACAAATTCTGAGGTACACCAGAATTTATTAGCGTAGCATTCATCATTTCTTTTAAAGTTCTATTCTTGTGCTTAACAATATTATTTTGCTGAGGTGCATAAGGTGCAGTTGTTTGATGAATAATGTTATGTTCAGCACAAATTTGTGCCAATGATAAGTCATATTAACCACATCTATAACTTCTTAGCATTTTTTTCTTTTTGTCAAGTTGGTTCTCAATTTTTTTTTTTTTTTTTTTATATTGTATAAACATTTCTAATACTTTATCTTTGTTTCTTAACTAATATACATAATAATATCGTGTACAATCATTAATAAAAATAATAAAATACTTTTTTCACCTCTAGTTTGAACATATTTCAAATCGCAAATATCTGTGTGAACCAATTTTAGAGGTTTAGTACTTCTTTCAATTGAATGAAAGAAAGTTTTAGCTAATTTGGCTTCAACACAAGTTTCACAGTTATGTTCTATATCAATATTAAATTTTGGTAGAATATTTAAATTCATCAATCTTCTTAAAGTGCCAAAATTCACATGTCCTAATCTATTATACCAAACAGTAACGAACTCAAGCAAGTAAATAGAAGTTTCAATTTCATTAATCTTTGATGCAATAGTTATTACATTAAGTTTGAAGAGGCCATCAGACATATACCATTTTCCAACATATATACCATTCTTAGTCAGTACAAATAAAACCACAAACAATCTCAAACTATATAGGAAATATTATGTGCTCAAAATTACAGAATAATATATAGAGGAAAAATGTTCTGTACAGTGATTACGCTTAGAATGCCGAAATATTGCACAGATTATAAATACTATTTTTACAGTGTAGGAAAAAGTCACAAAAAACTTTGTATTGCAAAAATACTAATCAGCAATCTGAGAGAGAAAATAGAAATTTTATTTATCTATGCAAGAAAGCCACATGGAAAGAAATTATTTCGGTTCTTCTTCTCCTTGTTTTTTTTTTTTTTTTTCCAATACTTTGCAAAGATATTTTTGCAACAAAAATTAAATAGCATAAAAGAACAACAATATGTTTTGTGCAAAAAAATAAAAAAAATTAGTTTTATGTTCTATGCGTGAAAACACAAAACACAATGAATATAAATAAATTATTAAGGAAATATAAATAGGTTATGTGCAAATAAAGCAATCTTGATTTAAGTTGTATAGCAAATGAAAGCATACAAATTATGACTCAAACAAAAAAGAATAATGATTGAAGTTTGTCCTTTTAGAAAAAAAAATCAACAGTCCAATGTATTAGCATATTAACACAGAAAAAAATCAACAATTCAATGTACTAGCAAATTAACACAGACAAAAAACTAGTGATAGAAAGTGAAATTTTTCAGTAGCATAGAAATCTAAAAACAAGTGCCTTTACAATTGAATTTTTTTAATTTTTTATTTTACAAAATTACGTTACAGAAACTGATACATGAATAGCGCATAAAAATTGAGAACCAAAGTAACACACAGAAATGCATAAATTCAGAAAGGTAAAGATAATGAATTTTCAAAAATCACAGTAGAGAAAAATTTTCCAAAAAAAAAAAAATAGTGATTGTATTTAGTCTTAAGATTGTTAAAAAATTTTGTTCAAATCAGTCATTGTTTTGTACAAAAAATTCACAAAATGAAACTTAAAGTTTTGGGCAGAAATTTAAAACGCACTTGATCAAGCCTAGTATTGGACACTATATCCTAAAGATTGAATTTTTGCCTCACCCCACAGAGGCTTTTGATTTTAATGGACGTCAGTCTCTCAGGATAGAATGATCACATACACACAAAAAGAAACGAAAATTTGTGTGTTCTAGTTAACCAAACAATGTTTGTACTCTTTGTATGTAATGTTTTGTTTATGCTAAAAATTCAATGTATGCAGTTTGTTTTTTTTTAAAAAAAAAAAAAAAACTCTCTTCATTTTATGTAAGAATGGATGTATATATAAGCAACCATTAGTGTACAGGCACCACCACCAGACATTTTAGTTTGGAGGAATAGACACTGGTTATGTCCGTTGAGAGGAGATGTGTCTATTAAAAAAAAAAAAAAAAAAGAATTTTGACCCAGCCGACACCCAAGTATAAACTTGGTCCGAACACAAGTCCAATCTTGACTGGACAACCCACATGGGTGATATGAGTTAACCCACCTAGGGCCTTCTTATTTATCATAGGTGGGTGTCCCTTGGACCTCTCCCATTTCTCTAATCTTAGCATACATAAGTTTATACAATTTTCAATATGGGACAAACCCATTATTATATTGCTAAGGTCCCTATTTTAAAACCAATTTTCATTCAATCTATTTATGGTTTTAAACAATTAAATTTAGGACTATAAAGTTCACACGGAATACTTTCAATTCCACATTTAATCCAAATTTAATAATATGTAAATCCTACATAAATATTTGAAAATTCTCCGAATCACTCAAATTAATCAACCAATCCACACAATAAAAATAAAATATGAAGGCACCAAGAATTAATGAGGGAAACCCTATCTAGAGAAAAACCTCAAAATAGTTTTCACTATACAATTAGATTACAAATACCCACTCAAAATCTCTACGACTCCTCGCACGATTTCTTTCAAGCACTTGCTCGAATCCACGATACACTTAGACCAAGTGAAAACTAACTTTCTAACTTCTTAGAAAGTGAACAGAATCAACAAAGAATAAAGAAAACAAGAAAAAAACCTATACGCTCACAAAGAAAAATTCTCTCTCTCACAAGACTCTATAATATGTTCTCCTAAGTATATTCTTCATTAATTCAGGGTACATATCTATAGAGTTACAAAATCCTATTTTAATTAAAACTCAAATAAACAGATTTCTTAAATGTAGATTTCCAAAACGGAAAAAAAAAAAATCTTCCATAAAATAATCTGCTTGAACCATCACGCTTCCTGCGGGCTCCAAGCGTCCATGTGGTACAGTCGCAAGCTCCCTGTGTGCTGCCTGCAAGGCGTACTGGAATTTTCAGCGTGTTTCCTAATCTGTGCAGTCTTCTTCTTTCTTAATTGGATTTGAATTGCAATATTGTAGTTATGACTTTTTGGAAACTTACCCTCTTTGAAAATCTTCAATTTAGGAAATATTCAAATCTTCTATTTTCTTCAATTTAGGGAACATTCAAATTTTTCATATTTAATTTAAGATTTTGTATAGATTTGCCATAATAAAACCTTACAGATACTTTAATCTCTTTTGATTAGTGATTTTTATTTTTGTAAATTATTTTTACAACTTTTCCATATAGGTTTGTTTGACAAATTTATACTTAAACTATTTGCAGATTAAATTATATTTCCGTGCTTTTAGGCACATGTAATTTCTAGTAATTTATAAAAATAAAAATCACTAATCAAAAGTTATTAAAGTATCTGTACCGTGTTTCATAAAGATGTAAAAATATAATCATATTTTTAAAAATATTAATTTGAAAATATTATTTTTATATTTTTCCATGTATATTTGTTTT
Organism: Pouteria glomerata; assembly: GCA_035590655.1. NCBI lineage: Eukaryota > Viridiplantae > Streptophyta > Magnoliopsida > Ericales > Sapotaceae > Pouteria > Pouteria glomerata. The sequence continues at coordinate 16,923,010 of JAVXUM010000001.1, forward strand.
ATAAATTTACATTTGAACTATTTGCAAACCAAATTATATTTTTATACTTTTAAACACGGGCAATTTCTAGTATTATCATATTTTTAAAAATATTGATTGAAAAATTTTTAAAAAATATATTTAACAAAATATAAAAAGAATAAGAGAGTATATTTTCATATAAAGTGACTGGAAAAACAACTAAATTGGAAAAGAAAATAAAAAGTTAACTAAGTTTCTTTAAAATAATATTTAAAATTTAATTTTCTTTAAAAAATAAACATCTAAATTAAAATTTTAATTTTAATGTACATAAAATTTTAAATACACTTTTATATACTTTATGTGTCATCTATATAATATATAAGTTAAAAAAATTTAAATTTAAGATATTTTTAACTATTAAATTTATTTGATGGTCAAAATTATTTTTTATTTTTCTTTTCTATTTTAATTGTCTTTTAGTGAGGCAAACTACATCAGGCTTAGTTAAATTACGACAACGCCCCTTGCCCTTACATCCTTTCCCTTTAGCCCATCCAGTCCGATTATATAAAAATTTTTAGCTTCTGGAAAATTTGTACGTATAATTTTAATTTTAAATAAATAAATAAATAAATAAAATTAAACTCTGGCTTTGGCTTTGGAAATTTCAGGAGATTTCACGCTTTTGTCTTTGACTCTGTACTTATACAGATTCGATTTCTCTTTACTCACAGATTCGGCAACCGCAATCTTCACACCGGAGCCGGTCATGCCGGAGCCAGAAAGGCTGAGTTGATTTGACGGCTGAGTTTGACTCTGTATATTCGATTTCTCTTTACTTGTGCGGTTTTATTTCTTTCGTTCAAATGCTTTCTGCACTCTTCATTTCTTTCTTTCGTTCAAATGTTTGTGCCAGTTAAGTTTGTCTTTGACTCTCTATGCCTCTAGAAAATTTGTATGTATAATTTTAATTTAAATTAATGAAAAAATAAATTAAGATTAGGCCCTGGTTTTGGCTTTGGAAATATCAGGAGATTTCAAGCTTTTGTCTTTGACTTTGTACTTGTTTGGATTCGATTTCTCTTTACTCACATATTCGGCAACTGCAATCTTCACACCGGAGCCGGTTATGCCGGAGCCGAAAAGGCTGAGTTGATCTGACAGTTGAGTTTGACCCTGTATATTCCTTTATTTGTGCGGTTTCTGTACTCTCCATTTGTCCGGTTAAGTTTGTCTTTGACTCTCCATTTGTCTAGTTGAGTTTCTGTACTCTGTATATATATACTAGTAAATGCCCTTACAAAACACGGACCGTTCATCCTTTAATTTGATCTTAAATTTTTTTATAGCATTTTCTTCTTGTTTTTATTAAAATTTAATTTTTTCCAAAAATTAGAAATTACGTGTGTCTAATTTGGTCTGCAAATAGTTCAAATATAAATTTGTAAAACAAACCTACCTGAAAACTTTAAAAATAATCTATAAAATAAAAATCACTAATCAAAAGAGGTTAAAGTATCTATACAGTCTTTAATAAACATGTAAAATTTATTATTTATTACAAATAAATATTTTAGAAAATAATATTTAACAAAATATGGGAAGAGCAAAAGATTGTGTTTCTATGTGAAGTAACCGGAAAAAAAACTAAATTACAAAAAATTAAAAAATAATTTTAACCATTGAGTAAATATAATAGTAAAAAATATCTCAAAATTAAATTTTTAACTTTTTTATCTCAAATATCTCAAATTCTGACACAAAGAGTATAAAAGTGTATCTATTTAAAAAAAATAAATTTTTAAAGAATATTATTTTTAATTTTTAATTTAAGTACATTAAAATTAAATTTTAAATATTATTGTTTAAAAATAAAAAAAAAACTTAGTTAACTTTGTTTAAATGGATTTATATTAAAAAATAATAAAATATAAAAAAATAAAAGAGTGTATTTTTATGTAAAGTGACTAAAAAGACAAGTAAAATAAATAAAAAAATAATTTTGACCACCAAATAAATTTAATAGTTAAAAATATAACAAATTCAAATTTTTTAATTTCTTTATTATATGTATGTAAAATTAATTATTAATTATTTTTATTTTTATTTATGTAAAAATAAATTAATTATTTTTATTTATTTCTAATAAAAAATTTAATTTATCTTAAAAAAAACTTAATTCTCTCTGCCAATTTCTTGCCTCCCTTTCTCTCTCTCTCCCCCTTTTCCCCCAACGCACATATAAAAAAAAAACAAAAACTTAATTCTCTCTGCCAATTTCTTGCCTCCCTTTCTCTCTCTCTCTCTCACTTCCCCCAACCAGCACCCGTCTCTCTCCATGTCCCTCTCCTTCCCTACGCACGTATAGATGATAGCTTACAACGATCACACCAATTATTGTGTTATTTATACAAATATATCTTGCATCTAACATTTTTCGTGTTATAACAACAGTAAACGGCATTAAAGTTTCAATTTCGAATAAACGTCCTGACGAAGTCGGGAGTAGATAAGGTGTATTGTCAACCGTTTGTTTTTCAGTACAACGATATTGGCCCAAAACATCCACAAAACTTGTCAATATTTTCCAGTCCTCAAGAGGCATTGAAAATGAAGCTCGTACTTTTAATTTATTCTACGTCGAGTAGAGAGCAATTGGATTTCAAAAATCAAAATATATCTATATCTATATATATATATATATACCTATTATCGATCTAATAATTGCATTGTTTGATATAAAATAAAATAATATAAAATTTTATAAATTTCTATAAATACAAATTAAAAAATTAAAAAATTTATAATTTTATATAATTTGAAACACATATACATAATAGCTGTGTTTGTTTCGAGAGATTGAATAATGAGGATAAATAATATCATGGGATAATATATGAGATTAGATAAAAAGATAGGATTAATTTTTTATATGAAATTATTTTTTTGATATTTGGTTAGTGGGATATAAAGTGGAATAAAAAATATGATTTAATATATAATGTAAAAGAAAATAATTTTAAATCTTTAAATTTGGACGAAAAACAAATCTTAAGATAAGATATTAATAATATCCCATTACCCCTCGAATTACTCATCCCACATTTCTCTTATTTTCTTCTCTAATCCATAAGGTCCACAGAAAACTAAAACTATCAAAGAAACTTTTTATTCAAACTCATAGATATATCATCCAATTCAGTTGTCCCATCCTACTAACAAATACAACCAATAGGTATGAATGTCCTGGAAGTTAAGCTTGGTGGACCATGGAGATCGTAATCCGTGACTTTGAGTTCACACAACTAGGCACGAACAAGATCGACCTCGTAGAAATTTAGTGCAAGTAAATAAATGAGAATGAGTGATTTTCGATAGATGAATGTGAAAGATAACATTTAAAAAAAAAAAAAAGAAAAAAAAAAAAAGAAAGAAAGAAAAACAATGAACTTCAAACTTAAGAGCAAGAAACAGCAACTATTGCAGTGTTACATAAGAACATATAAGCACAAATATATAGTTTAAAGGGGCCGTTTTGTAGTATAAAAAAGTATAATTTTTGATAATTTTTTATTAAAATTTATTAATTATAATTTTTAATATATTTAGTGAAACAAGTTATAATTTTTAACAACTTTTAGATATTTGATAAAATTTTTACTGTAGTAGAACAAAAAAGTAGTAACTTTTTGTGTGTTTGGTGAAATTTTACTGTATTAGAGAAGAAATGTGGGCCTCGCTGTGTGTTATATAAAACAAATGTTACATTAAATTATTGTAATAGAACAGGAAAGTGACAAAAATTGTGATTTCATAAATTTTTTTTTTTTTTTTTTTTTTTCAAGGTAGCCAAATGGTACTAAATCATTACGAGTAAAGCTGACCCGAATTGTTGTGAAATTTGACGTTGGAACTAGTTTTAGATACTACCAATCAAATTAAAAAAAAAAGGAAGAAGTGAATTTTAGTGACAAAATTGTCCACAACTAAAAATAGAAAATCATCTAGAGATTCACATTCTTAAAAAATCGTCTATATGATACAAAATGAATGTCCCTAAATTATATTGACCAAATTTGAACACATAAGGTGTAATGATATTTTTTTGTCACATGAGTAAAATTTAGACGAGTAATACATGAATTTTAAATTTCTTGACTCATATGGAGCCATTTCCACAATATGCGTTCGTGGGTCCAATTTCGTTATTTAGGATATTAATTTGAAAATTTTAATTTTTCGGTATTTTGGCAATCCCCGCTTAGATTATAAGTCAAAATTGATCTTAGTTAATTCAATATCGATTTATTTTCTTTTTCTTTAGAGATTTTGTAATCATTTTATATTTGTCAAATTTAATAAATTTCTAGTAGATTATCATTTTCTAATTTAGCTTTAGAGTTTATATTATTTAAGCAATTGTTTGTAGTCTCTGGACAAATTACATTAGATATTATAACATAATTATATTTTGAGAGTTCATTTTGTTAGTGTTAAAGTATTGGCAATTCCTTTATATGTATTGTTATTTGTTGAAAATGTCACAAGTGTGTAGATATGGTTCACGAATACAAGCCAAAAAGCACAAGTATTCCATGGACAAGGTTGGGAGAAGAACTTCTGAAGGTATTGGGTACTGGTGCTCTGTTGAAAAGAAGTTTCATTGTCATACTAGTTATCTTTTAAGAAAATTGTGCTTGATAGTGTTTGTGAATACCAGAGTTCGCAAGCATGAAAAATGGCAGCTTGCTCCCGCGGGTTTCTTGTTTCACCTGGGACATTCTAGATTTCATCCAGAATGTGTTCAAGTGTCTCGTGAGCATAAACAGGAAAGCTCTTGCCCAAGAGTTGCCCTGACTGTCGCGCAAGAATTTTTAAATGTACTCAAATGACAGTTTTACCTCTCCTTTTTGATATAAAAAGTAAAAAAAAAATTTCTCAACCCTAAGTTTTCAAGGCTGAACATCAGATTGCTGCCATTTTGAGTAAAAAACTGCGAGGATGACGATGTGCTCTTTGATTATTGGATGCTCAAGTTATTCTCTTATTCTTTGGCTCTGATCTAATCGTATTGGCCTCAGATCTGTTATTTGGATTCAGATTGGGAAGCTGTTTTCATCAAGGAATGAAGGAAGATGTAACGATTCCACATCGGTTGGGGAGGAGAACGAACCACGCCTAATAAGGGTGGGGATACCTCTCCCTAGTAAAACGCTTTTTGGGAGGCACTGGGGTCGCCCTCGCCAAGAACAAAATCGTAAGAGCTTGCCGAACAGAAACCCGAGGGGCCAAAGCGAACAATATTTTGCTAGCGATAGTGGTCTCGATCCCACATCGGTTGGGGAGGAGAACGAACCACGCCTAATAAGGGTGGGGATATCTCTTCCTAGTAAAATGCGTTTTGGGGACACTGGGGTCGGTCTCTCCAAGAACAAAACCGTGAGAGCTTGCAGGAGAGAGACCCGATGAGCCAAAGAGGACAATATCTTGCTAGGATGGTGGTCCCGGGCTGCTACAGTAGTATCAAAGCAAGTGCAAAATCGGTGTACCAGCGAGAACGTTGCGCCCTAAAATGGGGTGGATTGTAACGATCTCATATCGGTTGGGGAGGAGAACAAATCACGCCTAATAAAGTGTGGGGATACCTCTCTCCTGTGCAACGCGTTTTAGGGGGGACACTGGGGTATCCCTCGTTAAGAACAAAACCGTGACGAGTCGGGTAACTGTGGAGCCCGAGTGCTGTGTGCGCACAACCGTCCACGTGAGCGTGGATCCCAGAAGCGGACAATATCGTACTAGCAGTGGTGGTCCCATGCTGCTACAGAATTTTATTGCATTATAACTTGCTCTTGGTGCAGAGTTTTATTTGTTTTTATTAGTCTCCATTTTCTTATGCCGTCCGTCTTGGACAATTTAAGTTAAGAGCGTGACAGCAGAACTCTTCACCGGTTGAGGTGAGTTGTGGGTTGTCTAGCAAGCAAGGATAGGAAGTATAGGGTGCAAGTAGATCATATGATTTGATCGAGAAAACTTGTAATACTTTCCTATGGAAACCTTGTAACCTCATTTTCATATAGTGAAGATTTTTAGTCTTATCCACTTAAAGATTCGGGGTTATTTTCTCTTTAGAGTTATGAGGAGTTTTTATTCTCGTCAACAATTCTGGTGTACTAGTGGTGGATGGTTTCAGATCTGCTCCTTGTCTATTGATTGTGTTCTTAAATTTCTGTTTACTGGTATTTTGTTACCTTGGGTACTGTTTTTAGAACTTTCACATTTTCTTCTATCTATAGTGGCTTCCAAAATTATCTTAGACTAGTATTGACCCATGCCTAAAGGTATGGGCTCCATCCGAACCTCCGTCCGAAGCTAGACAAATGTCACATCAACT
>JAVXUM010000001.1:16936136-16948053 GCA_035590655.1 Pouteria glomerata
TAACAATTTAAAATTCATTTTTATCTCAGAAAAAAAAAAAAAAAAAAAAAAAGGCAGTGCAAATAAACAAACCCAAAACCATAAGGCAGGCAATTTTTTCGGGAAAGGCCTCATTGAGAGTGCTACCAAAAAAATAAAATAACCGATAGTAACAGAAAGAGAACCCAACCTTGAATCATGATTTCAGTATAACCACAAACGATTAGAAAGAAAACATATTATTTCTTCAGCCTTTGCATCACCCGAAGTGTGCTCTAATATTTGATAATTTTTTTTTTTTATTATTATCAAAATAATTACCAATTGCATAGATTGCTAACCCAATCTTGGAAAAGGGAGGTGGTGTTTGGCTTCATTATAAACACATTTGATGATTTTCTGGATGCACTAGCTATTTTCATATCGACCAATATACATTGGTTTAGCATGCAGTAATTCCCAAAAAATAAAATTGAGCGCCGTTGCCGGGGATCGAACCCGGGTCGCCCGCGTGACAGGCGGGAATACTCACCACTATACTACAACGACTTGTTGTTTTGAATGTCAAAATTTACTTTCTTTGTTTTTATAAGTAATTAATCGTTCAACCTGCTTCGCAATACTCATTTTCCCTTCCTTTTCATACATAGTATAATTTAACTAGAGATATAAGATAAATTGCTTCTATAATAACACCATTTCCGCAAGTTAAAATTATTAAAGGAATAAGTAGATTTTCATGCCTTAGCATGTCTATATATCATTTCAAATTTATTGCTATTAAATTATATATTTATTTAAAAATATACATATACTAAAATTTGATATATTATACGAACATTGATTAAGACAATGAATTTATCATATTTCACATTTTATAGAAGTAAAGAACCAATAAATAAAGAGTTCGGTAAGAAATTGGGAGAAACGAAGAATTCAATTTGCTAGACTTAGTTTTGTAGAGTTTATTAGTAAGAAAATTAATTAAAAAAAAAAACAAAAACAAAGCAAAACAACAAAAATCTGAAAACTTTTTGTACCATTCAAAAAATTTCCGTAGCATCCAAAAAATTTTAGCTTGATTTTGGTATGCACTGACATAGGCCAATAAAATTATCAATAAAGAATACTTATATTCTCTTTTCAATCCAAAATTTTCTCATTTAAGATAGTGAAAAATTTGGTTAGTATGGTTTCAAAACCACCTAACACAATAAATAAATCAAACTACACAAACTAATCGCATATAGAAAATATCTTTGGATACACAAATTTGAATGAAACCTCGAATTTGCATATAACTAATCCCAAATAATCTACTATATATAAATCAATAAATTAAGAATTCTGTTATACAAAGTTACTCTAGAGATGTAAATTGAATCTACAGTTTACATTTTCTAATTCTTGATCAGTTATATAATTAATTTACAAAACTCGTAACAGCAGCTTTCAGATTTCATTAATAAAACTCTAACAATTGATCTTTTCAAATTTCTAATAAAGACACACATCGCATTTAAGAGAAATAAAAAGAAGATGAATCATCTTGCATTTCTCAATCATGTGTATTCACATGAACCCTAACAAGCCCTCTTTCCTAAAATTAGGGTTAAACAACCCATGCAACCCCACACATGCACTCCGAGAGGAGGGTGCGCCAAGAGTGCAAATGTGTAACACACTTTCTGGTGCAGCTTGGGATGGGATGCACTAAGATCCTCTGGGGTGCAATTCATTTAACACTTCTTTAATCTTGTATTTCACTCTTATTCAAATTTGGATGATGCAGGACACTTTTCAAACATCACTAACATTAATCCTACAAAGTCCGAGATAAACCCATGCCAATCAAATTCTAAGAAACATTGAAAAAAATAAAATAAAATTAGAAAATTTTATTCATCGTAATTATCCTACAAGACAACATGATACACTAATAGACAAGGACACCTAAGGTTAATTAGGACCCCAGGTGACGGAGATATGTGGGGAGGATTGAAGGAATTAACTTTAATTAGGACACCTTTAGAAAAATTCATGAGAGTGCAGTAGCTAATTGAATCGCTAGTGGCCACTAACCACACGCTCAAGGATCCGGTTGGGCTTCAAGTTTGTTACTCGAAGCATCTTCTCTGCTAGTCCATGGTCATGCATCATCTCTAGTGTTGTAAATATTGACACATCATGAGTGTGAATTCACCGTCAATAGTTACTAAACGAATCACATTAATAGAGAAAAAGCAACCAACAAATTAAGAAAGTAGAGCAATCTAATGGCATAAGAAACAAAATATGTTTCTCAAATATAATATAGTTTTCATAAATGTCTTTTGGAAAGTGAGTCTTAGCCAACAATAACGTTGTTTCTTCTTTTAAATTCGTGAGCTTAATATTTAAAAGTATTCTACTCAATTATATATATATATATATATGAAGAGTTAGATTACATACATTATGCCTTTCCAAAGTACAAATAAATGAGAGTTTTTGTGTATGATTATCCATGTGTCATGATAATATCTATCAGCATAGCTATAACTCTAATTTACATGAACCGTGACATGCAATCAAATTTCAATTGCGTTAAAATTTTAACGTAATTATTACTTGTGGAATGCTTTTCTGGTAGAGACTAGACACATTTAAGGCTCGAACTCGATTTTGACGATATTCGAAAGAGCCAGGGCCAAAACTGTGGGCAGTCAAACAAGCACTCTTGGTGTGCCATGAACCCCCAAAACCGACGTTGAAATCATGGATGGATCGATATTTGGGCTCACCCAGGCAGTAGCGTGGATAATTTGGTTTAATTTTTTTTAATTTAAGAAATATGTTTTTTTCAAATTTAATACATTTTAAATTTTTATAATCCAACCTATTTTATTTTTAAATTTTTTATTTAATCTAAATTTTTCACTTTACTTTTAAATTCTTTATTTGTGTTAGTAAAATTTTAAATTCTGAGTCCGCTTCCGGTCAGTGCTTTCCTACAGGTCCACGCATGTGTATTCCTAAAATGACGATAGTTCTTCTTCTTATGCACGTGTGAACCATGGCGCATGCGTGGTTCAATCTCTACTCAATTCAGGGGAAAACAGCTTTGAGGGATCTGCAATTCACCTTTCTCCAATTTTATTTTGATTTAACTGGACATGTTACAATTTATCAGCGGAAGAAAATTTTATTTAGCGGTACCTTCTTATCATCGCATAGTTGTCATTGAAAATGCCTATCTAATCATAATATTTGAATTTTATCGCAAAGTCTTACCCTAGTGACTATACTAACTGACCAACACTCAAAAAAATTAAAATTAGTCATAAAATTATTTGACATGAAACATGTTTTATCAGTAAAATTACAATTTTGAGATACCTATTATTTTTATTAGTTGGTCTATTGAGACAAATAAGTGAAGGAAATAATTTTTTTTTTTTTTTTTTAGTAATTAACGGAAATATCTTTAATGATAAAATTTCATCGTTGAGGGTAATTTTTTTTTTTTTATTATACCTTTTGATTGGAAAATTCAATTATTCATTCTTTCCTTTTATCCGGAGATCCCACTTTTTAGCTGTAGGTGGGTTGCATTGCACCATCAAAATGTTACGACACAAAATTTGCATTCTTAATGTAGCGACAGCATAAACTTTTATATATCTTTTCTGAGTCTTTTGGCCACTACCAATTCACCATGTTTGTTCTTATCATCAACTTAGAGTCCATTCAGTATATTTGTTTGGAACTCAGTTTTTTTATTTTGTATTTTTAAATACAACAAAAATAGTTCTAAATATATTTTTTGAAGTATGTTTTAAAAAACACAACGAATTTAAACATAAAATACAATTAAAATGAATAAAAAAAAGTTGTTTTGAACTTTGTTAATTAAAAATACAGAAAATCAGAAAATACAGAAAAAAAAAAAAAAGATGTTAACCAAATACAATTTCATTATATTTAAAACATGAATCTCAAATTAGAAAACTGAAAATAAAAAAAAAATAATTAAAACAAAACAAAACAAAAAAACAAAGGATAAAAATACAAACCACACACCATCGTAGCAATTGTGATAAATCCAAATTATTTTGTGGATTGTTTTTGTTTATTTGGGTTAAATGCAAATTGAGCTTTCAGCACAACAAGAACATATATAAATTACACCGGCCTTTTCTTAAATAATCCCACATATTATTCAAGGGGAAAATTATCTAGAATCTCACATTTTATATAGTGGGGTTTTTGTAGTGATGTGAAGATATATTCAAAAGATTCTTCTTTCAACTTCATCTGAATCCACAAGTTAAATGAATTAAATCAAAGCAAACCTTGTTACAATACACATTTCTAAAGGTTTTAAAATCGCATGCACAGAGAGAGAGAGAGAGAGAGAAAGAGAGAGAGAGAGAGAATCCAAGGGAGAGAAATTCAGTAAAGACATGTCTAATCGAGATTTCCTTATATAGATGTGAAAAGAGGCAGTATAGATCTAATGATTGTGTCCAAATCCGTTAATAGTCAAAAACATAGAGAAGAGTAAGTTATACATGTATATATATGTAAATGTCTGTGTGTGGATCGGTAGTGGCAAATCAAGGTTCAAGTAAGACATGCGAATCCCGTGCCTTGACAAAGGCAACCTCATCTCATCAACGGTGAAAAAGAAAGAAGAGGAGGTCAGATCTGAGAGAGAGAGAGAGAGGGGCATTGGGAAAGTCGTTCTTATACCAGCACAGAAAGTTTAGGACATCATGTTTATAAATAGCTTAGTTTCCATGTTTGGGAATCTAGGAATTGTCCCATCAACAAACGACAGAATACCCTCCTCCCTAAAATCACTGTGACAGTGACTAGTGATCTTAGCCCTCTTTTCAGCTTTCTCTGCTCCTGTCGTTTTCAGCTTTCTTTCTTTGACATTGTACCCATAGAAAAGGATCAAGAGATGACAGCACTGCTCCCTCTCTCTCTCTCTCTCTCTCTCTCGTCCACCCCATTCACAATGTATATCTCTTTCCTCTTGTCCATTCATTCAACTCCTCTTGATGATATGGACCAGCATTTCAGTTTAATCAAACTAGCAAGTTTAGCTTTGATGTTCAATAAAATTACAAACAATGGTGTGAATAACGAATATTGTACAGAAACATATCATTTTGACATGTCTTGGGTTAATTTGTTTATCTTTGTGAAGAATGTGAAAATCTGACTCGTTTTTCTCTTTTTGCTCTACCGGTTTGGGACCTGGTACAAGTTAAATAGGTATAGACTAGTTTAGATAAAGGTGCTACATGATTATCTCAAGATGGAGTTGCTGAATTCTCCAGTTTTGATGTTGAATGAATGGAAAAGTGAAGAGGTTATTTGGTGCTAAGCATCTTGGGATCGTGGTGGATGAATAATTGTATTATATATCTATGTATATATACTCATGTAAAACAATCTTAAGAGCCTTGCAGCTGTACTCCTAGAGCAACTAATAATAATTTTTTGGGATAATGACGCTGCATGTGTAACAAGTTACATGTAACCAGTCACCGCACCAAAATAAGAATCCGAAGCAAATAATCGCCCAAGCTTACAAATTGAAGCGTTCTCTCCTTGCACCGGGGGAATATCCAAAATTGTGAGTGAGAGCAAAAAAACTACCTACAATAGATTGATAAATGTAAATAGATGTTATTCTTACAATAAATTTAGTCTTTATTTTAAGTGGTTATATAAAGAGATGATATTTTTATAATAAGCTTAATTTTATTAAGAGTAATTATGATAGTGTAATTAAATTTATGAGAATAATTGTGGAAAAACTTAAAAATCATTTAGCTAGACCCTATAGTTTTGTTGTACACGTTTATTTATATCCATCTTCATTTGTTTTTAAGTACCATTGTTCAAAAGACAAGCTTTCATGCTCTACGACTTCAATTATAACTTTCTGTCCCTTTCCCACTTCACGCAAAATCAAAGGGCACTGAAAGACTATATATGGCACCTGTATCCAAGTATTAGATATGCTGAGAAAAACCCTTCACTGCTAAATTCTTTTACAAGAAAATGTTTTCGGAATAATATGATGATAATACTTTTGTAATAAAAATATATTTTAATAGACTTTCTACCTAGAATATAGGCTTATAACTAAGAGATATCATTTTTGCTAAAAATTTTTGATAGAATTTTATAATTGTGCAGCGCTACTCAATATATTAAACATGAAATTTCTATCTATTTTATTAAAAACTTTTGCCTATAAATAAGATTAGAATAATTTGATAATGACAATTGTATATAACAAAGGCATAGTTTAATAAATCAATATTTTTAGATTGATTGGTCTATAAACTTACCACATCACTGTGGTTCACTATTCTGAGTGTATCATTATGCTAAATATAATCACAACTTTCTCCCCTGTGCAATTCTATTCGTTGATGTGGATGATTCTCAGTAAGTCCCTACTCACACCTACGGCTAAAATTTCACAATCACAAGTGATCAGTGCACATAGTTTTACTCAACTCGGCATATACTAGTAGCCACAGATGGTTTAGGCAAGGTGGTAAAAAGTTCTAAACCCTAATTAATTAGCACCTTTTATCTGGCCATGTGGAACCCTGCCCTTGAGGGGACCTGCATATATACTCAAGAGTCAACAAAGTAAATGTCTTTCTTTGCATGTAGACGGTCTCAAGTATCTTTATAACTTTTCTTGTCACCTTCAAATCACAAACTTCAAACATCTTCTCCTCCTCCTCCTCTTCTTCTCCATCTTTTAGTATGAGCTCAGGAGAGAAACCCACCATGGATTTGCTTCCACCAGGTGACCATCTGTGTTACGTCCGGTGCAACTTTTGCAACACTGTTCTTGCGGTAACTTTGCTTCAGAAAACCCTAACTTTTTTTAATTCTATGAATATATAAGTGTATGTATATATATACATGGATACACACATATGCACTCTTTTGAAACCCTCTAATATATACATGACCTTGTTTCCCATAGAACGCAGCGAAGTCAACAATACCAATCTACATCTCATCAATCTCTGTCAATAACTATCACTTCGTTACACCCTCCCTTGCTACAAAGGGCAAGACAAATGAATCATTGGCTAATATGCTTTTTTTGTTTTCCCTCGTGCCTCTCCCCATTCATATATATTTCAATATTTTGGTATCTTAGACACAAAGGAATCGGACAATTCATCTCAAATTTGGTGGTTAAGGGAGAGATCTTCAAATCAAACGTTGCGTATGCGAAATTTTTATATTTTTTCTGATTTATATTTTATTTTTTTTTCTTTTCAATACTGCAGTACTTCTCTTCTTTGTTAATCTCCAGTACGATGTTTCTTCAAGATATAATAGCTATCTTCTTGTCATTTAATTTTTTCCCTTGATCAATGCTTCTGCACGTATTACAGATAAAATTCATACAAAATTTAGATCATACTTACACACACTTGACTCTCTCTCTCTCTCTCTCTAGGTTGAAATTCCATGCAAGAGGTTGCTTGACACTGTGACAGTCAAATGCGGCCATTGCAGTAACCTCTCCTTTCTTAGCACAAGGCCTCCACTGCAAGGACAATGTTTCGATCATCAAACAAGTCTGCAGGTTAAATCTCCATATTAGTCCTATTCTAGCTTACTTGCCATCAAGGGTGCTGCTTCAATCTCGTAATACAACACTACTTATTTTAGTAGCCAAAGTATATATATATATAGTTAACAGCAGTTGCTGCTTTAGCAACAATAATGTCTGTGTTTTTCTATTTTCTTTTTCATTTTTTTTTTCTCCCTTCTCTATGATTGTTGAGGGAAAATTCGCACGTTGCTCCTAAATGAGCACAAAAAAAAAAAAAAAAAAAAAAGAAAAGAAAAGAAAAAAGAAGTTGAAAATTTGATGTCTAATGAATGTTGTCTCTATTGCATTTGAGACAGGGTTTTGGCAGTGAAATCAAGAAAGGCCACCCTTCATCATCTTCTTCATCAACGTCAGAGCCACAGTCCCCCAAAGTACCCTTTGTTGTGAAACGTAGATCAATCAATATCCCTCGTCAATTTCTTTTCAATTTTTTTATTTTATGTATATAGTAAACTTCATGTAAATAGTTCTCACAAGTATTGGTGTGTGTATTGGATTATTTTGCAGCACCTGAGAAGAAGCATAGGCTTCCATCAGCTTACAATCGATTTATGAAGTGAGGATGATCTTCCAAAACTATTCAATGATTTTAAAACAATTGATAATATTCTGTACAATTAGCAAACCTAGTAGTTGTTGCTTGGTAGTGTTATAAATCTGAAATATAGAGTTAAATTTATGCTTGTTTTGAAATAAAAGGGAGGAGATACAACGCATCAAAGCAGCCAATCCTGAGATACCGCACCGAGAAGCTTTTAGCGCAGCTGCAAAAAATGTAAGTAACTTTTTCTACAAAGAATTCTATGCATGTATGCATGATATATATTCAATGAACAAAGCTTCTTTACATGTATCATTCCCATATAATTTTTTCAAAATATTAACAGTGGGCTAGGTACATCCCAAGTTCAGCTGCTGGGTCAATTTCAGAGAGCAGTAACAATGTAAGAAAACATTTCTCAAACTTAACACCATTCTAATTTACCACCAATCTCCCTTTAGAATTTATATTTGAAATCGTCTCAACTTGTTCATTTAATCTAGTTTAAGTACTTTATCCATTCCATTACTTATTGTGTGTATATATATATATATAAAAGACTGGAAAATTTTTCAACACTTAATTTGATGGAAGTTGAAATAGTGGGATCATCTAAAATAGACTATGAGGTGAAATCTATAGTAAAATATAAAAATACTAATTAAATTGTTGTTGTTTGCAGCGCTAATGGTTATTTGGTGTTTGCCAGGGATGAAGTAACATGAAGAGTGCTGCCGGACAACTGAAAAGCCAACGTGGTTTCTTTGATTAGGTTCTTTGCCATTGGCTTTAATTTATATTCACTTTCTCGTTTGACTGTGATCTTTGTGTGTTATTAATTAGTGCATCAGTGCTACGACAGTTGAAACTATCTGTAATGTTACATTAGACAGCTAAGACCTAGCTACTTCTGTTCCAATCCTTGTGTGCTATCTAGTGCTCGTAAAAACTACTTTATTAGCTTTGATTCGATCTTTCTATTCTCACAATTAGCCAGCTATCGGCTCTTACCAACGGATTAGTTTTTATATAAACTTTCTTATCTTAATGATTTCAATGAAAATATTTTCGATCATACTTTATGTTATGATTAATCTAAGGTAATCCATAAATCTATGGCGGATCCATATAGGGGTAAGGGGTCAATTAACCCTATTAGAAGTAAAATTTTTATATAAAATAGTATAATATTTGAGGTATTTTTATACTTTTACTCCTATAAAATATATCTTTTAAAATAGATTGTCCCTAAATATCAAATAATTTACAAATTTTGCTCCCATTAAAAGTAAAATTTTTATAAAACAAAAATATAATTTTTAAAATATTTTTATACTTTTACTAATATAAAATATATCTCTCAAAATAAATTACCCATGTGCATTAAACAATTTATAAGTTTTATTCCTACTTTTAAGTCAAATATATTGTCTTTACTTGTTGACTTAACTCCACTATAACAAAATTCTGGATCCGTGACTGCTATAAATCAATGTATAAATTAATATTTCAATTACAATAAGTTACCTAAGAGACGTTGGCTAAGTGTATAATTTATATCCTCCAATTCCTTGATTATTAGATGATTCACCAAACTTGTAATGGATGTTTTTAAATTTCACCAAATGATACAGTAGAAAGCATTTGGCGAGATATCATTCTTAAATACGATATATTGTTTTTGAATTTGTAAGAACACAATTTTAAAATCACAAGAACTAAACAAGACAATAAAGTTTTAAGAAAATTTCTAGATGCTTAATAAGTTGAGTGAATAAAAAATATTTACAAAATGTCTTCTTTACAGGGAAAATTAACCCTAAATTTAAACTTAATTAAGAAAGGTTTTTCAAGATTTTTTCTATCCAATCTATGAAAAGAATATAATATAAATCCAATAAGAATTACAAATAGCCTTTAGTTTAAAATAAAAGACAAATTAAATAAAATTACTAAACTAATCCTAAATAAAATAAGAAAACGAATCGATCTAAATTAAAATAGGAAAACTAAAAAATCTAAATAGAATCAAGACTCAACGTCCTACATTAGTTCTGCTTCTCTTAAAAATAAATCGCCTTCAAGTTATCTAATATGAGATCTGAAAAGCAGAGCACCATCACGCACAAGGACATTTAATTTGATTTTCTTTATTGACAGAAATATGTATAATTTTAGTTTAAAAATATTCTTCATCTTCACATGCGACAATGGTCTAATTTTGTATTTTAGTTGTAAATCTTCAAGTAGTTAGTCATACTAAAAAAATTTAGTTGCATTTATCAACTAAGTTAATAAAGTTCAACTCTCTTGGACCCACCATTTGAAGATTCACAAAATCAATAATTTCTTCATCATTATATAGCAACTCCAAATTATAGTCCTCATTAAGGAAACAATAAATCCCAATTCTATGGAATTTTTTATCTCCTCTTGAAAACTAATTATGATTTCTTTTTCTTCTAGAAAAAGGTAATCCAAATTATAATCATTTTCAAAAATAATATTCACAAAATTAAATGTCTCTTTTACCTCAATCTTTTATTATTCTTGAAACTTTTTATAATTTGTTAGAAACTCCATGATTATCTCATTTATTTTAGTCTCCTTGATCTATTGAACCTTTTCTCTTAGAAGTATTTTTTATGCCACTAATTTTACCTTAATGTCTTCTTCAATATCTATATGTTTGAAGTAGCATTAAACTTCATCCAACTGCTCAACTAATTCTTCCATCTCCAACTGTTTATTGAAGGATGGAGGAATCACCTTCACATAGTACTTGTTTTATACTCTGTTGATAAGGAAGTATAAGGAAAAATCTTACGTATTATCAATTGGAAGATAAAAAACTACGTAAGGAAAATTTATTATGATACCACTTGACACAGAAGCGAAGTATTTGATAAGATATTGTTTTCAAGTATGGTGAGTTGCTCTTAAATTTATAAGAACCAAATAAAATACAAAATTCTAAAATACAATGAGCATGAGAAGATGAGATATTTGTTATAAAATGGAGTTGAAAGTGAAAAAAAAAAAAAAATTGAGCACTCTAGATCCATATATAAATAATTCTTAAGATGTGTTTGGCGTAAGAATTCCATGAGAGAAAAGACAAGAAAAAAGAAAAGGAAAAGGTAAGGGTAAGGATTAAAAAAAGAAAAAAAATATAAAATCTCAAATATATGTCCTTATTTAAATGAATTAAAAAATATAATAAAATAAAAGTTATTCAATGATATATTAGTTTCTTAATTTAATTATTTTTAATTATTCAAACTCCATGCCTTTTCCCTTCCCACTTTCTATCGCAACCAAGTTATTTGAATCCCTATGAGTTTTTTTTTTATTTTTTATTTTCTTGATCTAAATACGACATAAGAAGTCAAATTTTTGTTTCTTGATTTACAATAGTATATTTGATTAGAGATAGAATTTGAAGGACCAGTAATATCATGCGAGGGATTTAATATATCATGGTATATATTAATTTTTCTATAAGATTATCTGTATGATGTAATTAGTTAACTGGTGAATTGAAAATGAGATAAAGCCCGTTTGGGCAACAAGAAAAAAAAAAAAGTGTAAAAAAGTGCAAAAGTTAGCTAAAAAATGCTCTGTTACAATACCAAACACCCAAAACTTTATACTTTTCTGCTCTGCTACAGTACAGTGGGTCCTACATGTTCCCCAAAATTACAAAAAAATGCTCTGCTACAGTAAAAAACCTTCACCAAACA
>JAVXUM010000001.1:16989686-17003247 GCA_035590655.1 Pouteria glomerata
TCCCTAGTCTCTCTCTCTCTCTCTCTCTCTTTTTTTTCTCTCGTCAAATCCTTAATCAAGCATAACCCTCTTTCTTCCCTTAATAAATTCTTAGTCTGAACATAGCGTAAAAGTATAAATTCTTAATAAATTCCACCCCCGATCATATACATAGTGAGCTTGCAATGAAAACAACGGCCTAAAAGTTAGACAAAAACAACGCAAAGAGAAATGCACATTGAAAGATACTGCAAGAAGCACGAGGATTAGGGGTGAAATTAAGCCGAGCCGAATATTAACATATTCGAGCTCGCTTGAGCTTAGCTCGAGCTTGAGTTCGAATAGTTGGTCAAACTCGAGCTTGGCTCAATAAAGAAAATATGGCATTCGAGCTCGGCTCAATAAAGGAAATATGGCATTCGAGCTCGACTCGCGAATAACTCAGTTAAACATTAAGCTAGAATAAGCTCAAGTTTGAGCTCGAATAAGCTCGAGATCGAGCTTGAATAAAACATAGAAGACTAAAAAAATTGAGATATTGATATCTTAATTTCAAAACGACGTAGTTTTAGTAATACTCGAATAAACTCGCGAGCCTTACGAGCCGAGCCACATTAGGCTCGAGCTCGGCTCGATTCATTATCAAGCCTTAAATCAAGCTCGAATTCGGCTCCAATTTAAGACGAACCGGGCTTGAATCGAGCTTTTACTGAGTCAAGCTCGAATAGGGATAAAGGCTCGATTCGTTTGCACTCTTAACAAGGATCTTCCGTTCACCTGCATGACTAACAAGTTTTCAATTTTTTCATCCCATACATATCCTTTGCTATAATGTAAAAATAACAACTCAATGCACAAAACTCTTATATTACGATAAATGAAAGGTCAAATGTAAACAGTCTTCTGTCTACAATTGGAGAGACTGATTACAGAATTCAAAATCTTGACCCCAAAGTCGCAAAATAAATAACCAGAATAAAAACTATTTCTTGCATGTATGAACTTAAATAAGAGAAAAAACCTATCAAGGCATGTACTTCTTACCGACTGTAAATCCAAAACTTTGCTATGAACGCCTTCTCAACGTGGGCTATTCACAGTTTTTGTGTATATTCTGTTCCATCTTCCAGGTCTTTTATTCAAGACTATCTAGGTCAAGTCGTTTCATCAAACACCATCAACTGGCAAAGCAATCCAAGAGTCAATATGACAGAAAATTAACCACCAAGGAAAACAAGAAAAGTACCTTCAATGCAACACAGTAATTCTATCTTTGTATTGTATTTGTGTTGATAAAAATTCAGCAAAAACCTATAAATATAGAAAACCATTCTTGACGGTTAGTGATGACACTGCCTAGAAAAAGGGTAATTAATGCGGTAAAATCGTAAAGTAGCAGTACCACTGTAATGAATTTCCTTGCTATCCTATTTGGTTGGACATTTTACAGATAATTTGATGTCTAAAGACTGCCAAAGAATCCTCTATCCTGGCTCCTTGTCATGTGAATTATTTTTATAAATTGATTTGTTTCTCCTTTGTTTCTTCTCTATCAAGTGAACTTGGGTTGTGGTTTCCATCCATGGTATCGCCTGATTTCAGACAATTTCAAAATTGCTATGGACTTTCACAATGTTTTGACTTGGAAAGAACGTAAGCAGCCTCGTAAGCTTTCTGTGTTTCATATAAATTAGTCTCATTATTTTAGATGAGGAAAAAAAAACTAGCATTACTTGTTTTTAGAACATGACCAACTAGGAGACATGATATGGACAACTTAAAATGGTGGATGCTATAATAATCTGTGGATATATTTTAAGCAAGAAATAAGCATATCAAGTTGAATATAAAGGAAAATATGTATAAAAGAAACAAGATATATATATATATAGAAATTCATTACCCTCCCACAAACTGGACATTTCTCACTTCTCTCCATCCACTCGTAGATGCAACTCAGATGATAATGGTGACGACATTGTATAATTATCTTGGGATTTTCCAGGGTATATTCTGTCAGAAAAAAAGATTTACAATTAATGAGAAAATATGGAACAAAAATTACTAAAATGCTGCTACCTACTTAAAAGTATTTACCCTATAGGTGTATTATCAAAACAACTTTATCTGAAGTCTGGGTAATTGGAGAAAATGCCGATTTTAATCACCCATACCTTCAGCCAAAAAAAAAATACAAAACTACCTTTGAGTAGATTTTACCTTCAAGACACGTGGGACAGACATCCATGTCTTCTGATGTAGAAGAGACATGTCCAACTCCACTTTCCACTTTTTCCAGCATGATCATCCCAGAAGATTCAGAATGGCAATCTTTTGATTTTTCTCCACAATTAGAATCATTCTGCTCGTCTACTGCACTGTTAAATTCTGGACAAATTTGGGGTTTGGTTCTTCCAGGAGGCTCTAACCCCAGGTGAGAATTTTGGGAATTCACATTATTTGGCAAAGTTCTGTGAGCATCAAATTGTCTACTCTCAGGTGCCACCGTAGGCCTTGAAGTGGCTGCCCTCTGAAATGATGGAATATCATGTAATCCCACTCTGCCTCATGCAAATAATGCTCCATGGTACAGACAAGAGGAGTGCTATAGACAGTCGCACAGTCATAACTGTCCAATCTTGACCGCCTATGCATGTAGGTCTACTGTGGGAATCACATATATGGACAGTCACACGGTCATTACTGTCCAATCTTGACCGCCTATGCATGTAGGTCCAATGTAGGACCCACATATATGGACAGTCGAGTTTGGATAGCCTTGTCACGCCCATAGCATTTTCTCTATACAAAAACCTATAAAGGGAAGGATATTTGCAGGCGCACAATCATATATACTTCTAACACTCAAAATATAACTTTAGTACAAAATCTCGGGCCAATTTCACCAAACCTCAAAAAACAGTTTTAAAAACAAATCCTCGCTCAACAAAATAACAAGCAGATTTACAGCAAAACTGAAGTTATACCAACTTATTCTAGAAGCAAACAGCCAACTAGACAATTGCTACGGTAATCAGAATTTTCAAAGCACAGCTGCTCTATGCTATACAAAAGCAGGAAGATTCTACAGACGAAGCAAATTCAAAAGTAACGGTCTTTTTAAAAATATGAGATAGAAGGTTTTATTTATTTACTTATTTATTTTTTTATTATTATTATACATTTACATCCCTTGTGCTTTACAACCGATGTATTACTAAGTTTGATTCTGAATGAGTATTTCTCATTTGAAAAACCTATTGACCATTTTTTTTTTTTAATAATTCAGAAATCCATGCCAGCTTGCACGTAGCTTATTCAAAAAATTAACACCATCAGAGCTCTAGTCCAAAGGGAGTAAAGGTTATAAGTTATTCCAATCTAAAAGACAATTGTTCATTACAAAAAGTAATACATCCCCTCTCAAGATGCGATAAAAATTTAGGAGAGATAAATTTCTGCAATAATCAGTTGCTAATGTTCTAACTGTCATTAACAATTAAATTGTGCAATCAATCGAGATATGTAAAAGAGATGTAACTCAGAGATTTATTAATTAAACTCCACCAAATATAGTGCCAGCAGTGAATCAAATTTCATGCATTCCCACATGCTAACAACTTGAGTGATGTGTTTCAAAACTAGCAGCAATCAACTCTTTTCCAATCCTGACGAAACCTTAATCAAAGGAGGTGGCACAGAGTACAAGATTACTGTACATTAACAATAGAAAGGGAGATCAACGGAAGATATTTTAAATTTTATAAAAATTATAATGTAGCTGTCATGTAAGTTAATACATGAGAAACAAATTGAGAGAGAGAGAAAGAGAATCCCCCAAAGGTTTTGCACACTCTGGGTACATGACATACCATATGCACTAGAAAGTGTGATGTAATGAGTGTTGTACCATAAGAATCTTTAACTGCGTTAATGCCCTTGTAACTCCTTAACGTTGATTAGGATCATTTATAACCCACTGTTTTTAGAGCTTCTGATTATTATATACACGAGAAGTTAAGATTAGGTGAACTCGATTGTGATGCATGGAGTTTGTTTCACAATTTAACAATAACAGGAAAGATGCATCTGTAAGAGAGACTCATATTGCAGTAAAATCAGTAAAGACCACGCCTTTCAAGGCAAGAGTATGCGCAAAAAGCCCAAAGGCAACCTATGAAGCAACAAGAACATGAACCCAAAGCTCCAACCCAATGGGCTAGATCGGCTGGAAAAATCTTGGGTGTGCTCCCAAAGGTCACTAGTTTAAGGGCCACTGAGGGTCATCAATCTAAGGGCCATTTGGATTAGTCAAAGTGTGAAGAAGTCTGAGCATTGAGTGCAAGCAAGCCTGCTCGGACCCACTGAGTCATTAAAAAAAAAATCCCCAAACCTCCAATTTCCCTAGTCTGCATGAGACCATTCCACAAGAGCTTTGAATGTAATGTCATGTTGGTTTTAACCAACATAGCATGTCAAAGTACAGACAATTACAAAGTGAAACCCCCCAATTAAATCTAGGAGGTGGATTCTCTGAACATACCTTGTTTTTCAAGTTCTGAATGAAGCAACTGTGGGACATGCAATTTTCATGGTTGGATTCTCCGTTTTCTTCAATGTCAGGAACATGAAAGCAACAGCAAACAGAACCCATATTGCAATGATTAAACTGTAATTGCAAAAACCCAAAATTATCAGTACCGCTAACGGAACAAAATTAATAATAAAGAAAGATAAATGAATAAAATTTAATTGTTTTTATAAGAGAGCAGACACCCCCTGTTCCAGCGAGTGTAATCCACAAAGAGAGTGATCGTCCAAAAGGGTTAAATGAGAGGTCAATAATACATCTTGTGATCGTCTAACAACATGATAATGCCCAGAATTCAAAACATAAATTAAGCAAGAACACGGACTATAAACAACACTAGAAAAGGGTCAATTTTGATTTAAAAAGAAGAAGAAAGAAAACAATCAGAAACCGGAATACAAAGCCTAGTTATCATAACCATGATCAAGATAACTCAAAATATTGAAAACCAGATATCGGTTACGAAACCAATTAAATACATATAAAATTTTGAAACAAAAATTTGAAACAGCACGATAGTTAATGGACAGTAGGATTTTGAGAAGCACCTTTCGAACGAGACAAAGACAACAATAATATCCTAAAAGTTAAGTATATACACAGATATTTATAAAACATTGTGTGTACATAACTAGATATCCATATACAGAGACGTATATAGAAATACTTGAATAGATATATGCAAACAATAATGATAAATACAAATTCGCATAGAACAGAAAAGGCATGTATTTGCTTCCATGCATAGAACAGAAAAGGCAAACCCCACAAAGAAACAACTGGGAACAGAGGTTACCTGCAGAGAGAGAGAGAGAAAAACCTACTAAGGACTATCAGAGTGTTCAACATGGACAGAAACTAATACCACGAAGAGAAAAAAAATAGCTTCTGATTTTTTACCAAACGGACTCTTGGACCTCCGAATCTTCGATTTTCTGCCGTTGGGTTTAGGATTTTCGCCTAGGAATTAGCCTAAATCAACTTACCATAAGTTGGTGCCGTGAGTGGTGATGGTAGGGATGGCATGGGGAGGATTCGGAACGCGATTAGCTAAATCGTACTCCCATTCCCAATAGAAAACTATTTTTTCAAAAGCTCTCCCATGCTTTGTCCGCCCTACTTGGGGTGGATTCAGTGTGATAAAAAGTTACGGATAAAAGTAAAATAAATTATAAATTTATAATAAGATAAAAATAAAAAATTATCAAATAACATTCATAATTGTATAATTTATATTTTTTAAAAAAATAAAAATAATGCAAAGCATATGAATATATAAAACATAATATAAATATATACTAATAATATTTAAGTCCTAGCAATAACTCGTATTTATAGCATTCTAAATAAAATTAGTATTAAATTTATTAAATAATTGAAATTGTGGATAAAAAGTTTGAATTAAAAAAATTATAATAATCCATAATTTTTAATTTTTTTCAAAACTATAGGTCCTTTCAGCTATTACATATATTTTAGTTTCTCTATCGAATTAATTTTTGATAAAAACACAAATTATGAAAAATCATAATTAGACAAAATTTAAATTAGTAATTTTGATTTGCATATAATCTCTACTCTTAAAATATGGTGAAATTTAAAATGTCTAACTCGTTTTATGAGATAGATGATAATGGGTTACACTAAAATAAAAATTGAGCAAAAAATTAAAAATATAAAAATAATCTCAATTATTGAATGAAAGAAAAATAATTATAAATCGTTGAATCATAATGTGACACCTGGTATTTTAAATTGAAATATTTTTGTATTATTTTGGACCGATGTTGTATTTTAATTTAAACTGAATTGAGTTATGATAATTTTACTAGGCCGGGTTTGGCCCAAAATGGTATTAGGTTGGACAAACTGGGCAAAGGGCCCAATTATTTGCTTTTTCTCTTTTTCCTTTCTTCTTTTATTATTTTCTTTTTACCTTTTTTTCCTTGGTTCAGTGAGAAGAAACAGATAAGAAAGGGAGAAGAGAAAGAAAAGAGAGAGATGAGAGAAAAAAAGAGATGAGAGAGAGAAAGATTTGGAGCCGGAGGTTGGTCGATCCCGGAAGATTTTGACGGGGTGATTATTGTGGTGCGGTCCGTTTCGTGAGATTTGCAATGAAGTGGAAGAAATCGAAGTTTAAAGTTCGAAGAACAAATCGATTTTCTGCATTTTTCTCTGTTTTTCTTCAGATTCGAGATAGGTAAGACTTAGATTCGTATTCTAGGTGTCGTAGGAATCATTTTTGTATATATATGTAAGATTTGACTAAGTGTAGAGAAAGTTGTATATATATATGTTTGTGTGTATATATATGCATATATGTTGGTAGAATTTATATATTCTTGAATTATTTTTTGAATTGAATCATGAAAACATGAGATTTAAGTTTTGAAATTTTTCTATTTGAGTTTTAATTGAGTTGGGGCTTGGATTGGACGAAGTTGGATCCGATTTATGCTTGGAACGAACCCAGAAAGGTTCTAGGTCTCTGTGGTCCGGACCCGTTGGTGGGTGGTCCGGACCACAGTGAGCTATTTAGTCTGGTTTGGTTAGTTTTGGCACCTGACCCTTGTTTTGGGCCCGAACTTATTTATATATATTTTCTAAGTGTAAAATGGGTTCCAAATCCTGAATGAAATGAATGTGAATGTGATTTTATATTGAGTTAATATATAATTCCATGATTGAGTATATCATGTGCATTGGGGATGAAGCGGTTTCATCCGATTGTGTTATGATTATACATTGGTCGAGAGTGCCATGATTGTATGTTGACGTGCCGAGGCACGGGTTGGATATATTGAGAGAATCCATGATTTTGAGAAAAACGATAAAATGAGATTTTGAAAAAACTGGATGATCCCCGGTCGATATGTATGACTAAAGCGTAGTCAAGTGAAGTTGGGACGTTAATATGAGATATATAGATTTGATATTTTCTCGGACTGCAGTCGATTACCTGTTTGAGATAGCGGATGCCGGCCTGGGATAGGCGAATGCCTAACTAGAGGTATAACTCGGTTCTCTAACGGAAGAGTCAGGGAATGTAACTCGATGCCCCTGAATTTTAGACCTGTGGGGGTGTAACTCGATTCCCTACATGATATATTTATAAGAGATATATATATATATGCGTTTGTCGTGAGTACTGAAAACGGTGTGGTTGGTGATCTCGCTTGCTTGGCTAAGTGTCACCTGTATCAGAATAAGGTTGGGGGTAGATTGAGGATATAGGATGCATTGATCATTGCATTCTATCATACTCATGGCGTGAGATTACATGAGACTGCATAGATTGTTGTTACATACTGAAATATTGATATAGATATTGAGAATGATATCAATGTTTGATTCATTGTTAATGAATCGGATGAGAAAACTAGATAACAAAATAGGAACTACGGAGACCTGATTTCTAAGGTGGGATACGTAGACAACTTAGGCGTGAGTAGCCTAAGTCCGGTATATACTATAGATGATAATAATCGTGTTTATTTGCTTAAATGAGAATTTGGTTATTAGTGTTATTAATTGTGTAATCAAGAGTGAGGACTTAACATGAATGTTTGTTCTAGTTATGTAAATTTTAGATAGTGTCATCGGGTGTGTGACCACCTTGATGTTTATAATGTTAATATATATTAAATTGATATGAGAATGAGGGATAATTGTTAGTTACTCTAATTGTGTTATTGTTATATGACTTGGCCGTGGTACAAGTTCTATTAATTTTTATTAGTTCATATATTCCCATGTCATCCGTCCCGAACAATTAAGTCAGGGACATGACACATAATTTGTAAAAGAAAATTTTTTAAAAATTATCATATTTTATTATATAGATACTTCTATTGATATTTATTATTTGTGTATTATTTATAAAAAAAAAAAATAGTTAAAATGAAACAAAAGTTATGGACGGTGATCCACAATATTACTTGTGTATTATTTATAGAAAAAATAGTTAAGATGATACCAAAGTTATGCACCATGATTCACAATTAAAAAAAAAAAAAAACAGATAGAGAGAGAAAAAAAAATTCGAAATAAGAGACTTAAATTATGATTATATTTGATTGGAAGTAGAGATGAGATGATGATAAGGCGAAGAGCGACAATTGAACGAGTATGAATGTGAAAATAATCATATTTAGTATGTATAAATATTAAGTTTGAGGATAAAAATAATATATGTTTAATTAAATAGAATAAATTAAAGAGTAGAATGGAATAAAAATATGAGTAAGTACTCATATGACTTTTATAAAAAAAATAAATATATATTTAATTTTAGTAAATTATTTTAATAAAATAAAATATTTTAATAATAAAGAAGTATTTATTTAGATGATAATTAATTTTAACAAATTATATAATTTATTTATTATATTAATTTTATATAAAATATAAAATTATTATGAAAAATAAAATCTTTAATCAATTTAGAAAATCGAATTTTTGAATACATAACATATATGTAAGAAAAAAAATACAATAAGAAATAATATCAGAGTTTTAGGAAAGTAAATTTGACACCGAGTGAGAAATTCAATTTGTACCTTTTAACGCTTTTGCATGATTAGTATTTAATAAAATAATTTGAATTATGTCTAAGGCTCTGTTTGAAGCTATAAAAAGTACTGAAAAATAATAAAACACTTTGAAAATCTTTAAAAGTTACTTATTTTTTATCTTATTACACAAATTACGAATTCATAAATTATCTTATTTTATTTTATTTTATCTCACTTTTTATCATTCCAAACACACTCTAAACAGTTGGATAATATATATATATATACACACTAGTAAGTGTCCGTGTAAAGCATAGATTATTCATCTCTGAATTTGGTCTTAAGATTATTTTTAACTTTTTTGTTATGTTTTTATTAAAATTTATTTTTTTCATAAGTTAAAAATTACACGTGCCTAAAAATATATAAATATAATTTAGTTTGTAAATAAGTCAAATTTAAATTTGTAAAACAAATATACATGAAAAATTGTAAAAATAATCTATATAGTCTTTAATAAACATGTAAAATTTTATTATTTATTACAAATAAAAATTTTAGAATAAGGTATTTAACAATATATGAGAAAAGTAAAAAATTGGGGTTTTATGTGAAATAAGTGAAAAGATAACTAAATTACAAAAAAATAAAATAAAAAGTAATTCTTACCATTGAGTAAATTCAATAGTTAAAAATATTTTATATTTAAATTTTGTAACTTTTTTTATTTTATTTCAAATATCTTAAATTCTGACACAAAGAGTGAAAAAGTGTATGTATTTAAAATTTTAAGTTTTAAGTATATTAAAATTGATTTTTTCCCAAAAAAATTAAATTTTTAATTTAAACGTTTATCCTTTAACATTAAATTTTTAAATAATATTATTTTTAATTGACACGCCAATAACCGTCAAATCGAAATGTTGTATTTTATAAGATATGTATGTATTTAAAATTAATAATTCATTATTATATAGTAAATTAATTATTTTTATTTATTTACATATTTTATTTCAAATAAAAAATTTAGCTTACAAACATTTATAAAAAAATAAGATAGTATATTTTTATATAAAGTGACCGAAAAGAAAAATAAAGTGGAGAAAAAAATAATCCTGACCATTAAATAAATTTAATGATTAAAAATATGTTAAATTCAAATTATTTAATTTCTTTATTAAATAGATGATACAAATAGTATAAAAGTATACGTATTTAAAATTAATTATATAGTAAATTAATTATTTTTATTTATTTATATTTATTTTAAATAAAAAATTTTGTATATTTAAAAAAGATTTCTCCGGCTAATAGCCAATTAGTTTTTTATTTATCTCAAATATTTCAAATTCTGACAAAAAGAATGAAAAATATACGTACTTAAAATTTCAAGTTTTAAGTACATTAGAATTAAATTTTTTGCATAAAAAATTAAATGTTTATTCTTTAAAATTAATTTTTTTAAAAATATTATTTTTAATTGACACGCAGACAATTTTCAAATAAAAAATTTAATTTATTTAAAAAAAACTTTTTCCCTATCTAATAAACAATTAACTTTTTATCTCAAATTCTGATACAAAAGTGGAAACGTTATATGTATTTAAAATTTTTAAGTACATTAAAATTAAATTTTTTTCGTAAAAAAACTTAAATTTTTGAATAATTTTATTTTTAATTGTCACGCACACAACTGTAAAATCAAAAAGTTGTATATATTTAAAATTTTAATTTTTAAGTACGTTAAAATTAAATTTTTATATAAAAAAATTTAAATTTGTAATTTAAATGTTTATTCTTTAAATATATAGATTAAAAGTGTTTAAAATTTAATTTGCCTTTAAATTAAAAAAAAAAAAAAAAGAAAAAACCTTTCCAATTTACCTTAAAATTGAAAAAAAAAAGCTTTTCGTCAGTACCTAATTCCCACGCCAACTCACTCTCTCTCATCTTCTCACCCATAACCCCTACGTCGCCCTTTTCTTTCTTCCTACACCGCCCCTTCTTAGCTTGACACGCACATAACTACCAAATCAGAAGTTATATTTTATTAGATAGATGTATGTATTTAAAATTAATTATTAATTCTTATATAGTAAATTAAGTATTTTGATAGATTTATTTGTATTTATTTAAATAAAAAATTTAGTTTGAAAACATTTATAAAAGAATAGGAGAGTGTATTTTTATGTAAAGTGATCGAAAAATAACTAAAGTATAAAAATATATGTATTTAAAATTAATTGTATAGTAAATTAATTATTTTTTATTTATTTATATTTATTTTAAATAAAAAAATTTTTCTCTCCCTCCCTCTCTTCATTTACTCATGGGGCCCACCTGCCTTCTCACTCCCCCAAACTACCCCTTCCATTTCCCTCTCCCTCACGTTCTCTCCCCCTGCTAGAAACCACTCCCTCCCTCTCTTTCTCTCTGCCCATGCCCCCTCTCCCTCCTCTTTTTCTTTCTCCGCTCGAGACATGGAGACAAATGTCACATAAAAGATTTGAAATTTTTATATTTTATTATATAGATATATCAGTCTTACTCATAAAATATTCATACATGTATTTGTATTTAACATTATCAACAAAATAAATAAATATGTAATTATTTATATACATAAATTTTGGACTAACCTGAACAAATATATTACCCGGTAGGTTAAGTTATGGCATCAATACCTAGGCCCAATCTCAGGTTGGTATGGGCTTAGGGAAGAGTTATATTCCTATGAGTTGGGTCCAATTAGGCTTTAAGCCCCGTTCAGCTCATCCGCATTACACCTTTAAGTCAAATGGCTTATGTTATGCTCTAAATTTTCACGACTTGGAGTGTGAACCTCTACGCATGAAATCATATCGTATAGTTTTAACATCAATTACCCATCAGAGTCATATAATTGGAGCAAAATAAATAAATAAGATATAAAGATAAATTATAATTAATTAGCCTTGACCCATAGCCATACAATCAAATGTAAAGTATGATATTTACGATAAGCCTCTACCTATGGAGGCATCAAGATAATATAATATATCTATCAAAAGAATATAACTTAACAAAGTAAAATAAAAAGGGACTATGGTCCTTGGTTGGAAGCCCCAACTTGGAATTTAGCACCAAAATATACAATAAATTTTATAAGGGAATAAGTACAATTACTAGTGCTCACCATAACAAAACAAACATATAATATGTATCAGCGTACTACTATATGAGTATAAACATGCAAACATCCACATGTCAAATCAACATTATCATAATCAAGAGTTAAAGTTCACATGTCACATCATTAATTATTTTCATTAAATTATCTTCTAAACTCATGTTTATAATATAACCAAAATTAACATACAACAAGTTTGGTACTCTCTTAGATGGGCCTTGGCGACATGATCCAACCCACGATTCGTGCATGTTTCATATGACTCTGGTCATATGGGTGGAACCACATCATTTTGTGTCTACCACCTATACTAAATTTCAAGAGTGATATACACTAGATAATGTCTGCCTTACTTCATAGGTTACTAATTTACTAGATGTGAGTATCCCATTCCTACACAAGTTTCAAAATTTTCAACCCTTGGGTGCAATGACACTCACTATTTCCAATACTTTTATCCAAAATAAAAATAAAAAAATCAATAAACATAAGTTTAATCAAATTACAATTTACCATCATTAATCTTTTAATAACTATGCCAATCTAGCAACTACTAATAGTTAATCTCGTACATTCATTGTCCAATTTCATTAAATCATAACACATATCATTGTGCAAATGCATTTAATATAAAAATCCTAAAATATTCAGAGTGTCAAGACAACATGTGCACCAAAACCCATCAGGCATGCACATAAAAAGCTAGACTAGCCAGTTGTGCACACCAAACATAAACCCACCATACGAGGTAATGTCACGCCCCGAACCCGGGGGCCCGGGGGCGTGAGTGTTATAAGCATACAATTCATGATTCTACGGTCCCTGTATCAGAGTAAACACAACATTCACGGAATGGACCCACAAAAACTCCCCCTATAATATTAGGCTCTAAGGGTTATACCTGAACCTGTCACAGTTATATATAAACTGCTAAACATCAACAAAACCACCAATTCATACGTTTATATCCCTAATCCACGGCTATAAAGCCGGATTCAATCATATCCATCAAGTCTCATTGGAAGCATAATAATGTAAATGAACTTGTAAACTATTGCTTTATATACATGTCCCACAACTACAATACTCAAATGGGCCTTAAGGCCATTTACAAACCAAAATGTAAAATAAACCATAAACTTTACATTTTTTCTCCCAAAACAATATGACATGTACAATGATATCCAAAAGCCTCAAAAGCTTCCAGTGACATAATCCCATCCGTCTCAAACTAGCTATCACCTCGGTCCACCTGTGTGGGTCCTGCATAATCAACTGTAGTAGGGGCGTGAGCACTAATCACGTGTG
>JAVXUM010000001.1:17010918-17035748 GCA_035590655.1 Pouteria glomerata
AATTTTATCAAATTTACAAAAATTACTACTATCTACAATGAATACTTAGTATTTGGTGATATTTTTTAATATTAACTAACAAAAAAGTTTAAATAAAACTCTATTAAATGTATTTGGATAAAGTAAAACACGATATAAAGTAACGATTTTAGAATATTATTAATGATAAATTATATAAATACCATGTGTAATTTACGAATTTTTATTAGAAAAGTGTTATTATCACAATCGTTGGCATTTTCAATATAAATTCTCTTTTGCAAAAAAAAAAAAAAAAAAAAGACCTGATACAATAATATATATACTTTCTTTAAAAGAAAAACTCTAACAATAGTCATAATTCTTTTAACAGGTGAGGAGTCTAGCAAGAAGATAGCCCCAAGAGTGTCTGAGTTCCTTCAATCCTTGAAGAATATGTGTCAATTGAAGAGACCTGAGGTGGGTAAAGTCAACATGCATGAGCAATTTATGTGATCTTCTTTTTTGTGAAAGTCACAAATTACGAATCAAATGCTATAGGAGTTTATATGTGTCTGACAGGTACAAATCGAGGTTGTAGTGGCAGAAGGGAAAGAGAAAGGTCCAGCTATTGTCGAGGCAGCCAAGAAGCGAGGCGTGGCACTGCTAGTTTTAGGGCAAAAGAAACAGTCGATGACATGGCGACTCTTGATGATGTGGGCTGGGAACCATCGGGTTGGCAGCGGGGTGGTGGAGCACTGCATCCAGAACGCCAATTGCATGGCGATTGCGGTGAGGAGGAAGAGCAGGAAGCTTGGAGGGTATTTGATCACCACAAAGCGTCAGAAAGATTTCTGGTTATTGGCCTAATTATCATTAGTAGGGTTACTAAATTAACTAAATAATTCGAGCCTGGTTTGTGTTTGACTCGCTAAAATCTTGTTTGTGATCAACCCATTATATAATTAATCATATCAATCTTGAACATAATTTATGACTTGTCTTGTTCCGAGTTCGAGTAGACTAACTTAAATTTGTATAAAATAATTAAGTTACTGAAGTTCAACTCAATTAAACTTAACAGATTAAACTTAAATATATTTTTAAATTTAGTAAAAGTTTTAGATCACCTTAAATAATTTATCACTCAATTCAATTCATTTATCGTTTTAATATTGTTAGTTAACTTGGCAAAAAGTATCCTATAGTTATAAAAATAAAAAGTTTTAGTAACCAACGAGTACACTGAATGCGAACCCTTTACGACTAATTAATAATTGATAATGTAATTTTTAACGATTAATTGGTCAATAAAAAAAAAGTGTCATATTTTTATGAATATACAAAATATATATTATTAGTTTGAAAATCCTATCTTTTAACAATTAAAGTTCAATCAGTAAATATGAACCTTTAGTAACTAATTATCAATTTGATAAAGAAAATTATTCACAATTAATGTCCGGCAATTAACTGATGATCAAAAATAATTTGATCGGCGAAAGTATTAGCGATCAAGAATTAACCTTTAACGACCAAAAGGGATGTATCCCTGTCTTGTGAACATGGAGGATGTAATTTGCTAGTGGTTTTGGTGTTAGTAGTTGTGCTGTTATTATATGATGAGATGCATATTATACAATAGGAAGAGAATTTAGGTAGGAATGAAAAATAAAGTGTGGGTCATAATTAAAAATATCAGCTAATGATGGCTAAGGGACAAGCAATTGGGTCCCAATTTACCCTTTTTTGGAATGATGGAACACTTCCTGATCAATTGGTGCACATGGTCTATTGATAAGTTCTTGGTAGCAAGGACTTTTTAGTTACTAGAAGATAATATTCAATCAAAAATTTATGTTTCAAAAGGTCAATATATCCTTTAGCAAAAAGGGATATAATTGTCAGAAGGGTAGATAGTATATGCTGCCCAAGCTTTGATGGTTAGCTTTTGAGTCCTATCCCAATTTTTCATATTCTTGTTAATAACAATGTGCTTATGTTTGTAATTATCTTCACATTCTCCTACTTGTAACACTTTATTTATTTATCACTTGCAATGATGCTTTTCCTACCATCCCATTCAATAATGAAGGAGTACTAAATTAATGTTGTGTAAAAAAATTATAATAAATTTGTTGTCTATATGAACTTCACAAATGGTCGCTTATATTCTATTTTATTTTCTTTATTAAATAAAATTAAAAAATAATCTAATTATTTATGATATAATTATCTTTCGTAGATGAATATTTACAAATTAAGATAAATACTTGTAGGCTTAGTTCAGCATAAAATAATAAAAAAATTATTTAAGACTTAAAATAATTTATATTTATGTTTTTAACAAGCGTACTAAAGATATTTTTATTTATTTTATTTTCTAACTTAATCAAATGAAAAAATCAATTTCATTCGTTTTGTTTTTCTTTATAAACTTTTGTTTTCACTATCAAGTCTTTTTGTAGTGGTCTACATGAACATCTCAAAAAAAAAAAAAAAAAAAAAACACTACTAAAATAAGTAAATCAATGTATTAAAAAAATTAATTTTTAAGCAAAACCAAAGGTTTATCAACATATCACAAATATTATTATTATTCAAAAATCTTAATTTTATTTTTTTATAGTAGAAAATATATTTCTTTTTAAATTTAGAATTATAAATTTTTCTTATAATAAAGTTACTCACATGCTTTTAAGCTTGTCAAAAAAATCTAGAAAAACGAATTATTTTCAGTAAGTTCTCTTTTCAATATTTTGTTTAAAAATATTTGTTATTATAAAATAATATTATTTATGACATTACAATTATATATTTGATTGAAATATAATGTAATAATTCAACTTAACTCAGTTCAGCAAAATATTATTTTGTTCAAATTAGTTGAAATTAATTAAATAAATTATTTTTCAACTCATCTCTGACAAGATTATGTTTTATAAGTTTATTGAAAATTAATTTTTATTTTTATAATTTCAACTTATATAATTTTAAAAAATTTATATTTTATTGTTGTTATAACTTCTATTTAAATGCAATCACTAGTCTTAAATTGTCTGTCAAACACAACATAACAAAAGAAGTAATTTTTTTTTTTTTTTCTTTACAAGTATTCAAGAACCAACCATGGTATTAATGAATCTTAGTAATAATTTCTACATTAGTTGTTCTATGAAACAATTTTTTTTTGGGGGGTTTTGTTATTAAAATTGTCTATTAATATTTTAATATTTCTTTGCCGTATACCAAGTTGCTTTAATTTATAGTTTTCTTTGTTAAATGACAATAATCAACCCCACAGCCTTCCCACTAATAGAGTCTCCAAGGCAAGCAACCATGCAGACAACTATAATTACTCCTACTAACATAACAATTACAACATCCAACTTTTCCAACAAAGGGTGGAGGTTAACTTGGACTGAATGTTTAAAGTGAAAATTCTAGAAAAGAAGAGAAAACTTTTATTAGATACCTTCGCCAGACAGGTTATTGTCCAATGATGTTGGACAAAGATTGACTTGTCTTCGTAATATTCTTGTGGTGGGGGGCCGAAGACGATCAAAGTAGGCATCAGTGGAGAAGATACCTTAAGCCTCGAGTCGAAAAGCTTAAGTGGTAGAAAATAGTGATTTTTATGGAAAATGAATTTAGGTTTTGTTTGTTAAATCTAAATTATATAATTGGGTTATGTACTTTTTGTTCAAAAATGTAGCAATACTCGTCAATTCTTACAATAAAAAGAAAAGATTGGAAAGAAAAAGTAAATTTCATTTTACTCTTGTGAGTTTTATCTAAAATACTACTTTAAGACTTAATTTTTTTTCCTAATAATTAAGAGTTTAAGTCCTTCATTAATTGTTATATTCTTCAGTGACTTTTTTTTATCGTTTAAATATACAACAACTAAACAGTCACAATAGATGCATAAGAAAAAAAAAAAAAAAAAAAAAAATCACCAAAGGGGCTATTATAATTAAGGGAGAATATCACCTAGACTTCCTTAGATTTAGTCTTTTGGTAGCTAGGCCCTTTATCTAATTTCCAACATGGTCATTTACAGTATTGAGATTTTAACTTGGAGTAGCAAGCCACCATTTAGTTTGATCAACTTGGGCACCATTTGGTGTATCAAAAAAATATAAAAAAATTTTAAAAATTTTTAAAAATTATTTATTTTTTATCTCATTATATGAATTATGACCTAACAACTTATTTTATTTTTTCTCATTCTATCTTTTTTTTATCACTCCAACCAAACCCCAAATTAATTATATAAAAAGTCAAAAATACTCTCAAAATATTGACTTTGATTTATTTTTCCTATTTTCGATTGATAACCCTTAGGCATATTATTCTAAAAAAACAGTACTGCACACTCATAGCGAAAAGAATAAACGTAATAATATACAAATTTTTTATATTACTTAACTATGATTTTTTTTTTTGTTAGATTACATAATGTGATTTTTTTTTTTGAATAAATTTTAAGCATGTTATTCATATTTAAATTAACACATAAGTTTATGTATTATTATCATTAGGCTAAAGTGATTTTTTTTTCCAGGGAGTTTTCAATTGTTTTCCGATAAAATAATTCTGGAATTTTTTCCCTGAAAATATTTATCGGGAAAAAAAATCACTTGAAAAATTGTTTTTCAGTAAAAACAAACAAAGCCCAAGGAAACCACAAAAAGAATTGAAGAGCCCAGAAGAGATTCAATCTTCTCCCTCTTTTTCTTTTGAAGAAACTATAAAGTAGAGACCGGCATATCACATCAGCAAAATGACGTGGTGTGGTCAATCAATTAAAGACTAGTCGTCATGTGTATTAAACAGAAAGTAGCTATAACAGAAGGGTGAAAGATAAAAGGGGTGGTTAATTTTTTGATGATTCTTTTGAGTATAATTTTTAGGGAGGATTTAGAATTTTGAAAAAATTTTAAAAAATTAAAAATTAGTGTCAAAATAATATAAAAATGACACGTAATAAATTTAATTAAAAAAAATTAAAAATTTTTAAGACTCTAAAAAGGCCATTAGTTATGACTTATGAGACAAGTTGCATATAATATTTTGAATAGAGTTACAGGTGAAGAGGTTTGATGGAGCAAGAATCCAAAGTGTAGACCTATGACATGTTTGGAGTGAATAAAGTTAGTATAAATTTATAGGAATAATAATCTCACAATTTATATAGTAAATATATAAAAATTTATCACATTTTATAGGACTACAAATGCATCCTAAATTATCAATTTCAAAGTAATACAGGTGTTTGAATTGTTAATTGATCCAAGAACTCGATCCGTTTAACTAATAATAGAGAAATTTCAATTTTGTGATCTTCTATCTGAGCCTCTGAGAACTCAATCTGTCGAAAATAATGAAAATCTGTCTGAGAAGAATACCGATGTGTTTCTGTTAAAAAATCTCCAATACTTAAGTTAGCAAAGGTGACAATATTTTTATATGCGGAGAGAGAATTATCTTATACTTGTGAAAATATTGAATTAATATATATCTTTATGGGATTTTATATGAATCTTGCCCTTAATTTTAGGCATAAATCTTACCTCCAATTATAAAAAAGTTTTGAGATATCAAAAATTACACCAATCATTAACAAAATTTTTAACTTTAAATATTTGTTAAACTGCTATCTACTTAAGCCTCGTTTGGCTTATCAAAATCTATTAAAACTTACAAAAAAATTATTTTTTTTTTCAACTTTCTCTAATTAAATGTTATTGTGTTACTTTTACACTAATATTTTTTATTTTTTATTTTTATCATCTAAACACCCCTTACTTCGGTGTTAATTAGATTATACTTGTTTATAGTGTCAGCCTTTGATTGATTGAGCAAACCACATTATTTTATTAATGTGAGAGCTCATTAAAGTTTCTTTTGACAAAATTTTTAATTTTTAATTTTTTTTTTGAAAATTGAGCTCGATAACTTATTTGATAAATTTATTTTTAGTTTTCATTTTTTTTAAATAAATAACTATTTTAAATTTTTTTTAAAATTATAAGAACACAAAAAATGTGTATTTTAAAATTTTTATTTTTCTTTACAGTCACCATCACCATTTTTCATAATTACCACTTACCACTGATTATTACCGATTATCGCTCTAACGTGGGCCACCACTCACCATCTTTGTCACCCACCTTTGGCCACCATCCTTGCCATAGATCACCAACTTTATTGTCAGCAGCTACTCACTTAAAACCATAGCCAACTGGCCAGTATATCTACCATCAATCACTATTTTCCACCATCTGCTATCACCTATTTTTGGCCATCACCGATTACCATCTCCACCTATGGCAATGGTCGACAACCACTACCATCATCACTTGCCACTTCCCTCCGATCTATTTTTTTATCGTTAGCTGTCACCCACCTTCGACTATTACCATTCACCCTCAACCACTGCTAGTCATCACTTATTGATACTGAGCACTCTTTTAATATTAGAAATATTAACCAACAATTATTGTAAACTTGTGTTTAAGTTTTTTTTTTTTTAATATGAAAATGAAAATAAAAATAAAAATAAAAAATTGATCACAAAAACAAAAAATTGATAATTTTGTTAAACTTGTCCTAGATAATTAATTTCACCATTGATGGCTCAAGAAATTGAAACAAAGAAAAGGAAAGAAAGAAAAGTAAAAATTCAGTTTATGACTCCAAACCAAAATAAAATGTCAGGCTGCTTTTTGGGCTTTCGTGCGGGCCTCAACATCTCAAAATTCCAATGATGTTAAAGTCATGATAAATTAATATGGATACACGGATCAATTCTTTCTTTTTAAATCTATAATTTTCTTTAAAAGATTGAACGGTGAAAATTAAGTTCACATTTATTCATACATTGTAGTGTTGTTAATATTTTTTTTTAGAGGAGATTATTTGCAGAAGTAGGAGAATTTTGAATATTAACTAGGTGTTATTCATATGTTCATTATTAGTTATTGGGGATTAGAGAGTGATTCATGATTAATCCATTCCATGCAAATTTATTGGCCACTTTTGGACAATTTGGATGGAAAGGAATAGTAGGATCATTGTGGATAAAAGTTACGAAGATTGTTAATTTATGAGATAGAAAAGGAATCTTTCTTTACCTTATTTACCACAATTTGAGGGAGGTTTATTATTATTATTAACTCTAGCTTTGTGATTCTACAAAGCCACTTGGTTGATTGGTTGTTTAGTTATTTTCAGTCTTGCTAAGTTGTTTTTTTTTTTTTTTTTTTTTTGTTAATGTTGTTTTATGTATATATTATCATAACGGATATTTTATTCATTTGATATATATTATTTTTATAATTAATAAAGTCGTTATTGTTTATTAAAAAAATTCACATCAATATTTCTATACATTTTTTATTTTAAAGAATTTCAATAGAGCACTCTCAAACATTGTTTATTTCAATATAAAACATTTCAGGAGTAAAAAGTTTTTGTATAAAATTTTATTTTCATTTTTTTATTGTTTGATAGAAGATTAAAAATGAAAGTAATCTATTAACACATTAGAAAAAAGTAATCAAATTCTCTTCATTATTATAGCGGCCAACGACCCCACCAGAATCGTTTTACATTTAAATGGCAGCAGTTGAAAAATAATATCTTAGATTGAGGTGTGTTACTTTTGGTGTCTGGAAAATAACTTACCCTAGTATTTTTCAAATTTTAATGAAAAAGTTTCTACGAAAAAATGTTTTATCTAATTTTTGTTTCACCATACAACTAAAAATGAAAAAGAAATTTTAAAAAAAAATTTATATTAAAATAAATAGAACTAAATGGAAAGAGACATATAGCATTATTTATTTTGAGAAATAATACCGTTTAGTGTGTAAAAAATTTTTAAAAATTATTTATTTTTTATCTCACTATACAAATTATAAACTCATAATTTACTATTATCTCATTTTGTTTTACTTTTTACCATTGTAACGTGCCTCTAATGTGACGCTGAACAGTGCACTTTATTGGCCCTTTGTGGCAAAGTTTGATACCTGGACAAGGCCGACAATTCGTGGGTTAGAACGCCCATTACAAATTAACGAGCCCAGTTCATTCTCTTCTCTCCATCGACACCCAGAACTGCCAGGACAAGCAAAACGAGCTCTGTTCTAAAACCCTAAAAACTTCTCCCCCTTTCTACATGTGGGCAGTGCAGTTAACAAACGAGGACATCTAGCTCTCTCTCGCCAGTCTCTTTCTACGATGGCGAAGAAATCAAACTCTGCGAGCACCAATAGTAGTAGTAGTAGCAGCAAGAACAACAATAAGAAGAAGAACAAGAAGAAGAGCAAGTCCTGTCCGGACGCCATAGCCACGAAGCTCAAGGCCCCCAAACCAAACCCATTCGAGACCATTTGGTCCCGCCGCAAATTTGACATCCTCGGCAAGAAGCGCAAGGGCGAAGAACGCCGTATCGGCCTCGCTCGATCTCTCGCTATCCAAAACGCACATCCAAAAAAAAAAAAAAAATAAAAAAAAATCCCATTACTTTTTGCGCACGCATATATTTATATTTTGGTATATAAGCTTTTGTTTTGTTTTTTAATTTAACTTGTGTTGGGTTGACGTACAGAGGAAGAAAACGCTGTTGAAGGATTATGAGCAGAGTGGGAAGTCGTCAGTGTTTGTAGATAAGCGAATTGGGGAGGAAAATGATTCTCTTGGAGAGTTTGACAAGGCCATATTGAGGTCGCAGCGCGAACGCCAGGTGATTAATTATCTAGGGGAATTTTTGTTTGAGGACTGTTGGGTTCAATTATGCTCTGTTTGGCTGCTCACAAAATATAGGAAATTGGGGTGGAAATAAGTCTTAAATATTTTTAATGTTTGTTTGACAGAAGAATTGTGTGAAAATTAACTTTGTTGAGCATAATTTGAAGTTCTCAGCTTTGTTGAAATGACAATTTAGGAGCAAAACCACTGGAAGTAACATGATATTTGTGTTTGAATTTGGTTTTCTTGGTAATGAAATGCACTGTTAATTTAGATTTTTGGGCTTCTCACCGTTTTTTGGGTGCTTCTTTTGCTCAGCAATAATTATAGTATCATATATTCTTTTTTTGACAGTTGAAATTGAACAAGAAAAGCAAGTATAATTTGTCTGATGGGGAGGAAGATGAGTTTGAGATTCAAGGTGTTGGGTCAATTCCAGAAAGGGATGATTTTGAGGATGAACTGCCTTTTGATGACGATGATGACATTGCTGAACTTACTGATACTGAGAGTATGTATGCTGATACTGATTTGTTTTTATATCTAATCAGAAAGCACTTGAATATTTGTAATCCTGGGAAAACAATACTCTTTTGCTCAATTGATTTTCTGGCGAGCATTTCCACATTTTTAGTTAGATGCTTCATTATGTGGTGAATTGAAAAATAAATGCCACACAATTATTTTTTGGCCCTTGTCAGCCAGTAATTCTTCTCAGTGAGCATGTGTAGGTTTAGTTGACAATGTTCCAAAGTATATGAAATAGATATGTATGTGTGTGTGTATATACGAGTTAAATAAATATTATTTATTAAGAAAATGGGGATGGAAGTTGAGATTACCAGAGCTCATGACCTTAGTTTGGGTTTGGGTGCTTTTTTCCCACTTGACCTTTCATTTTGAATTTGGAGGCAAATATATTCAGAAAATTGAGATATTTGAACATTGTAAATTTCTTTTTGGGTTTCAGGACTGATATTCAGATGTTTAGAATGCAAGTGGTAAGTTTAATTGTCTTTAAATCCTCTTAAATGGTGCTGAATGCTTGTCTGAGAGAAGCATTTTTAGGAATAGACTGTCTCAGCACTCTTCAGTATATGTCAATCATAATGCAGTAGTACTTGATTGCCAGTTCTATTTTGTTGGCATTGCTGTGTTGTGCTACTTGTATTTTGGGTTTCTTGTTGGTTAAATCTCCTAAACACCCCTATCCTCAAGTATCCTTGACGAGCCCCGTGTAAACAAGAGTAGAAACCACTGCCTAAGTTGTAAAACACCACATTATCGGTTAGCAGGATGAAAGAGGTTATATCTTTTCAAGGAAGTTAAAATTACTCTTATTAAAAGCACTTTGTCCAGTGTTCCAACGTACATTATGTCTCTTTTTAAGGTGCCTGTGTATATAGCTAGCAAGCTACTTATATTTTGGGGTTACTGCTGGTTAAGTCTGTACTTCTAAGTACCACATTATGCATCAGGGGGATGGAAGAGGTTATATTTTTCCAAGGGAGCTAGAGTTACTCTTATCAAAAGCACCTCATCTAGTATACCAACGTACATTGTGTTTCTTTGTAAGGTGCTGGTGTCTATAGTTAATAAGCTTGATAAAACTCAGAGGGACGTTCTATGAGAAGGAGTTGAAAATGAATTCAATCACCATTTAGTAGATTCTAGAACAATGTGCAATCCTATAAATGAGTGTGGTGTGGGGTTCAAGAGTATGGTGAAATTCATTGAGTATGGTAAAATTCAATGGAACTATATTGCGAAAATAAATGTGGAGAGATATGTAAGAAAGTGGCTTTTT
Source organism: Pouteria glomerata (assembly GCA_035590655.1). Taxonomy (NCBI): domain Eukaryota; kingdom Viridiplantae; phylum Streptophyta; class Magnoliopsida; order Ericales; family Sapotaceae; genus Pouteria; species Pouteria glomerata. The sequence continues at coordinate 17,021,444 of JAVXUM010000001.1, forward strand.
TTTTAAAGCATTCATTAGAGCTACATATGGAGGTATTTTGGGGTGATTGGTATTCTAAAGTTGGATTTCTTTACGGTTTGGTATACTAAAGTTGGGCAAGGAACACACCATACTAGTCTGTGGAAAGGGTATTGGGCAACACCTGTAATAATTGTTGAAGTATATAACATTTGAGGTTGCGAGAGACAATTACGTAAAATTTTGGATAGACACATGGATTAAGGACAAGAGTTTGAAGGAATTGTTTGAATTGACAGTATGCAAGAAAGCTACAGTGGGAGTTGCTATACTTAGAAGGGTGGAGTTTATTTTTGAACTTTGAACTTAGAAATCTTTATGATCGGGAGATTGTATACTATGTGAAACTTCCGTCTATTATATGATCAAAAGTTGGGGGATGGGGAGGACATCGGAGAAAGTGCGAGGCAATTTTTTATTGATAAATATTTTTCTGTTGCAAAGAATGGATGTGGGAAGGTTTCATTTCCCTGGCATTATATATGGCCTTTTGGGACTCCTCTAAAACTTTCTTCTTTCTTTTCTATGTAGTGCTTGATTCATGGAAATGTGCTGACTAATGATAATCTTAGAAGAAGGGGGTTGTTTATTGTTAAATGGTGTTGTATTTGTAAGAGCAAAGAGGAATCTATTGGTCAAATTTTTGTTGGCTGTGGATAGACAAAGAAGGTATGGAATTTGGCTTTATCATGGTTCGATATGGCATGGGTGTTTTCTTGAAACACAAGGACATATTCAAGACTTGGTGTGCTGTTAAGATTCACAAAGACGCAAGAAGGTGCGGGGGCTTACTCTCTTTTGTTTGTGTTGGCTTATTTGGAGTAAAAGGTGTCATAGAGTTTTTCAAAATTAAAGTTCTCTTTATGTAGGTTAAAGAGTCATTTCTCAACTACTTTGTATAGTTGGATGGAAAATGGTAAGGGACCGTATCTCAATAGTATTTTTGACCTCTGTTGTGAACATGGATGTTTTATCCTAGTGATTCTTCTACATGGGTGGCATCCTTGCTGACTTTCTAGTAATTTTTTTGAATTTGGATTATCAGAAACAATGTCTAAAAAAGCTTTTGTAGGAGCTTTGCCTTCTCTGTATATAGCTAACAGTACAGGTCAAAACTCTTGTTTGGCCTAAGCATTTGCAACTCTATCGTGTATGCAGATTTTTGATTTCTCTCCTTTTGGATGCACCATACAAGACACAGGGGAGCCACTTTATGAACCAGACATTTTTTCCGTCCGCTGCCTTGCTATGCATCAAGCATCTATGCAACTATTAAGATCCTTAAAAAACCCCAAGAGGAGAGAAAAAAGATCACATCTTGTCTGTTAAACCATCATATAGGAGATTTTTCACCGTGGAAAACTAAATTTGCACATGCATCATCGATTAGGAATTATTTCCCTCTCGGAATATGTAGTCAATTGTCAAAATGCTACCTTGTTCTGTCAACCAAGCAAAGTGCCACCTGTTTCTCCACGAAATGCTCCCTTATGCTATCTACCAAGCAAAGTGCTACCTGTTTCTCCATGTACCCTTCCAGGAGCAAGCAGATGAAGTCTTGCTGCTTGTTTGTATGCTCAATGCTGTTTTCCATGTATTTGACTGGGTTTCCATGTGCATTTCAACTTATATTGTTGGACCTCTATATCGATGACGTTTCTGAATTATTTTATCACATGTTCTCTGGTTCTACCTTCTTTGGAGTATCGCATGAAGTGTTGACTCATGTAAAACATGTGCCTTGTTGACCATTAATTAAATAAGATTCTATGCTAGGATTCTTAATTTGATGTATGTGATGGTTTGGTGACAACACTTGTGATTTACGATAAGATCCTGACCTCAAAAAGAGATAAAAAGTATCACGTCTTCCCTGCTTGACCATCATATGTGATATTTTTCACAATGTGCACAACTATATTTGCATATGCATCATTGATTGAGAATTACTTTGCTCTCGGAATAGGTAGTCAATTGTCAAAATGCTCCCTTGTGCTATGAACCAAGTAAAGCGCAGCCACCTGTTTCTCCAAGTATCCATCCAAGAGAAACCAGTGCGGTCTTACTGCACATTTGTATGTCACCTTTGTATGCTCAATGCTGTTTTCCATGTATGTGATTGGATTTCCATGTGCGTTTCAACTTATGTTGCAGGACCTCCATATAGTTGACATACCTGAATTATTTTATCACATGTTCCCTGGTTCTGCCTTCTTTGGAGCATCGCAGAGAGAGTTGACTCGTGCAAAATATGTGCCTAGTTGACCATTAATTTAATAAAATTCTATGCTGAGATTCTTAATTTGGTGTATGTAATGGTTTGGTAAAATTGGAGTATCGCAGGGAGAGTTCGCTTGTGCTAAACTTGTTAACCATTAATTTCATTAGATTCTTTGCTAAAATTCTAATTTGGTGTATCCGATGGTTTGGTAACAACACTTATGATTTATTAAAAAAAATTTGATTCTTTCTTCTTTGAACCTTAACTGTGCTTTACCTTTGTTCTGCACAGAGAAGGCAGCAATTTTAAACCAACTAAATGCCAACAATGCACAGAATGTATTGCAGTCAGGTTTGATTGAAGGAGAAGAAAATGTGAGTCTATTATCACAATTTTTTTAAACGTCACAGTAATTTGAATGCCTTTTGTTATAACAGACACATAGACAATTCATGTTTTTTTCTTTATATTTGATGGCATTCCTACATCAGAGACAGAAAACTAAGAAGGAAGTGATGGAGGAGATTATTTCAAAGAGTAAATTTTTCAAGGTGATGATTAGTGATTATTTTTATTTTAAGTACTCAGCATGCCCTATGAATGAACTCGTTATTAATTGCTTCATGTCTTTATTTTTTTTCCCTTTATTCCTCCCTCATATATTTCCAGGCCCAAAAAGCTAAGGATAAGGAAGAAAATGATCAGCTGATTGATCAATTGGACAAAAACTTCACATCCTTGGTGCAATCTGAGGCATTGTTGTCTTTGACCCGACCAAACAAGATGGGTGCTTTGAAGGCTCTTGTGAATAAGAGCACTTCAGATGAGTATGTAAAGAAAGTTGAGGTATTCGCTCCTCATAACAAAGATATCCCTCAGCAGGCATAGATTCAACAAATTTTCCCACTGGCAGCTCTTTTTAATTTGTATACTATATTCTGACATCATTTCCTTAATTTTAAAATAGGTCAATGTTACTGTAGTCATCATTTAAGTTAGTATTTTTTATCATTTTCTAGCTTCCCTTCTTTCCAGGTTGCTATAATTGTCTACTGTCTGTTGTTGTCATTATAACATAGCATAATGGCTGTGAATATATGTATTTTTTTTCGTATGTTTTGTTACTGGTTCAGTGTTTTCACAGTTAACATATGTTGCAACTATATACATCTTTAAGGTTGGCTGTAATTTATTGTATATGCTTTTTGAGCAAGTTGATCATTAAAATTCTCAGCTCATTTTGGCAGGATAAACCTGATTCTTATGACAAACTTGTTAAAGTGATGGCATTGGATATGCGAGCTCGCCCGTCAGACAGGACAAAGACTCCTGAAGAAATTGCCCAAGAAGAGAAAGAGCGACTAGAGCGATTGGAGGTATGTTTATGAATGGAGACAAATGTATGAATGCATTTCCATCTAGTAGACCTATTGCTCTGTTGTCTTTTAATCGAACTCTTGTCAACTCATAAAAACTTAAATTCCAACTATTGGGTCATTGGGGTTTGCAGGACTCTATTGAGGGCCCATGAGAACTTCTGTTAGAACCATGGCATTGTTGTGTCGTTCTTATCATCTCAACCTTATTTCTCAGGTCTTATTATTGTCCTTTTGAAACTGCCTTCTTCACATCAATAATATGTTAGGGTATGCAGTATGTAAATTTGGTGGAATATCACTTACAAAAAAATAAAATAAAATTGGTGGAATATTACAGTATATAATTGTAGTGAGTTGAGTTATTGATAGAGTTCTGGCACATGTTTGACAGAAAAGAGATGTAGTTGTGGTTTCACCCCTTGTGATGAAAAAGGGTGGAAGCTTCACAAGACTTTGTTTGGGGTACATTGCTGCGATAGTCATAAATTAACTTGTTAAATTTTAGTTGTGCTCATGTATTGTATAATAGCAACAATTATGTGGTTTTGAAGTAGTCGACGTGCACATAAGTAGATTTTTAGGTTTCAGTGTTATATTTTTAAGCTTCTTCCTTGCTTCAATTTAATTTATATTACTGTTCAATTGTGTTGAGAAAAAAAGTGACTGACTTTTTATAATACTAAAAGGGGAAACATTTGTTTGACCCTGAAGTGTTTCAATATTCATTTTTTGTTGAAATAAACTTTTCTGCTTTTTGACATCTGTAATGGTCCATAGGAAGAGCGTCAGAAGAGGATGTTTGCTACTGATGATTCCAGTGATGAAGATAGAAATGCTTCTGAAGACATTGATAATGCCTTGAAGCTAAGGCCTATTTCTGGGGATGATCTTGGCGATTCCTTCTCTCTTGAGGAAGAGCATAAAACTAAGAGGAGTTGGATTGATGCTATTCTGGAAAGGGAAAGTGAAAATGATGGCGGGCATGAAGATGGTACACCTGATGACTCAGAAAATGATGAAGATGATAGTGACGGAGGAGAAATTGATGAAGACGATGATGAATATGAAAAGACTCGGTCCTTGAAGGACTGGGAACAGAGTGATGATGATCTTGATACTGACTTGGAAGAAGTAGAAGAAGATAGCAAAGAGGATGGCAATGGAGGTGATGAAGAGATGGAGCCAAAAGGCTATACAAAGGAGTCAAAGATTAAGGAAATAAAGGCAGACTCCTTAGATGTTGAGACAACAAAAGCAAATGGTCAACTGCCTTCAATTCAACACGGGGAACTTCCCTATGTAATTGCAGCTCCAAACAGCTTGGAAGAATTATGTGCATTGTTGGAGAATCGTTCTGGTGGCCAAATTGTTGAGGCAATCAGGCGGATACGTGCATGCAATGCGATCAGTGTAGCAGCGGAAAACCGAAAGAAAATGCAAGTAAGGGACTTTATACTGGTTTAGGCTTTGCAGAATGATTTTTGATGATATCTCATACAGATTAGTGAATAGTCTTTCACATTTTAAGATTAAACATGTCAGGATTTACTTCAGCTTGCTGCAAAATGCGAAGTTAAAATTAAATCATCAATATACAGTGTTTTGTTGTTAACTAGATAGAAATGGACTAAGTTCTTGAAGAATTGTAATTAATGCTTCAGGTTACCTTGTTCTGCTTTGTCTTTGTTTTATCAACAATATGCTTAGATCAGAATGTTGATTCCTTTCCAGGTGTTTTATGGTGTGCTGCTGCAGTATTTTGCTGTTTTAGCAAGTAAAAGGCCATTGAATTTCAACCTGTTAAATTGTCTTGTCAAGCCACTGATGGAGCTGAGTGTTGAGATCCCATACTTTGCAGCCATTTGCGCTCGTCAACGGCTACTTCGAACTCGAACAAAGTTCTGTGAGGATGTGAAGAATTCAGGTTGTTTGTAATTAAATTTAAGACTTTCTGATGCTTCTCACTGTGCTACTGGAAGCATTCTTTTGCTTTGGTATTCCTCTGATAAGTGCCTTCTTTTTCTTGTAGAGAAAAGTTGTTGGCCAACTGCAAAGACATTGTTTCTCTTGAGGCTATGGTCCATGATATTTCCTTGCTCTGATTTTCGACATCCTGTCATGACCCCGGCAATCCTATTGATGTGCGAATATTTGATGCGTTGTCCCATTACGTCTGGGCGGGATATTGCAATTGGTTCCTTCTTGTGCTCTTTGGTCCTCTATGTAAGTGCATTTAAGACTTAGTTTCTTCCTCCAAATTCAGCAAGCCCAATGCATGATACATTTAATCTCCAAGGCATTAGTTTGATTTGTTTTTATTGTCTTGATTCTTCTATTCTTGATTCGTGGATGGTGATGGATTGTGCCCTCGTGCTGATGATGCATCTAACTTTGATCTTTTTTTCTCTTTGCTTAATTTGTTTTTGTGTTGTATTCTTTTCATGAGAATGTCTGATGGGATTTGATAAACAACAAATTTCAAATAACTATTGGTTGACTCCTATGCTTTTTGATTGGAATGCACCTGTACCATTTAACTGCAACCTTAAATCTACCTTGGGTTATGTTGACTTCTCAACTGATATACAAGATATAGCCTGTGAAATTAAGATGGATCCATAAGTTGTCTTGAGAATAAACTTGTGAATAAACTTATGGCATCTATCTTAAGGTGGTCTTTTTGTTTCCGATTATACTCAAGCATTGGCATCTTTAAATTTAGAAACTGGAGACATCCTTTAGCCCAATCAGAAAGTTAGAAGACTGTTACGTAACAGGTGATCTTGCCATAGAAGTTGGAGAGCTTTGGAAAGCGTGGAAACTTAGAAGATATGCGTTGACCTGTTGCGTTTCATTATTTTTGTTGGAATTCTAAAATAGAAGAGAATCTTGTCTTTTAAGTTAAACATGAGCAATATCTGAAATGGCTCGCGTTGCTTGCTTGGAAATATATCTGATATCATAGTCTTAAATCATTGGAATTGAGCTGTATGCTTTTAGTTATCATTTTCATTATCGAATTTATCAGCACATTATTGATTGTTTTGAGACTTGTTGCCTGCAGGTCACTAAACAATCTCGGAAGTTCTGTCCTGAGGCCATAACATTTCTTCAGGCATTGTTGATGGCAGCTATGGACAGGAAAACTGGCCAATATCTGGATTCTAGGGTATGGCTCCACTTGTCTCTGAAGCTTTCAGCTTCTTTTTATTTGGGGCTAGATTTCTTTAGTTGCCCGAAGAAAGTAACCAATTACTTTTACCCTTGTAGCAGTTATGTCATCTTGTGGAGCTTAAAGCACTTGGGCCTATGCTATGTATACGAAGCAGTATAAAAGAGATCAGTCCTCTGGATTTCCTCAAGTTAATAGATATGCCAGAGGATTCCCCTTTCTTTAGCTCGGATGATTTCAGGTTCCTTAGTAGTTATTGATAATAGATTGTATTTTAGGGTAGTTATAATCTGGCATTATACTTTGAGATTGGATTTGTGGCAGAATATGTTCATGGTGGACCATCATTTATGGTCTAGCTTCTTGCTTCAAAAAAAAAAAAAAAATGGGGGGAGGCTGACATCTAATTTGATGTCAGTCAAGTGACAACTCAATCTGGATTGTTGAATTTTAATCTAACTGTCCAAATGCATTCATAAATTTTTAATTTAAAAAATATGTGAATGGTCCAGATCGAGTTGTCACCGGGCTGACATCAAATGTGATGTCAGATGTCAGCCCCCCAGCTTCTCAAAAAGACTAACCAAGCCATTTGCTTTTATTTAATGAAGTTCATGACAATTTGCACGACAGTGCTGGAAATTTATCTGAGTTTTTGCTAAACAGTGTCTTTTTTCTAGGCTTATCATTGAATGGGTACATTATTAGTTTTTTTGTACGAGGAACATTATTAGTTTGAAGATACAAAAATTGAACTGATTATGGATCATGTTGGACACCCTTCCATGATGATGATATGAGCTTGGTTGTACTGTTTGTTCACCCTATTTTATATTGTTAGTTTGTCTTGTTGTGTGGAATTGTGAGTTTTGTTTATATATAGAGCGAGCATGCATGTATCTTCAATTTATACTCTTGATTCTGGACGACATGTGAACTTCTCTGGATGATTAATTTGTTTACTAGTGCACACTTGAATTTTCTGTTATTGTAAAATTTCTTTAATATGCTTTGCTCTGAGGGTTGTTCCCCACAAGATGCTTAAACACTTTCTCTATCCAGGGGCAGCATGCTTGCATCTGTGATTGAAACTCTCCAAGGATTTGTTAACATTTATGGAGGATTTAATACCTTTCCCGAAATATTCTTGCCAATTTCAGAATTACTTCTTGTATTGGCAGAACAAGAACACATGCCGAATGCTTTGCAAGATAAAATCAGAGATGTTTTCCAGCTTATAGAGAAGAAAGCCCATGAACATAATTTGCTGCGTCGGCCCCTACAGATGCGAAAGCAGAAGCCAGTGCCTATTAAATTAGTCAATCCAAAATTTGAGGAGAAGTAACACACTTTACTTTTCTTTGTTACGATTTCAAAGCGTATTTCTCATTTGCATTTGATAATATGCATCTTCTATACTTAGGGCCGTTTGGAGGCGCAATTTTTAGCAATTTTTAGTTTAAAGTTGCTAGTTGCAATTTTTTGTATGTTTGGTGAATTAAGTTGTAATTTTTAGCAACTTTTTGCAATTTTTGGGTGTTTGGTAAAATTTTTGGTAACTTTTAGTAATTTTTAGTAACTTTTGGATGTTTAATAAAATTTTTAGGCAATTTTTAGCCATTTTTGTGTGTTTGGTAAAACTTTTAGTAACTTTTGAGTGGAGCAAATCATTGTAGCAAAGCAGAAAAGTGACAAAAGTTCGTGTTTTACCAAACACTAACTTTACAACATTTGTTAGTTTTTTGCATTTTTTTGTGCTGGCAAATGGGGCCTCAGTCACTGAACTTTGGTTGTTTTGTGATGCTTTTATTATGCAGCTTTGTTAAGGGTAGGGATTATGATCCGGATCGGGAACGAGCTGAGAGAAGAAAGTTGAAGAAGCTTGTAAAAAGGGAAACTAAAGGGGCAGCACGTGAACTGAGGAAAGATAATTATTTCTTACATGAGGTGAAGCAAAAAGACAAGGCACAACTGGAAGAAGAAAGAGCAGACAAGTACGGGAGGGCAAAAGCTTTTCTCCAGGAACAAGAGCATGCTTTTAAATCTGGGCAATTGGGAAAAGGTAGGAAGAGGAGGCGATGATCTGGTTTTGGATGCATCACATTGTCCGTGGTGTACTTTAGGTAAAGGACCTTCCTTTTTTTTTTTTTTTTCCATGCCATTTAGTTTCAAGTTATTGGTTTTTAACATTTTTAGCTATAGTGAGTGAACATGTAAACCTCTACAGATCATTTCCTCAGAAACATCCTGCCCTTTTTGCAAATTATATGTATACCATGTGCCGATTATCTTTTTCACATAAACATATTTCCCTGTTGTAATAAGCACCTTTCTACCATGTGCCAATATATGAGCACTTTTTCCCTTGATCCTTGCAATACAGTTGCTTGATCGCTCTTATCATTTTTAGTTTTGAAGAGATCACTTTCTCATAGCTCATATAATTTCCTTGCACCTTTGCAAAATTATCAAATTGTTTTAAATGTACTATTGTTCATGATTAAGGCTAATCAATGGGATAGGGAGCATTAGAGCTTTACGAATGTTTGATTTGTTGCACCATATGAGGCATTTTGTGCATGTAGGCATTTGACACCATTATTTGCTTATCCATGCATTTCTCTATCATGTGGGAAATGCTGAGTTAGGATTTTATATCTTCTCATATGCGAAGCTAGATAAATAAATACCAATTTCTTAACATGAATAACTTGTGTGAGGCCTAAGTGCATGTTTATTCATATTATTTTTCATTCTTGGATAAAATCCTTGTAAGCATTATTATTTTACCAAAGTCATTCAATTATCACATTAGTGGTGGTTGTAATGTGTGCCAGCAAAGTTCGCAAGTACTTTTAGCTAATTCATTCCTCGAATATTAGGCATTGATTCCTTCCCTCTGGGACTTGCTGCCAAATTTGTGGTGGTGCGTGTCACTGTAGTAAATTACCCACTCAAATATCGATTACATTTGTATGGTACTCTTGCAAAGATGAGCCTCCACTGTAGGCTTGCAATCATTGGCTGGTGAAACCAATCTCGTGTCCTCCCATCGGTTACCCCTGTACGTATCTAAAAATTGTTTGAATAGAACTTCCTGGATGGAACATCAAAAATTTTGACAGTATTTATTGCATGCTTGTAGGAATGAGAGACCGAGGAGCATGATGACGAGGTTACATTCTATTGTCTTGGAGATACAAATTTTACTTTCTCATCATTTGTAACTTGTGATTTAGAGATGTATGGAATTGATTAAGGCTAGTGTTCACAACTTTTCAGTCAGCAAAAAAATGCACCCAGAAAGGCAAAAAGAGCATTATTTGTTGAATATATATATATTTTTTAATCTTTGTAATTAATTAATATTTTCTTGGGGATTCTCCTGATCTGGTTATCAAAGTCAAAATTTGAGGTAAATTTGTAAAAGAATTAGCTTTAATATTTGCATGTGGTTAAAATATCCCAAAATTCTATTTGTCTTATGACTCTCATACTTTTATCCTATTATTTATTTTTTAAAATTATCATGTCCCACATTGTCCGGTTCATATTCAAAACGTCCAGTACTAGTTGGGTATGCAAATTAGTCATCGTTATTATTGTTCTTTTAAACCCCTGTACGTTGATTTCAAGCATTTTAGCCCTAAAATCTTTTGTTTTTTACAGTTGTGGTTAGCGTTGGCATCATCAATTAAGGAAGGCTATTTCTGTAGCTTTGTTCGGAAAGAGGCTTAGGCATCTTGTAGTTACAAGCTTTTCCTAGTCTTAAATAATAATAACTCGGTAACTTGTAGATTAGTCAAGCAGGGCTTTTCGTCGGAGTCCATTCTCTTTGGATGCATGGGGAAGTAGAGATGGGTGATGGCTCTGAAATGGTGGACCAACAGTCTTTTGATACCATTGTTTCGGACTGGCGGGGAAGATCAATTGGTTGCAATCAGCGATTATTATATGGATGCTAGAGGACTATTGATGGGTCTTCTTCGCCAATAGCTTGCTTGCTTTATATGAAATGAAACGAAGGGTGAAGAGTTTTGGACGAAGTAGTGCAGCCAAGCTGAGCATGGATACGGAACACTATGGGTACTGATATAGATACTCTAGTTTAAAAAAAAAAAACAAAAACAAAAACAAAAACAAAAAATAAGGAATGGGTATGGATACTCCAGTTTAAATAAAATAAGGATAAGGAGACGGAAAGAACTCAAAATAATAATAATAATAATAATAATTATATTATCCGTATATACGAGCAATGCATGAACAACTAAATTAGGTTAATAATTTAATACATAATTTAACATAAAAAATATGACAGAATATGGGATAGAAGATTTTCTAAATTTAGGGATTTAAGTTACTCAAATTTAAATTGATTTTAATCATATATTTCATGATAAGTGATAAAATAAATAAACATATTACACGACATGTTCGACGTATATCTCGAAGTGTTTAAAGGAATATATATACATGTGCTAAATGCGGATACAACCATCTATAAATTGTCTTTGCTTCGTAGCGCTACAAGTTTTGGTATGCAGTTGAGTCCTTAGAAGGTTCACTAGTGGCTCATCGCTCGGTACAAATTGAACCACTGAAGGATAAGCGATGATTCTAATTATTTCGTAGAGTAAAAGCAGGACTTTTGCGATAAAACCATGGATAGGATAGTTGATGGTGAGTTTGTAACTACTGTAATTGATTATTGAAGGTAGTATTCTTCCACCTGCCCAAGGGCAAAATGTAAAGTAATTGCGAAGTTTAGAAAGCAAGGCTAAGGAAAAGGAAAAGGAAAAGGAAAAGAAGTAACAAGACTGAAGACCCTTTTTGCTTTTTTAAAATGTTATATGGTGTGCCGTGGTTCGTTGCTGTGAGAGAGAGAGAGAGAGAGATGGGAGCAAAGATTTTGATGAGCAATGTGCAGAGGATGAAAGAAAAGGAGATGGATTTATGGGAAGAGAATTGGATGAACGACGTTCTGGAAAAGCTGAAGAACTTACTAGCAGTGCTAGAGAACTTGGGAGCAAGTTTGATGGAAAGGGCGGATGGTTTGTTTCCACCGGAGACAAGAGAGAGACTGCTCTACTGGCTCCAAGTCGCTACCCCCTTTATAATCGCAGCGGTGGTTCTGCTCTTGTGTTTTTGCATTTGCAGTATTTGTTGGGGCCTATTCTGTTTTGTTGTAGGGAGGGCAGTTCAGATTATCTGCTTTTGCTGTGCTCAGACGTGCCGCCTAATCTGTTTTGTTGTCGGCAAGGCTGTTCATGTATGCTGCCTTTGCTGCCGTGGTGTAGGGAGAGCAGTGAAGACGATGTTAGTCATAATTGTCGCACATAAAATGATGAAAGACTTCGAAAGAGATTACAATATGCCTAACGATGATGATGACCTTCCCGGAAGGAATTACAGAACACCTAGAGATGCCATTGCAAGCAATCCCAGAACACATTTTGGTGGTCTCAGAGGAAGGCCTGTTGATGACGACTTTGATCTCTGAAGTTCTATCTAAGATTTGACTATTATTATGTTATCTCTATTTGATCTGGTTTCAGTGCATTTCTTCCTTCCACCCTAAGCAGCTAGCTGTCTGGTGTTTGAGGATTCCGATTGAATAAGAGTGTGTTTGGAGTGGTAAAAAGTGAAAAAAAATAAGAAAAAGTAAGAAAGTTGTGAATTAGTAATGCGTGCAGTGAGATAAAAAATAAGTAATGATTAAAAGTTTATAGAATTTTTTGGAGTTTTTTTTGGCTAATAGCAGGTCTAGCGCTTGTGTGTTCGACGTAGTTTTCAGCAGATTTTTTGCTGGGAACAAATGTCTCTTGTATTTAATATGTACTAGCTTCTCTGTGAAGTGTTTTTTCTCTAACTAGTGACCTCTGAAGGTGTGCCGCACTTTTAGCATATAACTTTTCCTGGAGGTTTGTTTCTTGGTTCGTTCGTTCGTTCTCTATTTTTGTTTAGAAGAAGAACACACCAGTTCTCATGTGTAGCTTATAAGAAGATGAGCTATTTTCATCCGCTGAATTTGGGCATATAATTATATTTTGGACTGGGCATTGGATAAAGCTGGCAAATGGACGAGTTTGAGTCGTAACGGGTTGTAATTAAACAAATTAAAACTTAATTATATTCATTTACTAATAAGTTATTATTAGAGAGATTGGATATTGACTATGGGGCGTTTGTTAGGTAAAATTTTTAGTAAGTTTTGATAGTTTTTTGTTAAAAATTATTAGTGATAATTTTTAATGTGTTTGGTAAAAAAAATATAATTTTTGATAATTTTAAATAACTTTTGGTTGTTTGGTGAAATTATTATTGTAACAGAGCAAAAAAGTGATAATTTTTGTATGTTTGGTAAGTTTTTTTTACTGTAGCAAAGCAAAAATGTGTAAAAAAAGTAGGATCCGCTATCATATCAAAATACTGTAGCAAAGCAGAAAAGTGGTAAAAATTGGTAGTTCACCAAACACACTAGTAGTTTATCAAACATACAATTATTGTAGCAGTGACAACTTTTAGTAATTTTTTACTAAAAATTAATCTGTCAAACGGCTTCATCAAACTCACAAATCTGAATTTAAAATATTATTATTTTTGAATCTTAAACATATTTTTTGATATTTTTTTAATATATTTAGAATTTGATTTATATGTTGGTAAGTCCATAACAACTAATGAATTGAGAATCGATGGTATAAAATTTTTAAGAGCCATTATGACTTATCAAATAAGGATAATGATTCTTTTTCACTAATCTCGGGAAGGATAAAATTTGTGACCACTTTGCGTAGAAATTGTATTTGTAGTTAAGAATTTGTTAAAATAAATAAAAATTTAAAATTTCTTCTCTTACTTAATTTTTATAGGGGAGTTATATAATTTAACAAATTATCTAAATTAAAAAAAATTAATATATTAATTAATATTTTTTATTTTATTATATATTTAACCTATTTAAATAAGAATATATATTTATTTTATTTTTTAACCTATTCTTCTTCATTTTTAATTTATTTTATTACGAATGTGACCGACGCAGGTGTGCCACCACCATCTCGACTACAGTTGATGATGATGGGATTGTAGTTGAACCAATTCTTGAATTCCTTTAACATGTACTGTTAATTTAACTCCAACAACAGAGAATTAACTAAGATTTATAAAAGAATTAAAATAAGTTAGTATTTGAATAGCCAAATATATATATATATATAAAATAAAAGTACAAAAGTAATATAAGATGAAATTTGATAAAAAAAATATAAAAAATTAATAAAAATTTATGAATTTTGATAAATTTTGATAAACTAAACACTCAATATATTAAGTGTTTTCTTTAATTGAGGAAAGAAATAATTAGTAGTTTAAATGAATTATATTATTAACTTATTTAAATTGATTGATTAAATAAATATTTTTTGTTCATTTAATTAAATTTATTTAATTTAAATTTAATTAGACGGATTTAAGAGTTTAGAATTGGGTTGCTTAAAAGTCAAAAAGAAT
>JAVXUM010000001.1:17052872-17070525 GCA_035590655.1 Pouteria glomerata
CCAATTCTGCTCATTTGACTCTAAATCATCTGCAAATGGATAATTTCATCATTAGCATATAATAAAGCATTTATCTCCATTTTAAACATTTGAAACCTCTTATTAATCCTTAAATTAGAGTTAACGATTGTACTTTTCATGGTACAATCATGTAGTATATGCAACAAAACAATTCAAATGACTACGTTTAATCTATGCTTTCCTAACCTTGTTTTTTAATTCATTTTTTTCTTTGAAAATAGTTTTTGTGACAGCATGGGTGTTGGATTTAGAGACTTTTCCACAAATGATATTTTCACTTGGTTTAAATGGAGCTCTATTGGTTTTATCAAAACTTTCTCTAAGAGAACGAAACCTGATTGTCAAAATCATTTTTCCTTTGCCATTTTTTAATAAATTAGCCTTAAATTTAATGTAGTCTAGAGGTAATCCATATAACTTATGACAATAAGGTCTAATGTGTCCGCTAATACTACAAAAATGACAAATGGGAACAAATTTTGTAGATTGACCATGGTTCAAAATTGATAAACCAGTGTTGAAAAACCTTTTACCTTTATACTGAGGCAAGTAATTGGAAGAAACATTACCGCTTGGATGATTAAGAAACATTAATGCTTGGCTGATTCTTCACCTTACTTGCAGCAAGTGGCCTTATCCTTTGGATATTTTGGCCTCTATTTGAAATCATTTTTTAGCCTGCGAGTTCTAAATTTTTTGTGACAAACGCTGATTGTGGAGTCTTGTGTTTTCTTTTCGAATTCTTATCTTCAAGTGCATTCACTTCATTTTTGAGAGCTGAAACAAACTTGATTGGTCCTTTTGTTCTACTTGAGCCGAATGAGGAAAATTTTTCACTCTCAAGTTCAGACTTGTCATTTGGAACCCTTTAAGCTTCCAAAATATCATCCAACTTTTTGGAACTCGATTCTCACTTCTTAAAGGATTGGATAGTTTATCAATATTCTTCTTTAACTCTCCAACTTCCCTTTTTAAAATCTGATTTTAGGTAGTTAGATTCTCCATATTTTTCTTTAAAGACTCGATCAATGTTTCTTGTTCAATGACTTTAACTTTGTAGCTCTCAACTTCATTCATCAACCTTTCTTTCTTCTTTTCAATAGCATTGAGCTTTGAGATTGCCTTTCTTTCGTGTTTAAAAGAACCAAATTATGTTGATACAACTCTGAGTACTTTTTTTGCAACAAATCAAATTGCTCTTGCATATCCCCTTCACTTGCACTGTTATAATCTAGAAATAATTTTTATTTTAAATTATTACTAATTAATTATTTTAATTGGAAATTCTATTTTATTAGTAGAAGTTATTTAGGAATTTTTTAAATTAATAAAGTAGTATTTTGGATAGGTAAAGACTCTTGGAGGATTAAAAAATTAATTGGTTAGTTTTAATCAGAGGTCTACCGTAATTTAGGTAGACATGATTACACCTAACTAGGAAGTTATATTTATATATAGGATTGTTAGTTAGGGTTCTATTATTTTTTATTGAGAGTTAGAGAAACAAGAAAGAAATAGAGGAAATGAGAGGAGAGGAAGAAAAAAGCCACCGACAATCAAAGTGAAAGGTTAGTCTTTTCATATATTTTCTCTGTTTAATACCAAGCATTGATGAAATGGGGATGACTTAAAGTGGATTAATCAAATTAGTGGCTTTCGGCTTGCCTAGTTATATACGCTTGATTACAATTTATATGTATATATATATAAAAAACAGGAAGGGCTGCCGTTGTTGATTGAAAATATATATATACAACACTTTAATTTTCGTGAGTCACAGATTATAGAAGTAAATATATATATATATATAAGTATATATATATATGTGAGCTGTACTTTGAGAAAAAAAAAATTTCCAAGTTCAGTTGCTGTGACTCCGTGTATATATATATACGTATATGTATGCCAAATTAGTTGATTGATTAAAAAAATAATAATAATAAAATAAAATAAAAAGTTAATTAATTGGAATTAGTGTACATGTACAGGATTGAAATTCTGGGGTTTCACATATATATATATATACATAAGTACATATATGTACGGAATTTGATTGGTGAAAAAAAAAAATTCATAGAAAGTATTTAATGAGAACACCTGCACGGTGACTTTTGTGTGTGTATATATATATATAGTATATATATATGAATGTACGGCAAAGTAGATGCTGATTGCAAAAAAGAAAAAAAAAATTAATGCTTTTGATTTTGAAAGACTAAAATGGTAAAATTAGTTTTATTAAAGAACATTAAGGGTTAGGAGTTTATAATTTATTAATTATAAATTTAAGATGAGCATTAAATAATAGATAATTATTTTCGCGTATATATTTTATGTTTCCATATGTGGACATTAAGTGAGTGGTTTGTCTTACTAATATTAAGAGTTACAAACTTCATGTATAACTGTTTTAAAGATTAATTTTGTGAACGAATAATTTTGAAAATTTATTTACTTTGGACAATAAAATTCTATATTTTATGCTATTAAGCATAGAAGAAATTTTTGAACACTGATGTTTAGTTTTAGAATTTATAAGAATGTGATGAATAATTATTTGGGGATATTGGGATTGAATTAAAAGTCCAGGGAACAGACTCCTTAAGTGGTGTGACTCTGGCAACTAGGAAATAGGCCTGTGAAAACCGTGGTAACCCTAGTTATCAACGATTGGAGGAACAGGCCTGTAAAAACTGTGGTGACCTCAATCGGATCGGCATATGGAAGAATTTAGGAGCGAGACTGGGTGACTCTAAGTGCGATGTTGGATCCAACGGGCACTGCCCATGAGAAATTGTTTGGCATGCATGATATTTTATTCTTGCACGATATCCTACAGATTAATGTTATCATCACCATTGTGATTAATGGGTGAATTATGAGATTATTGCACTTTAATGTGCAGGTTTGAATCACTATTATTTATGCATGGAAAAATTAATTGCTTGAAATTATTTTTGGTTAAACTATTTATTTGAAAATTTATTATTTTCAAATTATTATTATTATTTTAGCTTGGCAATCCATTCACTGAGCTGTTAGCTCATCCCTCACTTTTTATTTTTTTCAGGTGAACATGGGGAGAGCTAGTCGTGGACTCTGGCATTTGGGACATTAAGTTGTGGCCTCTTAGGGAATAAGTTTATATTTATTTTGATAGATTTTATTTAGTAACGAGACTAGCATTTTGTGATTTAGAAATTTTTATTCTTGACATATAATTGTTTTGAGTTTGGGATGTCAATAGAATATTTTCATTAGACTATTTGGATTTAAATGAAACAGTTATTTCATTATTGAGATTTCTTGATATGATTTTGGTTGAATAAGTATTAGGCTTTCGTGTTCCTTGGGCTAAGGCTCGAGGTACTCGGCCGGTTACATTCTTAAGTGGGGTGTGACAAAGATACTTAAATCATACTAGCCTCCCAGAAATCTATCTTATCGATGGTCGGCCTCAGATGACATTGCTTGCTCGCCAATTATGGCCGATGTGGTAACATTCTATGAAGCCGCGCTCTTTAGCGGGCTCTAGTTTCCCCTAGCTCGCCCCATTAGGGAAGTCTTGGCCAGGTTAAATCTCAATCTAGCCCAGCTCACCCCTAATGGTTGGAAAATCCTAGTGGGTTGTGCTGTCATTTGGAAGGCCACGACCAATGAGCACATTACCGCGAACGAATTCCTATACTGTGACAGGGTCGTCGAGGCCGAACGGAGTTGGTATTATTTCTTAGCCAGATCGAAAGAGTAGAATCTGATGATTGGCTATCCGTCTTCTGTGAAGAACTGGAAGGACCGTTTCTTCTTCCTCTATGGCGAAGGGTGGGAGTTCTGCCCTTAAGAGATCGATGAGGATAGGTAATTCCGCTGCCCTTTGTCCTAGGGTCGTCCATCTGAAGAGGGTAAGGAGACTTGCCTAGTTTTTCACTTGTCTACTTCTCCTTCGTGTTCTAACCCATTTCTTATCCTTCTCACATTTTCAGCGTAAGCTCCGCCCCTACTTTCCAAACCACAGTTAGAGCGTATAAAGTTGGCCCGCGAGTTTTCCTTGCATCACTACTCCTTCCTGTTAACTACCGAGAGTCTGACCGAGCATATGCTCAGTCCTGAACCTTCATTAGGGACTCTTGAACTCGAACGTGAGAGGAGTAAGTCTATTTTTTGTGTTTGATGCCTTTTTATTGCATGGTTCTAACGTTCTGTGTTTGCTGTAGATTTCGATCTCGACGTCGCGGATTTCTCACCTGAGGCAATGAAGTTCAATAAAGCAAAGTTCCAAAGCTCAGGGAGGAACGCGCCCTCCGGTTCGGATTCCTAACTTCGAAAGAAGCAAAAGCTGGCTGACGCCAGTAATTTTTAAGAATGGGTCCCCGGGATAAGGGAATAGTCGCCAGTCTCGATCGCCGGGACTAGACACCCGGCCTCTACCCCTATCGGTGAATTTACTTCACCGGAGGCCCCTCAAGTCCCTCCCCGGTTGGCTTTTTCGGGAAGGAGGTGCCAACTACCTCATAAGCCAACCTCCCCATGAACATAATAGACAACATGGGGTTGGCGGTGCAGATGATGCAGGAGGTCATGACCCTTGCAAATTTGGAACGAACTCGGGGCTTATCGCACAACGAGTTGGCTCGAGGCATAGCTCACGACTTATCAAAGGTACCTCTAGATTACCAATTTTGTATTAAACTCTGTCCATATCCACTTATCTGCTATATATTAATCTTTTTATTTTATTTTTCAGGTGCTGTATTTTGCTTCCGAGCACGGGACTCGGTATTTGGAGAAGAGTCACAGCGCCGCGATCGAGCTTTCTAAGAGCGAGCACCTAAGCAAGAAGGTGCTCGAGCTTGAAGCAAATCTCGAGCTGATGAGGGGAAAAGTTAGCATTTGCGAGTTCGGCCTTGAGTCGGCAACCAAGGCTCGTGACGACGCTGTTGCTCATGCCCGAGAGGCCTCGTCCATTTTGGCAGCCGAGAAGAGCTTGAAGGAACAGGCTCTCCAAGAGATTAGGGAGCTTAAAGATAACGTCGAGGCCGAGAAGGTGGAGGCTATTGAGGCCTTCAAGGAGGGTGATGACGCCCAATCTTGGCTTGCTGAGGCGTATGTTGATGGATTCAACGATGCCAAGAAGGAGATTTAGGAAACATATCTTAACCTGAATCTTTCTTCTTTTGTGGCTCTTGGAGGCTCTGGTCAGACGGGGTCGTCCTGAAACCCACAGCGTCAAGAAGGCCGAGCTTAGCCTTGATCCTTTTTTTTTTCTTTTTTTTTGCAACGAGGTACTATGTAATCTTTTAGTGAAATCAATGAAATTGATTAATTTGCTTTCCGAGATCAGACATGCATTGACTCACGGTAAATAAATTAATACATAATACGGACTTAAAAGACTTTGTACCTCCAACTACGCCATTTTTAGGAAGGCTTCCTGTAGCCGAGCTCCATCTGGCCGATCTATTAGATCGGATTTTTGAAGGGTCTTGGAGTGCTTGCTTCAGCCGGCTGATCTCCGTGAGATTGATCCTGCCTGCTTGGTTAAGGCGACTGATCCTTCGAACCGATCGGTTTGAGGGCAGTATGGATTTCGTTCGCTATTATTCCTCCGACCGATCTAGGAGGTCGGTCCTCTCAGTGGCCATTGGCGCTAGGCTCTCGTGGCCTTCCAACCAATCAATTTGAGGTTGGTATGGATTTCATTTGCTTTTATTTCTCCGACCAATCTAAGAGGTCGGTCCTCTCAGTGGCCTTGGGCGCTAGGCCCTCGTGGTGCTTATTCATACGACCGATCTGGGAGATCAGTCCTTTTAATGGCCTTGGGCGCTTAGGCTCTTGCCGCGCTTGAATTTATCTAACTGATCTAGGAGATTAGTGTTCCCAGTGGCCTTGGGCGCTGGGCCCTCGTGGCGCTTTAATTTATACGACCAATCTGGGAGATCGGTCTTAATGGCCTTGGGCGCTTAGGCCCTTGCGGTGCTTTTATTCCTCTGACTGATCTATAAGGTCGGTCCTCTCAGTGGCCTTGGGTGCTAGGCCCTCGTGGCGCTTATTCATACGACCAATCTGGAAATCAGTCCTCTTAAGGGCCTTGGGCGCTTAGGCCCTTGCGGCGCTTTAATTTATCTGACCGATCAGGGAGCTCAATCTTCCCAGTCGCCTTGGGCGCTAGGCCATCGTGGCGTTTTAATTTATTCGACCGATCTGGGAGATCGGTCCTAATGGCCTTCGGCGCTTAGGCCCTTGCGGCACTTTTATTCCTCCGACTGATCTAGGAGGTCGGTCCTCTCAGTGGCCTTGGGTGCTAGGCCCTCGTGGTGCTTATTCATATGATCGATCTGGGAGATCGGTCCTAATGGCCTTGGGTGCTTAAGCCCTTGCGGCACTTTTATTCTTTCGACTGATCTAGGAGGTAGGTCCTCTTAGTGACATTGGGCGCTAGGCCCTCGTGGCGCTTATTCATACGACCAATCTAGGAAATCAGTCCTCTTAAGGGCCTTGGGCGCTTAGGCCCTTGCGGCGCTTTAATTTATCCAACCGATCTGGGAGATCAGTCTTCCTAGTGGCCTTGGGCGCTAGGCCCTCGGGGCGCTTTAATTTATCTGATCAATTTGGGAGATCAGTCTTCCTAGTGGCTTTGGGCGCTGGGCCTTCTTGGCGCTTTAATTTATCCGACCGATCTGGGAGATCGGTCCTAATGGCCTTAGGTGCTTAGGCCCTTGCGGCACTTTTATTCCTCCTACCAATCTATGAGGTCGGTCCTCTTAGTGGCCTTGGGTGCTAAGCCCTCGTGACACTTATTCATACGACCGATTTGGGAAATCAGTCCTCTTAACGATCTTGGGCTCTTAGGCCCTTGCGGCGCTTTAATTTATCCGACCGATCTGGGAGATCAGTCTTCCCAGTGGCCTTGGGCACTGGGCCCTCGTGGCGCTTATCCCTTTGGATCCATATTGTCTTTGATTAATCAAAACACGACATTTTGATTAAAGAAACTCGATAGTTCAACAAGCTAAAATCATTACATTATTAAGTTAAAGATAGTATGGTTTTAGATGGTCTTCGTGCCAGGGGTGAGGTAGACTCTTCCCGTTGACGTCCTTTAGCCAGTCGGTTCATTTTCTTGTAAATGAACTTATGACGTAAGGTCTTTCTCAATTTGGTCCGAGTTTACCTTCATGTGAGTCCCTGGTCAACTGGTTAACCTTCTTGAGGACCAGATCGCCAACCTTCAAGTGCCGTGGTCGGCCTCTTCGGTCATGGTATTGCTTGACCTTTTACTGGTAGGTGGCCATTTTCACGGCTGCATGCATCCTCCTTCCTTCAAGTAGGTCAATCTCTTCTTCCAAGGATTCACCGTTGGCTTCTTGGTCGTAAAGTTCCACTCTCGAGCTGGGTAGACCAATCTCCACAGGTATGACTGCTTCTGCGCCAAAGGCCAATGAGAACGAAGTATAGCCAGTGGGAGTCCGTTCGGTCGTTCTGTAGGCCCACAGTATGTTCGGTAGCTCGTCCACCCACAATCCCTTTGCTTTCTCTATTTTGGTCTTGATGATCTTGAGGAGTGCTTTATTGGCGGCTTCCACTTGTCCATTAACTTAGGGGTGTTTTGAAGAGGAGTAGTGGTGGCTGATGTTAAGTTGTCCACAGAGCTCGTTGAACTGCTTTCCCTCAAACTGTTTTTCATTATCAGTCACCACAACCCTCGGGATTCCGAATCTGCAGACTATCCCCTGCCATAGAAATTTCCTCACGTTCTGTTCCGTGATTCTTGGCAGAGCCTCGGCTTCAACCCACTTTGTGAAGTAGTTGATTGCTATAACGACGAACTTTCTTTGCCCCTTTCCTGGGGAGAGTGGCCCTACAATGTCGATCCCCCACTGAGCAAATGGCCAAGGTGTCTGGACAGAAGATAACTCTTGTGCAGGCAACATTGGAATATTAAAAAATCTCTGGCACTTGTCACATTTCTTTACCAGATCTCGAGTGTCCTTTTCAATGGTCAGCCTGTAATACCCAGCTCGGAGGGCCTTCTTAGCCAATAGTCTCCATCCATAATGGTTTCCACAAACTCCTTCATGGATTTTCTTGAAGGACATATTCAGCTTCTTCCTCGTTTGCACATCTGAGCAAGGGCATGGTGTGACCCCTTCTATACAGCACCCCATTAATGATGGTGTACTTCATAACTCGGTATTTAACCCAAATTTATTCGTTTGAATCCATAGGCAGGTCCCATTTGGCGAGAAATTCCTTTATAGGCCGGGCCCAGGGCACTTCCACCTCAATCTAAAACACGGCGGTTGACTTGGTGCTTGGTGCTTCCAGTACTTCCACTGGTACTCTGGAATCCTCCTATTTGGATGAAGCTATTTTTGCCAGCCGATTTGCTTCTTCATTTTCTTCTCTAGGTACCCGTTCTAGCACAACACTGGAAAACCTTATAGTCAGGTTTCTGGCTAGTTCACGGTACTCTATCATGCTGTCGTCTTGAGCCTCGAATTCTCCTTCCACTGGCTCGACAACAAGTTGGGAATCGCTACGTACCGTAACGTGGTCTGCCCCCATTCTCTTAGCCATTTGTTACTCGGCAATCAAGGCTTTATCTCTGTTTATTTTAAAAATAATATTTTTATCCCTTCTAATTATAAATTCTTCACTGCGATGATGGAATGACTATTTCTCATTCTTAGCAAAAATCTTCTGTTAAGCGAGAAAACCCGCAGCCGCTATTCAAGGAGTGAAACTCGCCCCTGTGGCCCTAGCCGGTAAAGAATCACGGGGAGGTAAACAAGCTTAGGCAAGCTCCAGCTGACCGGCTCAACTGAGAAAGCTAAGGGTAGTTCCCACATTGGAAAATCGAATTCATGACTAAGACTAGCGGAGTCCTCTGTCACGACCAACTCGACTACCCCGAAGGGTTTCTTAGTTAAAATCTTGTGGTACGTGGAAATCCGCAGCCGCTACCCCGTAATGGGGTGCGCACATGGTGAAGCACGCTCCAGAACCCTAGCCGGCAAAGAGCCCTGAAGAGTAAACCAGTCTAGGTAAGCGCTGGCTGACCGGCTCGACCGAGTGGAGACCAACAGGAGCCCGCAAACGCGGTAACCCACCCCCGAAGGGGAGTCGAACTCGGGACCTCATGACCCAAACTCTTAAGGCGTACCCGACTTCCACCCAACCACCCCCGAGAGGGCGTTTCTTCGCTAAAATCTTAATAGCATTATTGGTGGTGATTGAAAATTTGATAATTGTTTTAATTTTAGCTTTGTAGCAAATAAACAGGATTTAAAAATTTTGTTGAGTAGAGGTAAAATTAAATAAAAATAAACATTATAAATTTTTAAATGACAAGCGTTAAGTACAGTTTAAAAGTCTAAATTTTAATAATTTTTTGTATTTTTTTGTCAAAAGTTATTAATTATAATTTTTAGTACATGTAGTGAAATAAATAGTAATTTTTAACAATTATTTTGTAATTTTTTACAATTTTTAAATATTTAGTAATATTTGATAATTTTTAATAATTTTTAACAATTTTTGAATTAAAAAAGTTACTGTTAAGTAAAAAAGTGACAAATTTTAATTGATTGACAATACAAAAAAAATTATCAAATATATTTAAAAAGATAAATTTTAAATTCAGTGGAGGCAATATTTATATTATGTATTAAAAAATAAAAAATTAATATAATAAATATATAAAATTTATACAAAATTTTCAGGCAGTGGAAACAGCTACCCCTTGCCCTATCCTAAATCCGCCTCTGTTCGTATTCCATTTGTATTTTTTAATTTTTTCAAACTTTTTTTTTTTAAATGACACGTATGTGAAAATTATTGTAACTAATATTTCAATCTCATTTTAATTTGTTTTGTAGCAAATTTTGGTCTATTTTATAAATACTAAAAAGTGATTAATGTATTATAATTTTTTTAACGTTTTTAAATTTTAACCTTTCAAGTAATTTAAAAAATTTTTAAAATAACACTTAATAAAATTTAATTATAAAAAATTACTAAAATTTAAGATATTTATAAAATTTATGGGCCATTTTTTATTTATTAGGATTTTATAGATTGGATCTATTAAATATTATATTTATTTATTATTATTTTTTTCAAATCCTCTTTCCTCGTCGACTTTTGCTTTAGCTTTAGGCTCCGTTTGGAAAGGGGTACAAAAAAAGTCAGCTACTCAGTTTTTTTTTTTTTTATCTTTTTTTATAATTGCTAAAGTTATCTTTTTACATTTTAATTTTTTTTTAAACTGTAAATGGTAAAATTATCAAATTATACCTCTTAAAAAATATTAACTACTAAAAAATTAATTTTTTTCTTTTCTAAATATAAAAAAAAAACTAATTTTTTAATTAATTAATAATTAATTATAAAAGCCGTAGAATCAGATGCTAAAGCACTAAAGAAAATAAGGCAGGGGCTTTTGTTGGTCCACACTCTTCCCCTCAGGAACTTACCTAGCAAGTTGTCTTGAAAAAGTCTCAGCCTATGGCTCGTGTGATGTACGGGGATAAGGAAAGGGGAATAGATGGTGAAAGGTTTGTGCGTTGATTCCACGCTTGGTAGAAATAAAGGACACAGCACGATTAGTTGGGCTTATGTCACCTTATTCTCTTCTGCTCATTCGGCATTGGTGGGTGCAAGAAAAGTCATCAGCCGCTTGCTTTATAAAGGTTCTGTTTTTAGCTCTGAAATTATTGAGGAAAATTAAAAATTTTTAAAAATTATTTATTTTTTATTTTATAACACAAATTATAAATTTATAATTTTTATTAAATTTAATTATTTTTTACTCTAAATGTCTCTAAAATATAATTTGTGTTATTTTATTGTGTTTGAAATATAAATTACAAATCACAAAAAATAAAGTTATGTAATTTTATTTAAACAAATTTGGTTAGATATTTTGATTATTTTTTAAAAGTATTATTAGAATTTATAAAAGTTTTATGAAAATTTATGGAAATTTTTTGAATTTGTAAAGTTATATAAATTTATAAAAATTTACATAATTCAAGATGATAAAAAATTGTAAAAAGTTATAAATTTTTTTTAAAATTTTCAATGTTTTCCGTATATTCACACTAGCCCGAAATTAAAAGAAGATGGATAGAAGCATTGGACGTTGATTTAAAAAAATAAAAGGCTGGTACGTCGTCATAGTCAAAAATTATTAATAATGATGAGCCCTCTTCAGTTGAGTTCTGTCAAAGGTAAATGGCGATTCCTGGCTACCAAACAACTCATGAGCAGGTAAAAAAAATTCATGAACTCATTTTCTTGATATATAATTTTTGTTTAACATATTTTTGTTTTTGATAAAAACTACCAAATCAAAACGAAAATGGAAGAGTAGTGTGATTATTTATGCCAATTAATTAATTATCTATTTTAATTCAATCATTCTATTATGTTTTCTTTTTTCCTTATCATTCTCAACTTATAGTTAGTGTTGGTACAAAAATTATCTAGACTTGTGGTATTTCACGAGTATAGAATTGCTGAGCAGGGAGATTAGTAATTTAACGTGTCCCTGACCTCAACGACTGGGCCCCACGAGTAAGTGGGACACAAAATAATAATTTTGGTTTATTTATTACGATTTAGTTAATTTATTACCATGGGGGTGTTTGGAGTAACGAAAAATACTGAAAAATGTGGTTTGAGAGATATTTAGGTGTTTTGTGGCAAACCACGTTTTTCAGAAATGAATAGTGAAAAATATTGACTTTTGCAGAGAAATCCGTCAGAACGATTTTAAAATACATCAAAATGGTTTTCAAACTTCTTCAAAAAAATATTGACAATGGGTCTTATTTGGTAGTTTGAATAATAGTGGTCACATTAAAAAAAATTACAGCTATTCGATTAATCGAACTCGAGTTATGTAATTTTTTCTAGAGTTGTAATATGTGTGAATATTTAAAAAGTTATAGAGAATTTTAGAGTTTTTGAGAGTTTTTCAGAGATTTCTAGAGTTCCAAACAACCCCTATATGTTCTATTTAGTTAATCCTCTATCATACAAATAAGATTGATGTGACAATTGAATGTCTTCCATGTCCAAATGGTCTTATCAAATCTGGCTTCGCCTCATTTATAATAAATGCTACATTATGGCTGTGTTTGTTTTGGGGAATTAGATGATGGGAGATAAGTAATACCATAGAATATTATGTGAAATTAGAGATAATATAGGATTAGTTTTTTATGTGAGATTATTTTTTTGGTATTTGGTTGATGGGATATAAGGTGAAATAAAAGATATAATTTGATATATGATGTGAAAAAAATAATTTTGAACTTTTAAATCTTGACGGAAAGTAAGTCCGAATGTGAGGGATTAATAATCCTACCACTCTGTTGGATTACTTATCTAGCAATTCCCGGCTTCCAAATCCTATATTCAAAAAACAAAACAAACATCTCACAAGGTGGGCCCCACAGATTGATTGTCTAGTCTGGTCTTTTTATCCGTCAAACAAACATGCCCTATGATAATTAAATGCAAGATGAGTTGTCACACGGATTAAGCAGCTAATTTGAGAAAGTAATGATTTCTCCAAGTTATATCAATATTATTTTATTAATATTTGACATATTATAAAAACAATACTTATTCAAGAATTTAGGTATCCTCATTATTGCCTATCTGAGAAAGTAATGATTTCTCTAAGTTATATCAATATTATTTTATTAATATTTGACATATTATAAAAACAACACTTATTCAAGAATTTAGGTATCCTCATTATTGTTTATAGGCTAGTTATTGTATTTCTTTGTTATTCTCCCTTGAATCCTGACCGACTTAAGCATTGGAGGATTTATAGTCGGGAATCCTCCATAACCCTTCCTTTTAATTTGCTTTGTTTTTCAGACTTGATTTCACTTGTTTTTAGTGGGCGTAGTGGACACGTTTGGCATTACATTTTATTGTCGAATAGTTAGCTATTTTAATTCATTCCATTATATGTCATTTTTAATCACTTCTTTTTCTTTTTATTTCTATTTTATTTTTTTTTTTATTTTAGTATGAAATGATATATTACACTCTTTTCTTCGTGGTTATTAACACTGCATTTGATTTGTTAAAAAATAATAAAAATTTTTTAAAGCTATTTACTTTTTATTTTACTATATGAATTACGAACTCATAACTTATTTTACTTTATCACTTTTTATTATTCCAAATAAATTCTACTTTATCTCAATTTTTATTATTCCAAACACATCCTAAGTGTGTGTTTTTGACACGTTATCATTTTTAACAATTTTGAATAATTTTTTGATAAAAAATTATAAGAAAATTATTGTGCCAAATAAGCAATTATTATTTTAAATTTCTATTTTTCTTACCTCTTGATATTTCTCTGATAAAGGTGGTGTTTGGATAGTAAAAAAGTACAATAAAAGTATAAAAATTTTGTGTAAAAGTGATTGTGATAAAATTTAATTAGAAAAATATAAAAAATTAATAAAAATTAATAGATTTTAATTAATGTTAGTAAACCAAATGCCCCCAAAATTTCCTTGTTCTATTAACTTTGTTTTTTCTATACTCTTTTACTTGAGTAATTTTCAAATGCAAATAATATATAACATTAATTGATTCTATCATAAGATATCTAGCTAATGATAAATTAAACCAAACACAATTACTAAAGGGTGGATACAATTGACAAGCTTTGGTTAAAAAAAATAATAAAAAATTATTCCACCTATTTTATAGCAAGAATAACTCTAATATATATATAAAAAAAAAAAAAAACGACTCCGTTATTGATCATTCCTAAGAGATTTTAATAATTCTATGACCTATTGTTTATGGCGCTTTTCGTATAAAGACTGTGTTGGGAGTAAAGATTTAATAAAAAGAAAAGAAAAAGATGGAAAAAATAGGAAATAAATGAAGGAAATTTAAACTTTCAAATATATATTATTGTGTAAATAGATTTAAAAAATAATAAAACAAAATACATTAATCAATATATTATATTTAATTTAATTAATATTAATTTCTCAAATTTCATTTTTTATCATTTTCATCATAATTTAACAAAAAAAAAAAATAAGAATTTTGATTTCTCATTTTTTTTCTCTTGGCAAATTTTTGATCCAAACATCATCAGAAGATATATTTATTACAAGATATATTTATTACAAAAAATGCAATTTTCTGTCTAGTGATTAGGTTTGTTTCGTGATTAGGGTTGTTTCGTGTCACAAAAAATGCAATTTTGCATGTGTAGTTGAGACGTGGTATTTTAATAATTAGTTGGATATTTGGTAACAATTTATATAAACTGAAAAATGTAAGAGATTATTAGTAAAAGTTGATTTTGTATTTAGGGAAAAATTTGAAAAAAATTAAAAAAATTGATGAAAATTATTTTTCTTTTAATGATTCAAACGACTTCTATATGTTTTCTTTTTAATTGGGCTTTTTAAATGGGCTAAGTAAAATATTTATAATTTATAATTTAAAAATTTTCAAGTTAAAAAAATGATAAAAGAGTAAAATGGAGAAAGTGATATAAAAAATTGACGAAGAGAGTTGAAATAGATAATTTAAAATATTTATAATTTTCAAATTTTCAAGTCAAAAAATGATAAAAGAGCAAAATGGAGAAATTGATACTAAGACATCGTTTGGTATGTTAAAAACAAAAAAAAAAAAAGTTAAAAATTTTTAAAACTCTCTTATACATTTTATTCATCTCGTACTTCATAAAATTTTTATAAATTTCTATATATCTATCTTACAATCTAATTCATTTGACATGACATATATGTATGTGTCAAATTGTAATAGATTCGGGTGGTCTGTGCCTAAGGCACAGGTGAAACACTAGTATATTTACATATCCCAGCAAATTTTACAAACCCCAATACCTTGTTCATAAATCTCAATAATTTTTTCACAAGTCCCAATAATTTTTCAACAAATTTCAATAAATTGGAGATAAATATGTGTAAATGGATAAAAAAAAATCGTTTCCAACGTTTCTCTCTCTAACTTTTTTCATGCAAAAGTTAAAAAATTTAACTATTTTTGCAAAAAGTTTTACTTAAATTTATGGAGACAACTAAAAAATCATTCTCACAGTTTCTCTCTATAACTTTTTTACACAAAAGACAGAAAAGTTTAATAATTTTCATAAAAATTTTGACATAAATTTGTAAAATATACCTAAAAAATCGTTACTTTTTTTTCTATCTAATTTTTTATTACAAAAATTCAAAAATTACATTATTTAGTTCCCAAAAACGTGATATGAGTTAGAAACATTAAACACTAAAAATTATCCTAAATTATATTTTTTTTATTTTTTATTTTTTTTACCACTCCTCAAGCTATCTAAAAAATGAGTTGTAACAGGTAATTACATTAAAAGAGGATTAAAAAAAAATTAGAATAATGAAGTAAAACAAAGTAATTAATTAAAAAAGAGAGAAAAGAATTAATGAAAAATAAATTAAAAGAAAAATCAACAAATAAGATGATTAGACCGATTTGGGAAAAAATCGGATGGCACGATAATGGTCATGAAGTGTTTAATTAGCCACAATTAATTAAAATTTATTATTTTTTATATTTTTTAATTAAATTTTATTATATATTACCTCCATATTAAATTTTTATACTTTTATTTTATTTCCCCGCAAAACTTTTACTAACCGAACAAAAATAACCACAATGGTGGGATTGGCTGCCACCCAGTCGGTTTAAAATGCAAAAGTGGACAGAAAAAGAGAAAACCTAGAAGGGCTGTGTTTGGGAGAGAAGCTGGAATATTTTTATCTTCAAACTAATACCATCGCAACCACTCCCAAACAAAACCTAAAACTTTTTCTTTTTATATTGTGCGAATTGTTCGAGGGTCCGATATATGTTTGCTTTCGTTGGAGTGAGTGGGAGACAGAGGGAGATAGGGAGAGATGGGACGCAGTGTGATGAATCTGGTGGAGATCGTGCAAGAAAAAGGGGGAGAAATGGGTAAGGAGAATTGGATGAACATTGTGCTTGACAAGTTGAAGGAATGGCTAGCGGTGGTAGAGGACTTCGGTGCGAGTCTAATAAGAAAGGTGGATGAGCTGTTTCCACCGGAGACCAGAGGCGAAAAGCTGCACCAGTGGCTCCAAGTTGCTCTGCCCTTTATCATCGTCGCCGTGGTTCTGGTCGCGTGCTTTTGTTGTTGCCGCTACTGCTGCTGCCGCCGCGGCGGAGGCCCAGTTAAGATGATGAAAGCCCCTGGAAGGAATTTGAGGATTCCAAGGGCTCCCTTTGAGAGCAACCCCAGATCGTATTTCCGCGGTCTCCGCGGAAGATCCAATTGATTTCATCAAAAGCGCTTTCTCTCTCTATATTTATATATATATGGGTGTGTGTTTGCTCTCTGTTAATAATCTACCGAGTCTCTATGCATTTCTTTTTCAACAGCTGTTTGGGAAGGATTTACACTTGTCGCTTACTTGGGTTTGTCTGTAGATGTTTAGTATGGTATGTATCCAAGGATAAAGCTTTTGTGATTCACGGTGAGTGATCAGTGATTTTCAATATTCTGCATGTTGAAATCGCCCGCCCCCCTTTCTTTCTTTTTTTCTTAGTGGATCTGTTAAAGTAGTAGCTATATATGTAATTGTGTAATCTCTTTGTTCTGAGATTGGATCTTGGGTATGTTCTGAGACCTCAAAGAGTAAGAGAATCGAAAAAGTTGATAGTAGTGATCCCATTTGTTGGGTACACTGGGTTGTCGGGCTGATCTTCGCCGCTGAAGATCAATAGTTTCAACCGTGAGGAAACAGAGAGAACCATTTACTATTTTGTGTGAAATAAAAACAAAATAAAGCCTTCCATTTATTCAGGATCATAAAAGAAACATTATTTCAGCATAATTACAAATAAAGGGTCCTTGGTGAGGAGTCTAGGAGACCAAATGAAAGAAGACATGGGAAGAGGAGGAAAGAGGAATGGTAATAATTTTTTTCTTTATTTATTTGAGAGTTAAGAGAGAAAAGATAATTTTTTTTATAATTTTTTTTGTGAGTTGAGAAAAAATAAAAAAATTATTTATTATTATTATTTTATGGTTATATTTTTATATTATTAATAAATAATTTTGTTTATTATTAGCGATGTTAGTAAATAAAATATCCGCGTATCAAATAGAATTAAATATTTTTATTCAAATGATTAAAAGAGTGCAAATATGATTTTATGTAACTAAAAAATTAATTGAGTTTTTTAATTAATTTTTACTTCTCCATTATTGTTTTTATTGAGTTCACGCAAACATGAATTATTTTTGTATATAATTATAAATAAAAATTAAATCGTAGTAGATATTAATGTGAAATAAGTTAGTCATGAAAAAAATAAATACATAAAAGACAATCTTAAAAAAAAAAAAAAAAAGAAATTTTAATAAAAAAATATTGTTATTAAAAAAAACAAAATGTACCTTGAAATGGGTGAAAACATAAATATACGTACATATATATGAATAAAATTAGAGTTGTGAAATATAATTGGAAAAAAAAATTATTTAGTCAGTGAAACGGCGGAAAAGGATAAAATTTAATAAAAGTTATAAAAATTTATCAAAGTGAAG
>JAVXUM010000001.1:17085231-17097692 GCA_035590655.1 Pouteria glomerata
TTTTAAGCCATTCAAGCTCAATTACACAATGAGCAAAAAGGATTGCACATTGACTGAGTTAATGAATGAGCTAAAGGTAGCAGAATCAATTTTGAGGCCTGTGCCGAGTGTTCATCTTACTCGGGGGGTTTCTTCTTCTAAAGGAAAATGAATTAAAAAGAAAAAGAACAAGCCCAAGAAAGCAACGAAGGTAGGGGTGGTGCATAATCAAATGAGGGAAAAGAAACCAAAGGGAAAATGTTTCCACTATGGTCAAAAGGGACATTGTAAGAGGAACTGCCTAGCATACTTTGCAAAATGTGCTCAAGCTAAAGCCAAGAGGACAGTTGGAATCTCAGGTAATATTCTCGTCATTTAAACTTATTTAGTGGTTGATTCTACTGATTCCTAGATAGTAGATTCTGGAGCTATTAATCATATTTGTAATTCTTTGCAGGGGTTTCAGGTAACCAGGGCACTAAGTGATGGAGAAGTCAGTCTTAGGTTGGGAATTGGTGCAACAGTTGCAGCCAGAGCAGCGGGAGTAGTTACTTTAGTTTTTTATGCATTCAGGACTTTAATTTTAGAAAATTATTTATTTGTACCCGAACTTAGACGTAATTTGATTTCGGTTAGTAGTTTGAATAATTGTGGCTATTCAGTCATTTTTTGTTCTACCATAGTAATCAAAAGGAATAAAACGTTTATTTGTTCTAGTACAATGATTGACAATTTATATTGTTTGCATCCTAAATTAAACTCACTACAAAACATAGAATTGATTAATGAAGCAAATCACCACAAGAGCATTAAGCTCTCCCAAACTAATGAAACGCATCTACAGCATCTACGTCTAGGTCATATAAATCTAGATAGGATCCAAAGACTAGCCAAAAGTGGACCTTTGGGTTCACTGGTTGTTGAACCACTGCCAGTGTGTGAATCTTGTTTGGAAGGTAAAATGACTAAGAGACCTTTCAATGCTAAAGGCAATATAGCCACATAACTATTGGTATTAGCACATTCTGATGTATGTGGACCCATGAACATACAAGCAAGAGGAGGTTTTGAATATTTCTTCACATTTGTTAATGACTATTCAAGGTATGGTTATGAGCATCGAATGCACCGTAAGTCTGAGACTTTTGAAAAATTTAGAGTGTTTCAAGCAGAAGCAGAAAAGCAATTAGGGAAACACATAAAGACACTTTGATCTGATCGAGGTGGAGAATACTTCCTTAATAAGTTTAGGGACTACTTATCAGATAATAGGATACTCTCCCAATTAGCTGCACCAGGGACTCCCCAGCTAAATGGTGTAGCAGAAAGGAGAAATAGAACCCTACTTGAAATGGTGAGGTCAATAATGAGTTATTCAACAGTGCCCATCTCGTTTTGGGGTTATGCCTTAGAGACAGCCATGTACCTTCTAAACTTGGTTCCATCTAAGTCGGTTCCCAGTGCACCCTTACAATTGTGGAATGGAAATAAACCCAGTTTACGACATATACATATTTAGGGTTGTCCAGCACATGTGCTGAAAGGAAAAGCAGATAAATTGGAACCTAGGTCTGAAGTTTGTCTGTTTATAGGATATCCTAAAGGCACAAGAGGAGGTATCTTTTATAGTCCTGAGGAAAAGAAAGTATTTGTTAGCACAAATGCTACTTTTCTTGAGGAAGACTATATGAAAGACTTTAAACTTAGAAGTAAAATAATCCTTGAAGAATTATCTACAAATGATAGTGTAATTCCTAATCAAATAAATGAGTCTATTCCTAATCCAGAGTCCGTAAGTCAACTTGAGCCCGTTGCAGAGGAACAGTCACCAGTGCTTTGTCATAGTGGGAGAACAATTAAGCGTTTGTCTAAATATATGTTAATTGGAGAGTCTTATCAGGCAGTCTCTGATGAACATGAACTAGATCTCACTAGTTATGATGAAACAATGACTGATGTGGATGCGGATAGTTGGCACAAAGCTATGAAATCATAAATAAATTCAATGTACCCAAACAAAGTCTGGGAACTTGTAGATAAACCTGAAAGAATTAAACCCATTGGGTGTAAGTGGGTTTACAAGAGAAAGAGATGGGTGGATGGGAAGGTAGAAACCTTCAAGGTTAGACTTGTTGCAAAAGACTATACTTAGAACGAATGTATCGATTATGAGGAAACTTTTTCGTCGGTAACCATGCTTTAATCTATCAGGATTCTCTTATCCATTACAACGAATCTAGACTATGAGATTTGGCAAATGGATGTCAAGACAGTCTTTCTGAATGGCGATCTTGATAAAATCATCTATATGATGCAACCAGATGGTTTTGTAGCTGAGGGCCAAAATCAAAAGGTCTATAAATTGCAAAAGTCTATTTATGGGCTTAAGCAGACTTCTAGATCATGGAACATCAAATTTGATCAGGAAATTAAATCATTTGGTTTTGAGCAAAATTTTGATGAACCTTGTGTCTATAAGACGATAGACGGACGATTGATAGTTTTTCTGGTCCTATATGTTGATGATATCCTGCTCATTGGAAATTATATGGGAGTATTATCAATAGTTAAGGTTTAGCTTTCAAGCAAATTTGATATGAAAGACCTGGGAGAAGCCAATTATATCTTTGGGATCAAGCTTGTGCGAGATCACAAGAATAGGATATTAGGTTTATCCCAAGCTACTAATATAGACAAAATACTGGTCAAGTACTCAATACAAGACATTAAGAAGAAATTACTTCTCTTCAGGCATGGGGTGGGTCTATCTCATGATCAGTCTCCTAAGACTCCTCAAGAGATAGAGAACATCAAGCGGATTCCTTATGTCTCGGCAGTAGGAAGTCTAATGTATGCTATGCTATGTACTACAGATATTTGTTATGCAGTGAGGATGGTCAGCAGATATCAGTCAAATCTAGGAGCAGAGCATTGGGTTGCAGTAAAACATATACTTAAATATCTTTGGAGAAAAAGAGATTATATGCTTGTGTATTCCAGTGAAGATCTTATACCCATTGGGTATACAAATTTTAACTTTCAAGCAGATAGAGATATTAGAAGATCTACTTCAGGCATGTGTTCACCTTAGGTGGTGGAGCTGTAAGTTGGAGGAGCGTAAAGCAGACTTGTATCGCAGATTCTACCATAGAAGTCGAATATGTAGCTGCTTCAGAAGCGACGAAAGAGACTGTATGGCTTCGTAAGTTCCTTATGGAACTAAGTGTGGTTCCCAGTATTAGTATGCTCATTGTTCTTTACTGTGACAATAGTGGGGCGGTGGCATAATCAAAGGAACCCAGATATCACAAGAAAGGAAACACATAAAGAGGAAATATCATTTAGACAGAGACTTAGTGCAGAAGGGTGAAGTGATTGTATCCAAGATTGCATTAGCAGAAAATCTGGTGGATCCATTCACGAATACCTTAGCAGCTAAGAGCTTTGATCATCATGTTTATGATATAGGGGTTCGTCATATGCCTGACATGCTTTAGGGCAAGTGGTAGATTGTTAGACTAGTATTAGTTTTAATGCCCTTGAAAGCATGATTTGTAATAAGATTTTATTTTTCTGGTAATAATAAAATATTTACTAATTTATTTGAGTATACATCTTTATCCCTTATTTATAAAAATATGGATTTAAGTATTGGGCATAAGATGCCAATATAAAAAGACTTAAATCACAAGTTTTATAAATGAAAGTAAATTCACAGTTCTTAATGAAATGAGAATTTTATTATGTTAAAACTGTAACTTTTCTACTTCTTAATTGGCGATTTATCGTGATCATTAAAGTAGGGACTTTGAGTAGAAAAGTTAGTGTGTGTATATATGATATACATATTGAATGGACAATTGCGAATTATGATATGGTTTAAATAAATGTCAAGAATCATAATTCACTAATGCTTTAATAAGCTTAATAAACATAAATCCTGAGTTTGTAATAAACTCGCACTTATGAATTAAATCTATTTAAGTTATCACGGAGTGAGACTTATGCTAATGGTCAAAACCTCAATGGCTTGGAGATATGATTTCATAAGTCGTGGCAACATATATTTACAAGAAGGAATCCATTTTATTTGAGCTCACCTATGTTATTTATTATACTTAATCATTAAATATGTGGTCGCAGTTTATTCAATAAATTATTTATTGAATAATAATATTTATTTGTAAATTATTTACAAATATAGAAATATTAAGAATTATCAAAGTTTGGATAAATAGTGACTTAGAGTTAAATATATAATTTAAGGGGCTTGACATTTAGCCTAACTAAATTACAAGCATATAATGGAGGGTTAATTAAGTGGATATTATTGATTTAAGACCCAATTCATTTTATTAAAAGGAGTTTTAATTAAATGAATTTTAACATGAATAAATAGAAGTGCAGCCCAAAGCTTTTAGTGGAATAGCCCTGGGTTAATTTAAAGATTTATGGGCTGTCATGAGATGACAAGACCCAGATCCTTTAAATTGGAGCTAAGAGTCTATGGCCCTTTAGTCCCCAAACTAGCTCAACTTAAATCTTGATGAGCTCAAATAGTTGGTTGGATTTAATCTTTTCTATTTGAAAAGATTATAACCTCATCTATAGTTGTAATGTATATCAGAGAGGATAACTTTATATATATATATATAATGTATATCAGATAGGATATTTGAATATTGAGATATATCTTATCAAGTGGATGAGGTATTTTTTTAAATATTTTATCTTGTATAATATATCATGTATACATTATAATGTTTGAGAAATAATCTCTTAATCGGTTGAGAGATTTTCTCTAACACTTATCCTGTACCTTATATACATTATGTTTAGATTATCTAAAAAAATAGAGATACTTTTCATATACGTGGGAAGAGTGGGTGAGATATTCTCTCAATCGAGATTTCTGATGCAGTGAGATATAATCTCGGAATAACTGCATATCTCTCTCTTTGATATCTCTCTTTTTGAGATATAAATGAGAAGCCAACAACGTGAGAAGGTGACCACACACTTATCATCTAGTAGTTTTGAAAGATTGAATTGCTGAGCAAGGGTGTTTTTGCTGTGCATCTAAAAATTTTTTGCGTTCAAGCTTCGGATTGAGATAATTTTCTCATTCCTTATGCTATGAAAACCAACATTACCAACCATACATTTATCCATCGCGGTTGGCTACTTGATCGGCCAAGTCAGAAGAGGGCTCCACTCCATACATATATAAAAAGATTTTCATTTTGTTCGAATCTCCATCTAGTAAGTGATCAATAATACCCCGCCGTAATGCCCATTGCCAAAATGATTTCCTAGCACAAAGGGCTAAAATTTCATACTAGATTTCTTATTTACTAAGTTTCATGGCATCTCATGTCAAATTCTCACTTAATTTTTCATATTTAAGATCCCGACAATGGCATTAGTTGATAGATTCATTTATAAAATATCATATATAGAATCATTCGATTGTAGAATCAAGTTCTATACAAATATTCAAAATCGAGAATTTTAATCACCACAAAATTAATCACATACGTGCATGAAAGGTCATGGATTCCATTGAAATATCCAAGTACAAAAATATTCAACCCTAACCAAGTATTTAATATATGGTATTCAAATTCATAACATCACGCTAATCATCGATTCATATCAGATAATATTATGATATTATCACAATATTATTTTTAGAAAGATTTTTGGTATCTAAACAAGTATTGATAAATTTAACTGAGGCTCGCGCAAATAAGTTGAAAGTCATGTTTAAGACTTCAATTTTAAAATTTGAAAATTCGACAGTTTTGCACAAATTTCAAAAATTAATTTAACAATAACAAATTTATTAAAAATAATTTTTTTGAAGTCATCTGTAAGAGTAAATTATGTAAAGTGAAGGATTTTAAGAATTTTAAAAATTAATGGATCAAGCATTTCCTTCAAATAAAATATCCCCAGAAGATACAAAATTTATAAGCAATAAATTTTTGTATAACTTCAAAAAATTATTATGCGTTAAAAGAAA
Organism: Pouteria glomerata; assembly: GCA_035590655.1. Lineage (NCBI taxonomy): Eukaryota > Viridiplantae > Streptophyta > Magnoliopsida > Ericales > Sapotaceae > Pouteria > Pouteria glomerata. The sequence goes on from JAVXUM010000001.1 coordinate 17,091,236, forward strand.
TGCAGTTAGATTGTTGATAGTGACTCTTTGAGGCAGCTATATTAATTAGTTTCAACAATTGTTTGGCACATGCCCACCCATATTTCACTATGCGAATTCCAGAAATTGTTTGGTTTTTACGTGCGACATAATAGAGGGTATGAGTTTGTTAAACTATATAAATGTTAAGTTGAACGTACACTATAACATCCTTTGTTCATTCACTAGTGAATCGCAAGGGTGCAAATCAGTATATTTGGTTTGATTTTGAAATAAATTGAATTAAAATAAATTTGATTAACCAAAATGAAATAGAATCAGTCGAATAAGGCGTCGGGTTAATTAAGTTCGTTTTTGGAAAAAAAAAAAATAATTTAATATAAGTATATGTTAAAATATAATTTTATACCATTCAATTATATATTTCTGTCAGTGCAATTTCAAATCTTGCTGACATCAAACTGAAAAAAAAAAAAAAAAATAATAATAAATTCAAATATTCTTATTCTTTTATTTTTGAAGATTAAATAATTTCTAGAAAGTATCATTTGGACACGTGACGTGACGAACATTTAAGCATTAAATATGTGACGAGCATTCGAGCTCCTATACCTTTAGCAGAACACGCCTGTAACGGTGAACGTGGGAAAAGGAACTACCTTGCTTCCTATGCCTTTATCCATGTTTCAGCTCCATTCTCTATCTCTAAATGTAGTCCGATCACTTTGGATGGCGAAAGTGGGTTTATACCTAAGTATATACAAGCCTGGTGATACAAGAGGAAAGTCTTAAGCATTTCTAATTATATTAAAACTCTGCCCTTTTATTTATTTTCATATTTACTTTTAAGAGACAAAATTAATTGTTGGAGGGCATTTAATCGTACTCCACTCTACTGACAACATTTTTAGGCATTTAAACAAGAGAGGTAGAGTTTACTTATCTCTAGTCGAGATAATTATTACCATTCAGTCACATTTTTCAATAGTTGAAACAATTATTACCACTCAATCACATCTCTCATGTAGTGTTAATCATTTTAAACAGTTTGAGTTTTTTGGTACTCCAATTTCAAATCCTAACCAGTCGGATTAGCCAAACCATTTTGGTTAAATTTGAATCATATGTTTTGCACGTTGAATTGATTTTAATGAAACAGTGCTCATCCCTGCGTGCGACTCACAACATCTAACAGTCCCATAAATCACATAGTAATAGAGATATATATTAATTGTTGACGTCATGTACAGTCCTTTTGGTCACTGGTCTAAAGGAACCAATCACTCCAATCTTATGTACAAAAATGTTGGAAGACTAGTATCTGATCAATTGCTTGAATTATTCCTTAAACCCAAGAACTTTACTCCTATATACATACATATATACACATGAACTTTTGTCCAAACTCAGATTGGATGAAGAAGTACTTCAACTCCATGTTGTGGTCGAAGCATGAAAATCTGAACAGGGGAATGGACGTAGGTTGGGGAGAGAGTGAACGCGTAACGCTGCAGAATCATTGAGAGTACTATTTTGGCTTCGACGAATGAAAAATTTAAACCCACGCAAGTTCGAGGTCCTAAACCGAAGGGCAAAAATGCTGCTGCAGCAGCATTGTTGGTGGCTTTCGCCACTCCTCCGGCAAATCTCTCCGGCTTGAAGAGATGAACATCTTCCCCCCATATTTGGGGGTCGTGGTGAAGGGCTAGCGGGGAAATATATAGCTCCATTTCTGGGAGAAGAATTAGCTTCCCTAATTTAACTTTCTTTCCCACTTTCCTCTTAAGTATAGGCACTGGTGGGTACAATCTAAGAGATTCTTCAATGATCATGTTCATCTGCATGATAAGAGAAAGATCGATTAATGAACAGACTAAACTTCAATATACATTGAATTTTCCTTCTAGTCTCTTTAAAAAATGAAAAAATTATTTTATTTGAATATAAAAACAAATAAAATATATTTTTATCTATTTATTTTCGCAAAAATCCTTTTATTCCAACTAATTATGATTTATGAATTACAAATTTGATTAAATTTAAGAAATTATGGTCAATTTTTGTATTTTAATCTAATTCACGAGAAAATTATATATTGACTTATAAATTTAAGGATGAATCATGTATTTTTTTGAACAAATCTTAACTAGATAATATATAATTATTCCTAACTAAAAATACAACATCTAGTCTCCTCGTAGGTATGACTAGAGAGCCATTATTGATGAATTTAACAAAAAAAAAAAAAAAAAAAAAAAAGTGAAAAGACAAAATAAATCTTGGCCATGCGCCTAAAACAGAACTTTTAACAAGGAAATAAAATTCCCGAGTAGCATAAAAGAGAAAAGAAAAATAATAGTTTTTGATCAGAATTATTTTTATTCTGATTAATTAAAAATTTAATCCTAAAAACAAATGTTTGAATTAATGCCAATGAAAATTACATATAATGATTTGGGTAAATTACACTTATATTTCCTTAACATTTGAGTAATAATACTTAGCATCTGCAACATTTAAAATGTTATTAATATTGACTCTATTTCAATAAATACAATCATTAAAACTTAACTTAAGACGTCAGACTAACAAAAATTTTGCTTATTTTTCTTATTTTACCCCTTCTTTTCTCATATCATGTTGATTTCTTTACAAAAATTCTTAAAAATTTTTTATTTTTACTTATTTTTGAAAATTTTTGTAAGAAAAATTGATGAAAATGTAAGAGAAGAAGAGATAAAATAAAAAAAAATATCTAAAATTTTAATTATTTTAACATTTTCTGTTAAATTTTAATCGTTAATTTTATCAAAAAGAGATTAATATTAATAACATTTCAAAATAAGGAAATAAGTGTAATTTTTAAATGTTGTGGTGCTAAATGTAATTACTTAAATGTTAAAAGAAGATAAATATAATTTATCCTAATTATTTTAAATAAAAAGAATTAAACAATCGCGCTTCAGCCACTTAGAAAAAGTGTCGCGCTTAAATAGTAAAGTTACAGGAGGCAAAGTGAAAATATATTAAAAAAAAAAAAAAAAAAGCAGTTTCTTACAATTTTAAGCCTTGCAATGCCATCAGAATTTGGATTTTCTTGGCCAAACAACTCAGCCACCTCCCTCCTTGCTTTCTCTTGCCAATCTGTATGGATAGCTAGAAGGAGGACAGTCCAACTGAGCAAGGCAGTCGTTGTTTCATGCCCAGCAAAATAAAATGTCTTGCACTCATCCACCATATCTTCTATTGACATCCAGCTGTCAGGGCCATCCTGGTTAGCCTCCAGAAGTTTTCCAAGAAAATCACTTTCAGAGCCCTTTACTCCACTTTTTTTCAACTCCTCCCTTTTCTTTATAATCTCTATAATGCAATCTTGAATCCCTTTCTCAATCTTTTCTGATTCTCTATCATCAGCAGTTTTGAAAATTTGACTGAACAACACATAAAACTCATTAATTAGAATGAAGATTAGATAGACAAAATCTTATAGTAATATGTATGTGTATATTCATGAGGAACTGAAGAAAATTATGGAGAAGATTAAAATTACCGGATTCCTGGAAATCGTATTTTACGAGCATTCCTGGAGACTATCAAAGTCAACTTCATCAACATCTCAAATATAGTCTTCCCTTCTTGGTAGCTGCTTCCAAAAGCTGTCTTAGAAATGATCTCAGATGTTAACATCCTAAATTCTTCAAACACCTCCATCTCTTTTCCTTCTCTCTTTTCCCACTTTTCCAGCATCTTCTCAGCACTTGTGATCATTGCTGGAATCATACTCTGCGCATGTATTATATTATCACTTCATATAATTAGCAGATGGATGTTGTTTCCTTCCTCATTCAGTACTAGATTAACGTTTCATGCTCGAGTTTATAATTGCGTAATCATATTGGTCATAGAATATCTCAAAAATTTAATAATCGTATGAAATAATTAATTTATTTTATAATTTAAATTATTTAATTAAATTTGTGTGAAATCATATCAATTTTGAATTAACGTAACGGTATCATATCTTACTTTAATAATAGCAAAAGTATGTATCTTACCTTCAAGCTCTCTCCGTGGAAAGAATGGTTGGCTAATTTACGTTGCTTTGCCCAGTTTTCACCTTTGCTGGATGATAGTCCATCTCCCAATAGCATCTTTGCGTAGCCTTCGAGATCTATTTTTGGGTAAGCATCATCTCTGTTGTTCAGTATTTCTTTTATGAGCTCTGCCTCGGTGACAATCAACTGTGCTTGAGCACCATACCAGTTGAGGAAATTCTTACCTACAACCACAAAAACAACACAGAATTCAATCCAATTAACAGACCTCCTTAGTCCCAAGCTACTATAAATATGTTACCGTATATGTTTTTCCATTTGTGCACGTGAGGCAGAATTCTAGGAAGTATGTCGTGTGATAAATTAATCATAGGTTTGGCTGCGGATTCTTTTATCATGTTGGAGATCTCCTTGGTGTTTCCATGGAGGAATTTGTAGGAAGGGCCTTTGGCTCCTTGTGACTTCATCAAGTACTGTACGCGAATTGGTGTCCACCATACTTTGTGAAGGAACATGAAGAGAATCAAGAGAAGGCATAGGAAGAATGAACTCAGAAGGAGGACTAATAGATTTCCTATGCCACCCATAATTTCTGGACTACTGGGAACAGAATTTTGAACCCATTTAGATCATTTCTATACTCCCCTTATGCACAATAATGGTGTTGATTGTAATACTTTATTCTCATGTTTTCAGGAATCTCGTGTGTTAAAAGTAGAATACAAATATGCTTGGAAACCAACTTTGTCTTCATTTAAAAGGTTTTGGGCTTTTAATAATTGATTTTCATATCCCGATGCCAGAAAACAAAATGTCAGTTTTTTTGGGTCCGGTTTTTGATTTTTAAGTTTCATTTGATTTGTTTTCTTGTTTTTTTTTTGTTTTTGTTTTATGTTTTAAAAATTTCAAAATAGGAAAAATTAAAAATAGTATATTTTTCTTATTTTAAATTAAAAATTCTCAAAATGACTTTTTATTATTTTATATTTCATGTGTAAATTTATTTTTTATTTTCTAAAACAAATTTTAAAAATATAAGTGATCAAATGCGTTTTGAATTATTTTCCTTACTTTCAAAAGCGTAAAATAAAATATGAGTTAAAAACAAAAAATAGAAAACAAAAATGAAAATAAAAAATAAAAAAATATATCAAATGTCACCTTAATTTTTGTGTTTAATTTTGAATTTTTATTTTTATTATAGAAAAAAAAATTTGAAAACGTATATAATAACAAATAATTGTTAGTTAATGGTTATAATATTAGATAGGTGGTCGGCAGTCATTAATTGAGGTGATGGGGAGGTGATGGTCAGAGATGACAAGTTAGTGGATAGCAACGGTGATTATTGTAGTTGGTGATGATTGTTAGTAGAAAAAAAATAAAAATTTAAAAAAATATATTTTTTATATTTTTATAATTTTTAAAAATATTTTTTATTTTTTTAATTATTAAAAATAAACTTATTAATAAATTTTTATGTTCAATTTTTAAGTACAAGAAAATGAAAGTTAAAAATTAATAAAATTTTTATCAAATGGAGCCCTAGCGAAAAGAATTCTTGTATTAACCTTGTTTGATGTAGATTGTGTTTGGAGTGATAAAAAATGAAAAAAAAAAAAAAAAAAAAAAAAAAAAAAAAAAAAAAAAAGATAAAATGAGATAAGTTGTAAATTCATAATTTGTGCAGTGAAATAAATTTTAAAAATTTTTAAATTTTAAATTTTCGTTTGTTGGAATGCCAAATAGTGCCGTAATGTGGTTATGACGAGTGACTTGACCCGAGCACCCATATTCATGTGTCGACCCACATTAATTATTATGAGTTTGGAAGTGCTACATTAGTACAACATATTTTCACTTGTTATGTTGCGTGTCCAACTCCATTTTAAATTTGTGCACGTCAGCGTTTAAAATAGATAATATTATATTATTTAAATGAATTATTTTAGAATTCTGTAAAAATCTTAAGGGGTGTTGGGAACAAAAATTGGTGGGAAAAAAAAAGTAAATGGAAAATATGAGAAAATAAAATAAAATAAAATAAAAAATATTATTTTCTTTTTTGATAAAGTTAAAAAAATAAAAAGTAAATGAATAGATATTTATTAAAATATTAATTATTTATTTAATTAATCATAAAAACAATTAAACAAATAAATAGATATTTATTAAAAAATAAATTATTTATTTAATTAAACAGGAAAGAGTTCCCATCAAGAGCCAGCTTGGTTCATCAATTTGGTGGCCCTCCAATTATGAATTTATATAACTTAACATTATGGAGCATTCAGCTAACATAAGCATAATCTGTTTTATGGAGCTTTGTCTTCGACTCTTTAGATTTTCCCAAAAAAAAAAAGAATGGTCAACATCATGATAGATAAGATGAGATTAGAATCTATATATAATTCTATATTAAA
>JAVXUM010000001.1:17149581-17160293 GCA_035590655.1 Pouteria glomerata
ATAATATATGTGCATATAAGTATACATATAAATTTTATTATTTTCTTACCATTTTTATCCATTTAAAAATTAATTTATAATAAATGTTACCAAAAAAATAGTTGAATTTATTAAAAATAAAAATTAAACTTAATAAATAATAATTTATATTAAAATGATTTATTTTGTTATTATATATTTTTGTATATATGTACAATAAATTAAAATTTATGTAATTAACCCGATCAATTACTCCAAAAGTTCTATCCCAAATTGAGATTCATATGGCCTCAATCAGATTTGAGAGTTTACTAGCAGCTGATGTAATAAGTGATTAAGACCAAGAACCTAATCACCATTTAGTTTGCGTCCCAAGGGAACAATCTTCACCTAGAATAACACCAATAGTAATTATCTTTATTTGTGCAATTAACATTTATTTTTGTAATTATTCTTTAACTGATGAAATTTGATTAAAAAAATTAATGTCAAATTATTATCATGGCAATTTATTTTAATTTAAATAAACAGTCAATAATAATTAAAAATTATTATTTATTTGTATAATAATTTTTTTTTGTAATAACTAATTTTAATTTTAATAATAAATCATTTTGCATTTTAAGAGTAATCAATTTTGATTAATATAAAAATATTAATAAAATAAATCATTCTAATAATAAATTATTATTTATATAAGTTTAATTTTTATTTTAATAAATTTAATTATTCTCTTATAACATTTATTAAACTAATTTTTAAATAGGTAAAAATAAATTTTGTGAAAATTTAAAATAAATGTTATAAAAATAAATGCTTGAAAGTTTATAACTCATGTTTGAGAGTTATAAAAATAAGAATATATGTGTCATTATATATATTAATAAATATCTCAAAACTCACTTAAATATAAATTTTCAAGTATACGTTCATTATTTTTAAATAGTGTTCCTAAACACTTAGAACTTATACTATCTTATACTATCTAAACACCTCATAATTTATACTTTAAAATATCAAGTACACCCTAAAGAGAGTGAGTGAAAAATAAAATTTTTATGTATTCATAAATGTATATGTATGATTTTATTTAATTTCATTATATTTAAATGTATTTAGGTATGAGTGAGCTATTTGTACTCCACGAATGGATTCTTATAACTCATTTTTTTTTCATTAAATAAAATTATAAAACTATCCTCATTCTTCTATTAAAATATTTTGTACAATTTTAAAACTATAAATACTTTTGTACAAAAACCTACTTCTTGTCAACTTTCAAAACTATTTTTGCAATTGATAATTAATTCTTATCCAACTAAAAATTATATTTTTACTCACATTAATTTATTATTGACAAAAAAATATAATAATTTATTTATTTTAATTTTTATTCGGCTAATTAATTTAAAAAGTAATTGATTAAAGCGTAAACCTATTTGAAATCTACAAATAATTTTTTGTACACTACTTTATATTTTCAAATTGATATGAATGCAATTTTTATAGATAAATATTTATGGTATTAAAATTAGACAAAATATATTATCAGAAAAATGGAGCTAATTATGCAATTTTGTTTACTGTAAATTTAAATTGAGGTGTGGTAATCTATTTATTTGTGTAGTATAAATAAACTCACTCATTCATATATAATTTATAAAATAAAGTTAAAAATTAAAAGTCAAAAACAAAAAATAAATAAAATCTTATTTTTATATTTAATTGATAAAAATTAAAATAATTATAAATTAAATTGGAGAAGATAATTTTTTATTACTATAAAAATTTACTAATTAAAAACAAAAAAAATCATAAAACTTGCTCATTAATAATTTTTTTTATTAGCTATAGAAGTATAACAATCGTAGTAATATTTTTTTAATTGTGCTTAAATAATTGAGGAGTTAAATAATAATGATTTAAGGTGAAATATAGCATATTGATATTAAAGTTTAAAATCTATCTAATTCTAAAAAGTAAAATAAATTAATTATCGAACAAAATATTTTTAAATTAATTATTGGGCAAATAGGCTCACTCTTTTCCTACTAAAAAGAGTTTGATTTTTTACCTAATTGCATGTAACCTACGGAACCCATTTAAGTAGGTAAGGTGACGAAAGGCTAAAAAAGGAGGAATAAATTAAAAATCAGATACAATTGAAGGTTTGTCAGTATAGCCATTTTTTTTTTTTTTTTTTTTTTTTCAAATTCCTACCAATAAAGCCGAAAGTCCGAGGAACGTTTATCATCGTAGCAGGTTTCAGGTGTCTGCAAGTTGAACCAATATGGGAGTTGTGAAAACCATATTCATCATCCTTTCAAGCTCTCTGCTGTGTCTGTACCTCGTCAAGCTCCTTCACAAAATATGGTGGACTCCAATGCAGATACAGCGTCTGATGAGTTCGCAGGGAATCAAAGGACCCCCTTACAGATTCATCCATGGAAACACCAAAGAGATCAACAAGATGACAACCGAATCCCTGAGCAAGCCCATGGATTTGTCCCATGACATATTTCCTAGAGTCCAGCCCCATCAACACTCCTGGATCAACACATATGGTAGTGATCATATATGTTTGCCTTCGTTTTATATATGGACATTCAAATGCCGATTTATTTACTAATTCGAGTTCTAATCTTATTTATTTATTTTTCATCTATTCTTTTGGAACAGGGAGGAATTTTCTTAACTGGGTAGGTCCAAAAGGTGAAATAGTTATTTCGGATCCTGAGTTAGCCAAAGAAATACTTACCAACAGAGAAGGAGTTTATCCAAAATTTGAGGTACCTCGCTTTGCAAGGAGTTTAACAGGTGATGGATTAACGGTATCTGAAGGTCGAAAATGGGCAAAGAACCGGAAACTGGCCAATCATGCATTCCGTGCTGAGAGCTTGAAAGTAATTCATTCTTTTATTTACTTGGTGCCGTGAGAAAAACTGAAATAAAAGATATTTAGGTCTTATTTGATAAAATTTTTAATTTTAGTTTTTTGTTTTTATTTTTATTTTTTTGAAAATTAAATATAGAAACTTGTTTGGTAAATTTGTTTTCAATTTTTAAAAAAATAAAAACCGTATTGAAAATTTTTAAAAATTATAAAAATATAAAAAATATATTTTCTCAAATTTTTATTTTTAATTTTCATTTTGTTTCATAATCTTTATAAGTGACAGCCATCACCTTCACCTTCACCTACCATCATCCATCACTGTCTGCTAATCATAATCACAATCCACGTTCGGCCATCGCCTCCCGCCCTTGTCCCTCCTCCAAACCTATCTCTAGTTACCGGCAACCGTCAATCTAATTTCGTAAGATTTAAATTCAATGCATTTATCTTGGTTCGATCTATTTGAAAAATAATTTTTTTAAACTATCATTTTATAAAAATAAAAATAGATATTAAATAGTACATATATACACTATAACAATTAAAATAAAACTAACAAAAATTGCTATGCTTTTTCCATTCGATTGCTTTTTTATTTTTTTTTCAATCCTTGGTTTGATGGTGAAATTATAGTTCATGATGGTAGATTTTTTTATTTTTATTAAATATAAAAATATAATAAATACAATTTAATTAATAATTAATTTTATCAATAATTAATTTAATATATTCAATAATATTAAATATAATTTAATAATTAATTTAATTATAATTAAATTAAATTAATTATTTAAATCAAATTAATTTAAGTTAATTAATTAAATTAACATTAAATATATTTTATTAAATTATTTTTAAAAAATAATATCATAAATTATGTTTAATATATTTTATATTTTAGATTAAATTATTTTTAACGAATAATATAATTAAAATAATTAAGTTTAACTAATTAATAAATATAATAACTACTAATTAATAATTATCGTTACCAAACACGCATTTACTTCTTTTTTTGCCCTAATGATGAAAATTAAAAATAAAAAATTAAACACAAAAATTAAAAATTAAATATAAAATTGAACACAAAAACTGAAAAATTTACAATTTTTCCAACCAGCCCTTAGTTTTTTTTTTTTTTCTCTCTCTCTCTAGTGAGACAAGAAGTTGTTTGTGTATTGTGCAGAATATGGTTCCGGCAATGATTGAGAGTGTAGAAATGATGCTGGAAAGATGGAAACTTTATGAAGGCAAAGAGATTGAGGTGTTGAAAGAGTTCAGGCTTCTAACATCTGAGATTATTTCAAGAACGGCCTTTGGGAGCAGTTATTTAGAAGGAGAATCCATATTTGAGAAGTTGAGCAAGTTGGGTATGATAATTCACAGAATTAGTATTAAGGCGAGGATTCTAGACCTCAGGTAATCAAATTCATTCTTTAGTGGGTATGTTTTAAAATTGGTTCTAATTTAGTTTTGAGGGAATGGATTGCTGGATTTCTTTTCTTCCCTTTTTTTGACTATAGCTTCATCCTTTCTTTTCATGTTTATATGCAAGCAATTCAGTTTAAATCAACTAAGAGCTCCTTTCATACCCAAACGATCACTACAGATGTCTAATATTTTCCACAATTAAGGGGGTGTTGAAATGGGAAATTTCAATCAGTACATATAGTCATTACATGTACTGTGTTTCGTTGGGAACTTTGAGCGTAGCTTATTCAGTCAACATTCTTGATTTTAGTCACCATTTAGCTGATTAATCTTCCAAGGGTAACCAGTTGAAAGGACTAAATATATTAACAAAATATCAACAAGTATACATCTGAGGAGGAGGCGCACTTACTTTAGTCTATTTCGTGGAAGCAAAGAACTACTTGTAAAGGTAGTGAAAATCTTAAAGAGCAAAAAATGGTACTTGTGCTTCACAATGACTACCTGATCTCTGTTTGAAATCCACAAACTACCGAGTCAATACTAAAAATCTTTATAGTCCTTAATTTCTTCTGCCGAAGCAGGGGTTATTTTTCTCATCCAATTTTGATTGACATAATTTTGTGCAGTCGCTTATGGAAAAGTAATGATGACATAGAATCAGATAAACTTGAGCAAGGGATATGGGATTCTATCACAAGGATTATAGAGAAAAGAGAGAAGACAATGAGAGAAGTAGACGACTGGGGGAATGATCTGCTAGGAATACTTCTGAAGGCTATGAATGATCCAGATGAGAATAATAGGATTACAATGAAAGATGTTGTTGATGAGTGCAAGACCTTTTACATGGCTGGACATGATACGACATCAAACTTGCTTGCGTGGGTTGTTCTTCTTCTCGCAACCCACACAGATTGGCAAGACAAAGCAAGAGATGAGGCCGTCAGCCTCAAGTTATTCGATCAACAACTTCCAAATGTACAAGGCCTTGCAAGAATGAAAACGGTACATGTTTTGATATCAAAAACCAGTATATTTCATTTACTCAATAGTAAGATAACCGTTTTTTTTTTCATTTCTCTTTTTTATGTAGATGAACATGATCATTAACGAGACTCTAAGACTCTATCCTTCTATCGCCAACATTCAAAGAAGAGTTCATAGGACAGTCAAACTGGGAAAGCTCATTCTTCCAACCAATTTAAGGGTCAGTGTATCGACTCTGGCACTTCATGGAGATCCTCAGATATGGGGAGAAGACGCGCATCTCTTCAAACCAGAAAGATTTTCGGAAGGAGTTGCTAAAGCTACCAACAACATCCAGGCTGCGTATGTTCCCTTCGGATTTGGACCTCGAAATTGCGTAGGCATGAACTTTGCAGTGAATGAAGCAAAAATTGCTCTATCAATGATTCTGCAACGCTATGCCTTCACCCTATCCCCAACCTATATTCACTCGCCAGCCCAGATTTTGACAATTCGACCACAACATGGAGTTCAAATATTTCTTCATCCACTCTAGTATGGATTTAAGTTGTTTACAAGATGTGCACTAGCCAAGTGAACGGACAAGCAGACTTTGCAAGGATTTGGAGTTGGCGTAACATAATGACCCAATTTAGAATGGTTGATTTGGTGGGATTTAATTTCATTTGATAAAAATTTTTATTAATTCTTATATTTAAAAATTAAAATAACATTTTATGAGTTATATTTGATTTCATTTCATAACTTAAATTTTAAAATTTTTATATCATTTGAAATTTAATAAAAAATAAAATTTAATAAGAATTCATTCTTTTCTTCAGTCTTCTAAGTAAGTAAATAAATTTATAATCATATTTTTTTATTTCTTATTAATTTAGTCAAATTTAATATTTCTCTTAAATTAATTCAATTATTAAATTTAAGCATGTGTTTTAAACACAAAATTTTATTTATTAAATCAAATAAAATTAAATTAATTCTTAAATTTTAAATCAAGTCAATTTTAAAAGATAAATGTTTTCAAACGGAATGATAAAGAATTTGAAATGAGTGTACCTAACATTTAATTATAATTATAAGAATTCTTAATTCTCAATAAATCTTAAGTGGCATTTGGTTTGTATTTTAATTTTTGATTTTATATTTTGATTTTTGATTTTTGATTTTCTTTATCTTGAAATTACAAAAAAATAAATTAGTCACAAGAACGTGCAAAAGTAATGTACGTAGAATGGATCGCGCTGAATTATATGCATGCAATTGCCAATAAATTAGAATCCGAATTGATGAGAATTTATTTATTTATTTATCATTTGCTAATTATGTAATTATCTTGCACTTGTCATTTTTGATGATATTCGTGTATACTTTCATTTCCTATTCTAGCATCAGGGTTAGTATTTAAACAATTGGAAAAATTACTTTTGATTCACTACCATTAATATTTTTGGGATTTATTGGCTGTTTCTCTAGTGCATTCTTGAATCCCTCGTAATGTGGTTACTTGTTCAGCAAGTTTGAAAACTAGCCATCTTTGATAAGTTTCAACCATATCAAACTCATCACTTCACTATTCGTTCTGTATGAAAAAGACCTTGCCATAAAATGAGGAAACCATATCGCTTTAGGTAAAATCTTGAGTCAATTAAGCGTCTAATCCAACGAACAATCCATTTGAAAATTATCGGTTACAAAAGTTTACTCGATTGCAAGATCAATCTCACCAATGCCCTTTTGAATCTACTCTTACAGACCCCATAATGCAGCAAAACTTGTATGATCGATTATCTTGTTTGCCAAATTTGTTATAACCCACTAAGACTGTATTTGACGTACTAAAAATATTAAAAAATTTTTAAAAATTTTTTATTTTTTATTTTATTACACGTATTGTGAACCTACAAATTATCTTATTTTATTTTACTTTTTGTCACTTCAAATACATTATACGTCTTTAAATGACTCACTATTAGATGAAAAAAAAAAACAAAAAAAACCATTTCGCTACTAAAATTTTTAGTTACGACCTAGTGTTGAAGATAAAAAAAATAATATTAGTTATTCCCCAACAAAATTCATAACCAAATACAGAGCCACATATTTAATAGTAGTAATTGATATTCAAGCAATAGCAAAAAGCTACATGATTCCCTATTTGGCTATGGCTTTGATTTTTTTGATAACCAATAGGCTTTAGCTATCATATTTTTCTACGGCTTTAGTTTTGTTAGAGCTAATAGGCTTTTGGTTACGCTATTTTGACTATCGTTTTAACGGGCAAAAGCTAAAAATTAAAAAATAAAAATAATTTCACGGTTATCTCCCTTCTCGTTCAGGCCCAAAACACTTTCACTCAAAAGGGCGTTTGATTTTTGTCATTTTTTTTAATTAAAAATTACTAATTATAATTTTTAATATATTTGATAAAGTAAAAAATAATTTTTAACAACTTTTTTTTGAGTGTTTAATAAAATTTTTAACAACTTCTTGCTAATTTTTGCACGAAATTATAATTCCAAACGGGGTATCAATTTGTCTCTCATCTCTCTCAAATCTCTAGCTCTTTCTTCCTCGCTCTCTTATATCGGTGCCAGCAGTCATAGAATTGGGTCAGGTCAACCTAAGACCATCCTTGACCTAACTCGAAAAATGACTTGCTCTATCCTGACTCGAAATTCTGTACAACCCAGCGCTGGAGAGAGGAGTTTTAGCGACCGAAGAAGGAATAGCGGTCGCAATAAGTATTAGCGACCGCTAAAAAGCAGTCGCCATTACTCCGTCGCTAAAAAGTATTAGCGACCGGACGAGCAGCCGCTAAAGTTTTAGCGACAGCTCTAGCGACCGCCTGAAATTTATTTGAGAAGATTTCCTAGCGGTCGCTAAAATTTATCAGGCGATCGCTAATAATGCCCCGCCTTTATTGTGATTGTTGTTATTATTGTAAATATTTGAATTATTATTAAATTTTTCATTTCAGGTTTGTGTCTTATGAACATTTGTCAAATTAAAAATATCTAATAAAATTTACAGTAACAAAAATTTAAAATATAACACTTAAATGAAGTAAATAAAAATAAATATCTAAAACAACAAAAATATGTTTTGCAAACAAATTAATTAACAACAAATAAATTAACTATAAATTTTAAAAGAATAAACGAATAAACCCGATTCGCATTAAATATTAATTTAATTACTACACTTTTACTATTGATTTTAATATTAATTACATTATAAAGTAATGCTGCAACTAAATATTTAATTTTATTTTTAGTACAACTAAAAATCTTATTTATTTAATTTTATTTTTAATTTTATTCTTAGCACAACTAAAAATATTTAATGTTATTATTTTCATTTGTATTTACTATTAAATATTATTACCACAACTATTATAAAAGTTGTGGAGGAGAGAAGATCTGAGCAGACGCGCGGGAGAGAAAAACTTGAGGGAGAAGAAGAAGAGGGAAAGAAGAAGAGGGCTTTCTGGAAAATTTATGAGATCATCTGCGATCGCCAAAGGCGGTCGCTAATACCTGTCGTGCATCTCTATTAGCGACCGCCAAAAGCAGTCGCGCGAATTTCTCCGTCGCCTAAAGTACGAGCCGCAGATAAATTGCGACAGCTTATTTGCGACCGCTTCTAGCGGTCGCTATTAAAGAGTTAGTGACCGCTAAAAACGACCGCCTAAAATCTAGTCGTCGCCAAAACCCAATCCCCTAGTAGTGATACAAGTATAAGTCCCACCTACCTCAAATCTAAAGAAAATAAAGAAAAACGAAGAAGATTGATTTGGCCTCCACACTTCAAACTCTGATTTCGCCCACCTCGCTTTGAATTTCGCGAAACGGATTGCACCACGACGATCACCACGTCAAAATCTCCCTAGATCGACCAATTTCTAGCTCTGAATCTATTTCTCTCTCCTTTCTTCTCTTTCTTCTCTCTTCTTTCTTTCTTTTCCTGTTTCTCCTTCTGCCGCCCGAACCAAGGGAAAAAGAGAAAAAAAGAAAAAAGAAAAGAAAGATTGGGCGCTTGGCCCACTTTGTTCAACCCAATACCACTTCGGGCCAAAGCCAGTCCAATGTAATTATCATAACTCAATTCAGTTTAAATTAGAAATATCATCTGTCTAAAATAATACAAAAATATTCCAATTTAAAATCCCGGGTGTTACGTACTCCCACCCTTATAAAAAATTTCATCCTCGAAATTCACATACACTACTCAGTCATCAAACAAAGATGGGTGTCTCACTTGCATCGCCGACTCACGTTTCCAAGTGGATTCCTCGACTCCACGGTGTCGCCACAATAAACGAACCAACGGAATGGTCTTGCAACGCAAAACTTATTCACGCCTGTCCTCAATCCGAATTAGCAGATTTTCAATAGTCATATCCTCCTCAATGTCCAATTTCTTCCGATGAATGACATGAGAATGATCCGGTATATACTTTTGGAGCATAGAAACGTGGAACACATTGTGAACCTGGGCTAACAGTGAAGGACGTGCCAACTTGTATGCCACCTCACCAATTCTCGCAATAATCTCGAGGGGTCCAATATACCTTGGCGAAAGCTTTCTACATTTCCCAAAACAAACAATACCTTATCTTGGTGAAACCCTTAAAAATACAAAATCACTGGCCTGAAACTCTAACAGCAGCCTCCATTTGTTAGTATAACTATTTTGTCTACTCTGGGCCGTCAAAAGTTTTTGTCAGATAACTTGAATCTTCTCTTAAGCCTGTCTCACCAAGTCAGGACCAACCGTTACAGGTCCTCCAGCTTCAGCCCAACATAACGGAGATCTGCGAGGTCGTCTATACAAGACTTTATAGAGAGCCATACCAATACTTGCTTAATAACATTATTGTACACAAATTCAACTAACAGTAAATGGATTTTCCAATTTCCCCCTAACGTCAGCACATAGGATCTCAACATGTCCTCCAAAATCTGAATCGTCCACTCAGATTACCCATCTATCTGGGAAAGAAATACCGTACTGAAACATAGTTGAGTCCTCAGTGCCTCTTACAAACTCTACCAAAACTGTGCCGTGAACGCCGGATCTCGGTCTGACACAATTGACAACGGTGTGCCATCCAACTGAATAATCTCTTGAATGTAGAACTGACATCGCTCCTCCATGGAATCCTTATTCCCCACGGGTAGAAAATGAGCCGACTTCGTCAATTGATCCACGATCACCCAGATAGTATTATGCTACCTTCGAGTCCTTGGCAATCCTGTCACAAAATTCATGGTCACATGGTCCTATTTCCACTGTGTCATAGGTAATTGTTGTAACAACGTAGCCGGTCTTTGGTGTTCGTGTAATACCCCTCACCTTTGGTGTACTTGGAATTCCCTAATGAATTATATACTTTCTTTGAACATGAATGGTGATG
>JAVXUM010000001.1:17160393-17174062 GCA_035590655.1 Pouteria glomerata
AAATTACATAACAAAAAATAAAAATAAAATATAAATATATAACAACACTAACATATATACCAAAATTACAACAACAAATTTACACTACTCCTCCAATCAAACCCACAACAACAAATAATAAATCAAAAAAATTACACTTCTCCTTTCAAAATTATCAACATCATCAAATCACAACAAACAAACTCCCAATATCATCCAATAAACATCACATAACAATACTCCAACATTACAAAACAACACCCCATCAAACCAATAACAGAACACTAAATATAAAAAACCAAAACAAAATAAAATAAAAATACTTACCTGGTGAGAGGAGGCGGTGGGCGGCGGTAGCGGATGGACGGTGGTGCTGGGCAGTGCAGCGGAGAGGAGAACAGGCGCGCGGGAGAGAAAAAGTTGAGGGAAAGGAAGAAGAGGGAAATCAGAAGAGGGCTCTCTGGAATTTTTAGAGGAGCATCAGCGACCGCCAGAAGCAGTCACTAATACTAGTCGTGCATGGTATATTAGCGTCCGCTTTAGCGGTCGCTCGAATTTTTTCGTTGCTAAAAGTAAGAGCCGCAGATAAATAGCGACCACATATTTGTAACTGCTATAAGCGGTCGCTAATATAACATTAGCGACCGCTACAAGCAGCCACCCGAGTTTTAGTTGTCGCCAAAGTTCAATCCCCTTGTAGTGAGCCCAACTTGCCCTGACTACCCTGAGTTTGGGTTGGGTTCGGCAAGCCCTTGCCCGCTTGTCCTACACCCTCTCATTTCCTCTACTGCTCCGTAATGCACCAAAACGGACCCCCTCCCCAATCAATGACCGTTTGGGGAGGGGAATTTTTTTTGTTTTTGTTTTTGACCATTGATTGTATCTTTTTTTTTTTTTTTTTAATTTTCATTTTTGACCATTGGCTAGCAGTGAGCTGTTGATAGTCCCCCAATGGTCCAAATTACTTTGAATAATTATAAAATTCCTCCAAAAAAATGACAAAATTATCCCAAACTCTCATTATAAATGCTCCTAACCTATTTCATCCAACATTTCAAAATCTCTAACTTTCTCTCAAATTTCTATACTACCAAATTACCAACTCTCAATTGTATTATACAATTATGCTCAAGTGTATACAATTCTGTCAAACTTAAAATCAAGATTTAAAAATAAAGTCTTTCAAAGTTTCAAATTATTCCAAATTAGTATTTAATTTTTTTAATTTGAATACATAATTTTTTTTTTTAATTTGTAATACTTTAATTTTTTCATCAAATTATTTGTTCTAAATGAATCCTACAGACTCTTATTTTTTTAATTTGGAGGGTAATAACTCAATATCTTTTACCCTTAAGAACAAATGGAATAATTTGTATCACCATAAATACCACCACTTACTAGCACAAATGGTGATGTTAGTGCGTCATCTTCGCGACAGGGCCAATAGCGTGCCTTTTCAAAAGCGTGAGACTTTTTTACTAGAATTTCCTGTAATGATGGAATGTATAAAGCTAAATACAATATTTGTAAGGGTTTATTAAATAGTAAAACTACTTCTAGAACTAACACCTAAAAAGACATTTAAATAAAAAGTACTGACACGATCCTCTCATTAATTCTGTAATTGATAAATTTTTTATAAAATATTATATAAACTCAATTAGGTAATAAATGGGGTAATTTAAATATTTTTTCTTATAACCCCACAAGAACACAAAATAGTTTAGTTAGATTTATTGTTAAAGATGAACAATTTTCCACAATGAATGATAATTAACATTTTGAAGAATTTATTTGCGATAGTATTACACCATAATATCATAGTTTTTAAAAAAAATACTTCAACAAATAAATTTATACGAGATTTTGAAACAAAAAAAGATTAATTAAAAACTTATGTTAACAATTTTGAAGGAAATGTTTGCTTAACTTTCGATATATGGAAGTCTTCTCAAGATGTTGAATATATTTATATAACCACATATTACATTAACGAAAAATAGAAATTAAACAAACGCATCATTTCATTTAAATTAATTAAACAACCCTACACTGGATTAAATGTTAGAGAACTTATTTTTAATGAACTTACATCATAGAGATTATATAAAAAAATATTTTCTATTATTTTAGATAATATTTCATATAATGACACTTGTTTTAATTACTTATTTAATGTTATGCCTATAATGGGTCCATTATTTCATGGGCATTATTGTACTCATATATTTAATTTAATTGTAAAAGATAGATTAGATATTTGTGAATCATTTATTGTTAAAATAAAACGAGCTATAGTTTGTATTATGAGTTTTTCCAAAAAAATTAATTTATTTGCCAACATATGTACTCAAATTAGTTTAAAATTTAGAAAGTTACCTATGAAAATTAATATAAGATAGAATTCAACCTATATTATGTTAAAAATTGCTATTAAATATCAAAAAGTAATTGATTTATTTATTTTAAATAATCAAGTTATTAGTTTAGATATTATTAAGCCCATTGATTAGGTAAATATAATTTTTTAAAAAAAGTTTTTACATGTTTATGATATTACTATTAAAATATTTTGTGAGATTTATATTTCTACCTCTCTTCTACTATTATTTATCAATTGGGAGTTATTGATGAAATTTTTAAAAATATATTGTCTAAGAATATTATGCCGCTATGATCCATATAATGAAGGAAAAATTTAATAAGTATTTTAACCCACTTTTTCATACATTTTGATATTGCTACTATTTTAGATCCTAAATATAAAAGAGATATTTTCCTTCAATTATTAGAGATAATAAATGGCCTTGAAAATGTCAATGAAAAATTAAATAATATTAAAGAGTAAATACAAATTATAATGGATCAGTATGATACTAATCGTACAACTATCCAAACAACCATCGCTGCAACGACATTCTCTCACCGTGACTTTGGTGGCATTACTTTCCTTTTGAGAAGAATAATATCTCGGCGAACTGATTCATCAACAAGTGATAGTTCAAATTCATCCAACTTGTAATGTTATCTAGGTATACCTCCAACAAAAAATGAAGATGATTTTAATCTTTAGACTGGTAAAAGGGACAACGATCTAAGTTTCCAATTCTTTTAATTTTAGCTCTTGATATTCTCGCATTTTCAGTTTCTACCGTGATATCTGAGCAAGTATTTAGCGCAAGTGGGTGCATTATCAGTCAATTCAGGAGTTGACTAGCCTCTCTGACAATAGAAGTTTTAATGTGTTTGCGAGATTGGTATTTCACCGAAAACAGATAATAAGAAGCCGCTGAAAAAGAATAATTTACACTTGATTTTGATTCAATATATTTGGATGAAAGAGAAGAACGCGCTAATGGATTTAGTGATAAATAATAATGATGTATAAATAGAGTAATATTTGTCACTATTATATATGCCAACCTAATTGAGATGTATAAAACGTGAAGTAATACACCTATTTATTATTCTATTATTTATTTTTTATTTTTTATAATTTTACATTTGTAAATTGTAATTTTTAATTTAATACTAATTATGTAATTACTTGTTATTTGATAAATTTTAATTTTTGTCAATACTTATTTTAATGTGTTTGTTTAATTTTTATTTTATATTTTATTTACATAAAAAATATTAAAAAAAATAAGATAAGTCAGTTGGAACGGATCAAGGGCTAGAATTGATGATCCTGGCCCGACATGATCCGGCGCGACCTGAAAAAGTGAGGCGTTGGGGCGGGTCCTGCGCATCGGGCCGGGCCGGGGTCAAGGGTGGTTCGGGCCCAATCCAGCCCATTTCCACCGCTTGTGCCGAAGCCTCTAATCCCTCACCGAGTAGCCTCCCGCGGCCGAGACGTAGCCCAGCCCAGCTAGGACAGCAAGCGACCACCAGAGCACAACGCAACCTCCTCCGCCAGAGCACAATGCAAACTCCCTCCGCCAGAGCCTAGCGCGGCCTCCCTCCTCCGCCGAAGCCTTGCCCTCCGTTTCTGCTCACAGGTACGGACCAATTTAAGTTTAAATTTTTTATTTTTTAATATAAATTGAGGTTTAATTTTTTCTTTTTTTTAGGCCATTCATCCGTAATATATATATTTTGGTGGTAGTTTGATTTGGGGTGTTAATTTGCATTGTTAGAAGTATTGTTCTCTGAATTTTGTTTCGTTTTGTTTGAGAATTTTTTGGTGGGGTCTTTGAAGGGTGGGGTGCGGCAGAGGCGTCGGGGGAATGTTGGGTGTTGTGTAGGTTTCATTTTGCATTATATATATATATATATATATATGGTTCTCCTTTACTGCACAAATTCAAACATGAAGCAACAATAAGTTCTTGAAGGTCAATTTTTCACCACAGTGAATTTTTAAAATATAATATAGAAACCGCGCTTTCAAAAGTACTTTAAACCAATAGACTATATCAATACTGATATAAGTTTTAAGTTCAAGAATTTCTATGAAATCATGTCTGTGTGTTCTCACTTTGAGCTGATTGGATGTGATTAATTGCTGCTGGTCATGTCTGTGCGCTCTCATTGGCGGTTATTATGTAGTAATATTTGAGTTTGGGTGGTGAATGCTAAGGGATGTTGTACGCAATGTGATGGTGTGTGTGGTGGTCAGGGCCTGTGTGGCTTCTCACTTTCAGATTGATATTTTTTTTTCTTTCCTGGTTTGCTAAATTACTGTCCTTGTTGTTAGGTTGGGTACATTAAGACTTGGTTTTGATGAGTTTGATTATCTCTTTGCTCCATTTGTGAGTTCGTTTTGTGCCAGTGGTAGATGATGATCATTTGATAGATATATAAGTCAACATGCATGGGTTTGTATAATTATGCAATAAGGTAAATTGGAAGTGAAAAGCTTGCCAAGTGATAATTCTATTTTATCTCTTGGCAACTTGCAGTTGGCGGTAATCACAAAGAAGAAATCTTATGTGGTCCTGACAGTGAATATATTTAAAATAGCAAAGAATTTAGAGATATAAGTAATTAACTAAATATATTGCAGTCTATTAGACAGGAACATAAATTTTTTGATGTCAACACTGCTCTTGCAATAGCAATTCTCTGTTTCTGCCCTCTAGAAAGCTGAGTTCCCCTCATCCACCTAAAATCAACAAAATGTTATATATGGAATACTAAAGGATGGAGTTGAACATAAAAAACGTACTTCCAAGTCTTGAACTTTCACTAAATTAGTACATACTAAAACTTTCGACCAGTCTTCAACCGGCGCTTGTTGGATTTTACAGTCAGAAAGAAATTTCAACATTTAACCTTTTGAATTCAACCGGTAAATTCTCTAATTTTCATACCACCCTCTCTTAACACTTGGTTTCCAAAATGCTCGTTCAGATTCTTCATTCTTCTACAGGTACAATGGTGAAGATATCTTATATGTTTTCATTTATGTGAATGATATTTTCATTGCAAGACCTAAGTCAAATTTTGGTGCAGACATTTATTCATCAGCTGGGGCGTCAAATTCGCATTGAAAGATCTTGGAGCCTTGACTTTTTTTAATTCCCTTGGTGTTGAAGTGTTGAACACGAAGCAGGCTATTTTTTTTAAACTCAATGCCAATATATTGAAAAAATTCTTCTCCAAACAAATATGCACTCACTGCTAAACTGGTATCATTCCCAATGGCCAACTCTTACAAACTTGCGCAACAGAACTCCATGGAGTAATTATGATTAAAACTTGGCAGATTTAACTCGTGTTGGGGAATGCCATTTTTTTTAGGGGTGGGAGGGGTAATGAATTTTCAAATCTGAACCTACTGTTGTTACATAAAGTACTTGTGTTCTTATGCTTAAATTGGATAAAAGCTCGTTGTAGAATTTAACATGAATAAATGTGGTTAATGTGATTCTTTGAATAAAAAGCTTGCTTAATTATTGAGGTTTCTCATAAACATTCTCATTCCATTTACTATTGATTTTCACGTTATGTGCTATTATTCAATCTAACTGAGATTCAAGATTATAAGAAATAAACACTAGTAAGTAATAAATGGCAAACAAATCCACATTCAGACCACTAACACAAGGATCAGGGACTTCACAATTCTAATAATCTCATCTTTCCCCAAAAAAAAAAAAAAATATCACCTCCTTAACAATATATGAACTTCAAGCTACTGCGTACTAAGGAACCATCAGGATTGGAGGTAGAAGATATGCATTGCTGTTTGTAAATATATAAATTATGTAAATAAAATAATTTTGTAAAACTACTAATAAAATTTGAAACTTTCATTACAATACAACAGTCAAAATAGTAACCTGTAAAAGATGTTGGAAACTGACATCTTTAGTTGGTTAGTTATACATTACATAGGCAGCAGATCAGAGTTTGTAAAACTTGTAATTTGACAATGTTTCTACCTCAAAAAAAATATATATATATACATAAATAAAAAATAAAATAAAATAAAAAAAGATAAACCAAACAAATGTACTTATATTTACTACAAAATTACCTGCAATTGGTGTTAAGGGAGAGTTTGATAACTGGCCAGTTTTTGCAGTTTCTCAAATAGTGTCTATCTAGTAAGGCTTTAAACACTTGACAAGGACTGCTTGTTGCGTTCAATTTATTTGAACATGGGATTTGTACTGAATTTCTGAATACCGGTGCTATGCTAGGTGTTTATGTTATTATGAATGGTGTTTTATGTTTTTTCCTACTGTGTCTACCCTTTTTGCATTTTTGAGCTGCCCTTTATTTATATGTTAAATATCTAATTAACTAGCCCTGTATCACCCAGAATTTGTGAAATTTGTTAGCTGATTTTGTCATTTTACTGACTAATATTGATCCTGGAAGTGATAGGAATCGAAGGCAAGAACATCAAGAAGAGATCAGTGTTTTTTTCTTTCTTTTACTTTTTTATTTTTTATTTTATTTTTTTTGGTTCCAAACAAGCTCTTAGGCTATATTTGGATTGTGGATTCATCGAGAGAAAATGAAAGGACTGAGATTTGAAATCATTTCCTTATTTGGTTGTAATGGAAAATTGTAAGGAGGTGGATTTAAAATCAAACTATTTGGTTGTAATGGAAAATGGAAAAGAAAGGGAAATTTGTAAATTGAAAAAAAATTAAACTTGAAAATTAATTTATTAGAATGTATTATATATATATATTTTCTTACCTAACTAAATAAGAATATGTATTGAGAATTTTATGTTTTTGCAATCCCACTCTTCTCGCCCTGCTTAAGGGCCTTTTGCAAGGACCTGGAGTATGTTTCAATTCCTCTGTCCTCCCCCTCAAATGAGTACACAGTACGAATAACAAGTTGTGTTTATGCTTTTCGCTGGTTTGGTTCCAATTTGCTGGTTTGATGAGCTGTGGAGGATCCCATTGGTAAAATTGACAGTTATTTGGGTAATATTTTTCTTTTATTATTTGCTGCTTTTATTGAATGCTTCTGGAGCTTTTAGGCCATTGTCAAAGCAATCAAACCAGTCCTATTAAATATCTGTGCAGGCAGGACACTTTAAATTTACTTTCTGAGACACTGCAGTTCTGATGCCTTATGCATACTATGAGGACTCATTTTGTCTTGTATTGATTTCCATAACAAGGGCACATTCCTTTCACTCGCCTTTTGTAAACCTCCAAATCAATTTAAATTATTGGGTATCATTTTTACCAAGCATATAACCATACCACTCCGCCAAATTCCTTTGATTTGATAGCACATTCCGGTTAGCATTGTGAAGTGACATTCTTTGGGTTTGCTACTGCTCTAGAAGAAGTCTCTTTGGAGCTTTTCTAACTTTTTGCTATCAAAACAGGGAATTTGAATAGACATGTAGCATATTAGCGAGAGTAGATCGACTTAATTAAAGTAAGTTTTCTCCCATATGACAGATGCTTCTCTTCCCAGGAAGCTAAGCTTTACACTCTTTCAATAGCTGACTTCCATCTTCTTAACCCTCCTAATTTTATCTTCTCCTTTAGAAGCTCGTTTATTAGTATTTATATACTTAAATGCATCTCTCTTTTTATTCCTTTCCGAGTTTTCCTCGAAGCATTTGCATGCTGATGCCCATTTGTATTAACAATATGAATGCTTTTGTTCATTACTAATTGATCTTAAACAAAGTAAATAGCTAACTCTAGTGTGTAAAGAAGTTTAGTTTAAATTTCCGATATTTCTAGTGCCTGTAAATTCCATTCATAGTAGATTCTTTGTAATATTAATAAGGTGGTGTCTTTTGGCTTGCAAATGGTAGCAATAATTTCTCCACATTGTTGTATCACATAGATGTTTACGTGGTGGTTGACTTTATAAACACTATCATGGATTGAACATTTTTTAAAGACTATTTGTAACGCCTAAAAGAATGGATTGATAATGCTGTAATTGGGGAGTGGGGAGGGAGTGTCAAAATTGTCATGTCAATACTATATACAAAATAATATAATTTTTTATATTAGCCATTGCCAAAGTCGTAGTCGAAAGTTTATAAAATTAAATTAATATAATATTTGACATAAATCAAACCGTAGTCAAAAGTCATACTAGTAGTAGCTAATGATTTCAAAATCTCTTTATTGGCCACTCAATACGTGTTTGGCTAATAGCAAACTTGTTATAGCTAATATATGGCTACAGTAATGAGTCGTAGCCAAAGTAACTTTTGCTACTAAGCAGAAACTACAATTGATGAGCAGTAATCAAGTCATAATTAATATCTTTTGGTCACGGCTCTTCAATTTTTTACTACCACTTTGGATCATAGTCATAGGGTCTTTTTCTAGTAGTGATTCTTGTTATAACTCATAACTATTTATTCATTTTATTCAAGACAATGAAGATATTGTGGTTGATTTTGCTTCAATAAAAGTCTCCAATTTCTCAATGGAGTATGCTATCTAGAATATGAGTTGAAACACTGTTGTATCTCTCAAGAAACAAATTAAAGCTTTAGATTTTCGCTTATCCAATGCTCTCCTTAAGGTCATTCCTAGTCCAATTAGTTGTAGGAAAGGTAATAATTGGAAATCGATCCAAGCTTAGAAATAGAAATTAAATAAAAATTTTCTTTTGTAATATTCTCCATATATGACCGAAAATCTTCTAAAAAAAATTGTCAAAATTGAAGTGGTTTTTGATTCCAAGCAAACATAAAATATTGAAGTTTCTAGAAAATTTTACAACCATTGGGGTGTTTAGAAGCCACTAAGGGGGATGATTTTCTAGGGAGCAACTAGTTGGGGGTGGTTTAGCTGTTGTTGGAAAAAAGATATTGATGCAGGATGATAGAGAATAAAGTAAAGGAAGAGAAATAGAGAGAGAATAAGAAATTTAGGAGAGAAAAAAGAAAGAAAAAGAGGGGGAGGGAGGACAAGTCACGGAGGTTTCAATAACTCAATTTTTTTCATACTCATCAATGTGTTTAATTCTGATTATCTTAAATCTTTAAATAGACTAATACATTCTCAATATTATTAAAAATAAAACAAAAATCAAATATTATAACAAATCCTATTTAAAATAAATCTAAATAAAATCTTTCCTAAAATAAAATAAATCTTTAATAAAATAAAGTAAAATCCTAATATAAAATTTAATCCTCATAAAATAAAATCTTACTAATAATTATTTAATATTTTTATGTAAAATCTAATAAAATAAAATCTTAATAATAATTATTTATTTTTTTTTTTTGGCTTCTGCATCATTCTCCACACCTTAGAAAAACTCAATTCCGTCGAGTTGAAAATTTGCGTACTTCTTCAATTATTGGGCCATGAACAAAGTTGATGTTCAAGTCATTCCCAAAGTTCATGGACGCGCATTAGGGGTGGTAGAAATCTAGTGTTTTCACAAAATCTCCTAAGATAGAAGTACCACAATCCAGAAAACAGAATTTGTAAGTGTTGGAAGAAGACAAAAAAATGGATTAACTTTGTGGAAGAGGTTTAGGTTTAGACGTAGGAAAGACAAAATCCACAGAAACACTATGAGTTTTAGGCATAGTCTTCAAGTTGATAGTACCAACAAGGACCTCAATAATATCATTAAAAATCTGTGCCTCATTAAGAGAAATGATTTTAGTAATAGCAACAATTTCGGTAGTTACAACAATTTTATAAAGTGGCTTGCCCATGATTTGGTCATCATTGTCATCATCTGAAAAATAAAAGTCATTAGGATTAGGCTCATAAATCAACTCTTCAATTTGATCATCATTAGGCTCTCTCTTCACTTCAAGATGGTTGTCATCAGATTCTCTGTTTAGTTTATCAATGAGTTTTGAAATATCAGTAAAGATACCAAATGGAGGAGTTGAAATTGTATTCGGTTTTAAATTCAATATTTGGTTAGAATAAATGTGAATAAGGTTGCTCGGCCAATAGCGTTCCTCGAATCTCGCGTCCAATCTCTGAATGGCTTTGTTCAGTCCTTGATGGCTTCAGCGAAAGCTGTTATTTGGGCTTGCATGATTATCGTTCGAATGAATAAGCAGCAGTGTATTGACAACTTGGAATCGTCAAAAATAGACTGAAAGTGGCTCAGAAAAATATTTGAAGTATCTTAAAGTGTCACTGCAGTTTTGCCGGAAGTCGTTAGAGGAAGGTGACATCAGTGGTGGTGTTCACCAGAGTTAAGTGTCACTGAAAATTCACAAAAGTAGATCTACTAAGTTGTTATCAATGTCACTCAAAGGGTTAGGGTTTTGAACAACGATAGCGGCTAAGGTTTTAGACCATGATAGCGGTTAGTATTTTGGATTATGATAGCGGTTAGGGTTTTGAAATATGATAACGATTAAGATTTGGGGTTCTTAACAATAAATACAATTCCAATTTAAAGAAAATTTAGTGATCGAGGCTCTATTCTGATACCAAAGTTGATGCAAAATAATAGAGAATAAAGTAAAAAGAGAAAAATAGAAAGAGAAGAAGCTTAGAAGAGAAAGAAGAAAGAAGAGTACAGGGAGCGAGAACAAGTCACGGAGGTTTTAATAACTTAATCTTTTTCATATTCATCAATGTGTTTAATACTGATCATCTTAAACCTTTAAATAGACTAATACATCCTCAAAATTACTAAAAATAAAATATTATAATAAATCTTACTTAAAATAAATTTAAATAAAATTTTTCCTAAAATAAAATAAATCTTTAATAAAATAAAGTAAAATCTTAATATAAAATCTAATCCTAATAAAATAAAATCTTAATAATAATTATTTTATCTAATAAAATAAAATCTTAATAATAATTTTTCTTTTTTTTTTTTGTTTTTTTGTTTTTTTTTACTTTTGCATCATTGTCTACGCCTTAGAAAAACTCAACGGAGTTGAAAATTTGTGCACTTCTTCAATCGCCAGGTCATGAACAAAGTGGATGTTTAAGCCATTCCTAACGTTCATGGACACGCGTCAGGGGTGGTAGAAATCTAGTGTCTTCACAAAGTCTCCTAAGATAGAAGTACCACAATCTAGAAAACTGAACTTGTAGGTGTTGGAAAAAGACCAAAAATAAACCAACTTGTGAGAGAAGTTTGGGTGTAGAAAAGACAAAATTCACAGAAGCACCATAAGTTTTAGGCATACTCTTCAACCCAATAGTACCAACAGGGACCTCATTAATATCACTGGAAATATGTGCCTCATCATCATCAAGAGAAACGACTTCAATAGTAGCAATAATTTCAGTAGTTGTACCAATTTCATCAAGTGGCTTGCCCACGATTTGAACATCATACTCATCATCTAAAAAATAAAAGTCATCAGGATTAGGCTCATAAATCAATTATTCAATTTGATCATCATTAAACTTTCTTTCACTTC
Organism: Pouteria glomerata; assembly: GCA_035590655.1. NCBI lineage: Eukaryota > Viridiplantae > Streptophyta > Magnoliopsida > Ericales > Sapotaceae > Pouteria > Pouteria glomerata. Next base: position 17,172,194 of record JAVXUM010000001.1, read on the forward strand.
AAGGTAGTCATCATCAAATTCTTTGTTCGGTTCATCAATAGCTTTTGGAATATCGGTAAAGGCACCAAATGGAGGAGCTAAAACTGTTTTCGGCTTTGAATTCGATATTTAGTTAGAATAGAGGTGAATAGGGTTGCTCGGTCAATAGCGTTCCTCGAATCTCGCATCCAATCTTCGAATGGCTTCGTTCAGTTCTTTAATAGTTTCAGTGAGGGTTGCTATTTGGGTTTGCATGGTTTTCGTTCAAATGAGTAACTAACAGTATACTGACAACTTAAAATTTGCAAAAAAATAGGCTAAAAGGGGGCTTAGAAAAAAATATTCTAGACTGTCTTGAGGTGTTGTTGGAGCTTTGCTGGAGGTTGCCGAGGCACTGGTCAGGTCGTCAAAGCTTCACTGGAGGGCGATGCCGGTGATAGTGTTTGCCGGAGTTGGATGTCACTGGAAATTCATGAAAGTAGATTTGCTAAGTTGTTGCCGACGTCACGCGAAGGGTTAGGGTTTTGGACTACGATGGCAGTTATGGTTTTGGACTACGATAATGGCTAGAGTTTTGAAATATGATGGTGGCGAGGGTTTGAGGCTCTCGACAATGAATAAATTCTGATTTGAAGAAGGTTTAGGGATCGAGATTTTACTCTGATACCAAAGTTGATGTAATATGGAATATTGAAAGAGTAGAAAAGTAATAAAGAAGAAGAAGAAGTAGAAGCAGAAGAAGGAGAAGAAGAAAAGAGAAAAGATCACAGCTTCAAAACCAATAGGACGGCCAACTACCTATTCGGATGTTTCAAACGTGAGCACTTAGCTTGGAGCAAAAGTTTGGAGTAAGGTACAATTCTTTCATTGTTAATTATGCTAAATGCTCCTATCAAATGGTAGTGTGACTTGCATAAATTTGAACTTAAACCTTACCCATTTCTTTCATTTATCCTAGTTCTTAGTTAATTATTGCCCATCTTAAAAAAAAAAAAACCATTGCTTGCCTAATTTATTTGTTGAGTTTCATTTATTAGATTTGCCGTTCCTATTATAAGCATTTTAGGATTTTATATTTTTATTACCCTTTTTTAGTTTTCTTTAATATCAGCATTTGAAAAAAAAAATTGCTTCTGTCCTTTTACCATGAATTTTGAAAGTCAATCATATTGGAGTAATAAGGCAGGACTTCATTCTATTCGTCACACTTATGTCAGAGATCCTCCTTATCTTAGTGGCACTATTGATCCTCATGAGTTTCTTGATTGGATCGATGATGTTGAATATATTTTTGACTATCACGACCAATCTAATGATTAATGTATTCATTTGCCCAAAACAAGATTGACCAATTATGCTAAAAAGTATTGGCAAACAGTCGAGTTATACGATAGACCTGTTACTCAATGGCCCGTGATGAAACAAACTTTAAGCAATCGATTTGTTCTTAAAAGTTTTATAGATAAGGCATGCTCTCAGTTAATGCGTCTTAAACAAGAGCATTCTTCTATTGATGAATATTTTGATCAATTTAAAACTCTTAGGAAGTGGTCTAACTTTCAAAATGAGTCTCATGCCATCAGTAGATTTGTCCTTGGGCTATGGCCTTGCATTCGTGAAAAGGTTCAGCGATACGCTTATGAGACTTTAAATGAAGCTTACTCCAAATCTTTAAAAATTGAAAAATATTATGAAATTGAATCTTATGAGTCTACGTCAGAGTCAAAGTGTCTTATACAATCCAATGAGTTGCAACGCCCATCCCTTGAACTTAGCGCCCCTATCGTTTCTATTGACATTTGTGATTCTCTTGTTGATTCTCCACTTTTGACATTTGATCATGATGAGTTACCAAATTCTCAAAATGTGTCTGAAGTGGTTGAATTAGTT
>JAVXUM010000001.1:17272859-17283616 GCA_035590655.1 Pouteria glomerata
CTCATTGGCCACATGTTTGTTTGATGAATTTATGAAGAGAGATTGGATGACTGGGTTGTGGCCCACAAATTTTATTTTATTTGTTTTGGAGTTCAGGTCATCTTTTTTTGATACGCAGTTCAGGTCATCTTGCTATGTACTTATACGTAATGTCAAATCTTGGGTTAAAACACATTACTTATCTTATTTTGATGCGTTTAGTGTAGTATAAAAAAAAAAAAAAAAAAAAAATTGTAAAAAATGTGATAGATGTTTGGTACACAAATTTTAAATCATTTTTTTTGAAAAGAATAATAAAACTTTAATCCTAATGGATTAAATTTCTGTCGGGATGGTTTTAAAATTTTCTCTTTTCTTTTGCTGGCAGGTGATGCAACAGGGTTGACATACCTCCTCTTTATTATTGTCAAGTAGAATTCGTAAGAATTGATTTGTCCATTCATTGGAACGGTTTCAAACAGAATTGGGGAAGAAGTAGAAAATAGCAAAGCATTCAAATGATTTCTACAAATTCGTCGGAACAAACACAAAAAAATTGGTCACAGTGGGTATGATTCGGTAGCTTGAGAGTCTGTGATGAGAATAGCAAAAAACTTTTTACTATTTGATTAACGGAATTCCAGTTATTTATTTTTTTTAAAAAGATATTAAATTTTTTTCAAAATTCAAGAAGGTAAGAAGGTGTAAAATGTAATAAAAATTTTTAAAAGTTTTCAGAATTTCTTAGGAAAAATTTTTATACTAAACAGGCCATTTATATAAATTGATCAATTAAATTAAGAGAAATGTTAAATATATTTTATTTTTAATTTTTCACACTCCGAAAGTCGTTATTTATTATGAGACGTGATCACGAGTGTACGAAACAAAAGCGAAGTATATTTAGCAATTTTCTTAAATTAGTCTCTCATATTATATCAAATTCTATGTATTACTTCGTGTTAATATTTGTCTCCCGTCCCTCCTTTCGCCAGTCAAACGTACATAACTCAAGGAATGGCCTTTGAATTAGACAACGACCTGAATCAACAATATTGATTTTGAACCTAAGTACTGTAGCAGAAAAATTTTTGGTAATTTTTAAGTGTTTGGTGATGTAAAATTACTGTAGCAGAGCCAAAAGTTGCACTTTTTTGGTGTTTTGGGGCTGCCAAACGGGCTCTAAGTTGAAAAAGAAAATAACATATATGTAATATTCGACATTTACAAAGAATAATGCATTTTAAAGTTAAGGGTACCGAATTTAGTAAGAATTCCAGCGTTAAACATATTTAAGTGAGGGTAATATCAAAATAAGTGATTCTCTGAAAAACAGTTAATCAAGATTAAGTCAAATAATATTATAATATGTTTGTATAAATACGAATCGTTACATATTTACTATTAACTTTTGACGTTAGATTTAGAAGTTGCCCTCTGACAAGATTTAGAGTGAAGATTTAGTTTTTTTTTTTTTTTAAATTTGTTATTAGTTTCATTAACCGATGCTAGTTTAGCACATCATACGATTTGAACTAAATAGTAATAAAAAAATTCATGGTTCAACTCCAGGCCTAGAAAATATACGTGACATATTCAAAATAATTTGGTTGCCCACTGGATCAATATTTAATTCCGAACCCCATTCATGTTAAATAATTTAATTTTTTAGGGAAACTTAAAGTTTATTCTTATATAAAAATAATTTATAAAATTATAAAAGCAAGTGATTCTGTGTTAAAATAAATATTTTTATAAATTCTGATATAACATGTTAACCTTTTATAACAACAAATAAATAAAATAACATATAAAATATTTTTTTTGATATATATTTTAAATATTTACCTTGCTTATAGAGTCCCAGTTGACTCCAACATAAAAGTAACGATGTCTCGATAGAGTTTTAACTAAATTATCTAAAATGGAGCGGCGATGATAAGGATTTCCTGTGGATGTGGTGGAAGTTATTAATTAAGGCCTCTCCGAAAGAAACTTTGCGCGACTTATCCTTCATGTGAACAAGGAATCGGTGCATGCGTTTAAAAAAGCAAAGTTTCCAGTGACAATGGCCAGAAGCACATGGTAAGCATCTCACATAACGAAATCTTTATGGCATTCTTCTCCCATTAACTGTCAAAAACAATTGCTGCCCCGTTGCAGGAGCATATTTTTTTTTTTTTGGGAGAGAGAGAAGCGATGAAATTTATGCTTGGTCTAAGAAGAAAAAAGTTAATTTTTTTTTTTTTTTTTTTTGGTAATTGACTACTAGCTAGTTACAAAAAAAAATTAATTTTTTTGTGTTTGGAAAAGGAAAAAATCTAAGCTAGTTTTTTAATTTTCGGTTAATTTAAGAGTTTTACCCTACATAGTTTAAAAAAAAATTAAAATGTAAGAGGGTAAGTTTAGTCATTTTAGAAAAAGACAAAAAAAATTGAATAGTTGGTAGTTGAGTAGCTGGAAAGATGACAAACGAAGTCTTAGATTCTTAGGATTTGTATGGCAACTGTGATCACCAGATGTGGTTTTTTTTTTTTTTAATTTCCTTGCTTAATTTTTTATTAAACTTTTTTTTTTATTTTTTTTAATCTATTTCACACGTTTGTCTATGAAAAAGAAAAGGGATTTGTAAAATTTGAAAAATAAATCAAATATTAAGTCATAAAAAAAGGGTAACAATAGGGATTCGAATCGTCGGTATAAATAAATATGAATCAATGAAAATTGGAATTTCAATTATAACCCGCTTGCCAAACAAACCCAAGATTCATGTTTTTATTTTTATTTTTATTTTTATTTCAAATGATGCTCCATCGACAGACAGTCATTGTTTTGTTGGTTTAAGTTACTAGTAAAAGAATGCCACGCACAATTCATTGTAAAAGATGCGTATCATGTGCTTTTAGGATTTCCTCAATTTGCAGGTGGATATATATTTTTCTTTTTTTTAAATCGCGCTCGTCCATTCACACTAGCACTCGTGATATGGCCCAACATCATGACCCATAATAAAAATTATTTATTAAAAAAATTAAATATGACACAATATATAAGAATATGTTAATTCAAAATTAATATGATTAAATATAAATTTGATCCGATTATAAAACAAATTAATTATTTAATGAGTTCAAAAAATTTTGAGATATTTAAGTATTGAAGCGAATAAATACTTTTATAAATTTAAATATGACATGCTAACTAAAATTGCTTCTCAAATTATGATTTATTTGGGAAATAGTCTACATGAGTTAACGAGGGTTGTGAGCTCTCGCAAAATGATGTAATAAGTTTAAAATTGATATATTTAAAAAAGTGACATGTAAGCAAAAGGTAAAATTTTATTCTAGATCAATCACTCCCACTACGCTCTAGGCCACTCATAACTATATATAAATTAAAATACAAGAGTGTGGGTTCGAATAAAATACTCATTTTTATATTTTATCTCATTCTATTGTATGTTACATTTATGGAAAGCCAAAATGAACATTCTTATATGAAACTCATTCCATTTAAATGTAGAATAGTCATTCCCTTTGTCAAGGGAATGGAATACTATAAGATAAATAACATAAAAAAAAAAAGTATTGGGAAAACATCAAACTAAGGCACCGTTTAAAGTTCTAAGAAACAAAAAGAATTTTTAAAAATTTTTAAAAATTTCTAAAAATTATTCATTTTTTAATCTCACTACATAAATTACAAATCTACAATTTAGTTCTTTTTATCACTCCAAACACATCATAAATGATGTCCACCGCCAAATATCACCACTAATACCCACCCATCTATCACTACCACCACTACCGAACTACCTGCATAATTATCACCACTACAATGCAACTATCACCTCCACATGTACTTCTAACACACCCAGCCACATGCATTATCCACCACCGCATCTATTTCCATCCACTCGACCACTACCACCACCATCGCATCACACCACCTTTGTTAGACTTGCGCATCATTATTTCTATTCTCATTTCACATTTAAGAATTTTTTTAATTTAATTTGAATTAATAATAAGGTAAAAATGATTATTTTATTTTAATATTAATTAACTCATCAACCAAACAAATGAATGAGAAGTTATTCCATGCTAACATTATTTAATTTGTGATAACCAAACAAAGGAATGATAATGATCAGTCCATTCAAATACCACCTTCATTCCATTTCAATCTCTATTTCTAATATATTCTATTCAATTCTTATATATCAACTTACATGACCTAATTGTATTTGGCTAATGAAATAAGAGAAAAACATTACTTTATATTTCAATTTGTAAGACTTTATGAGTGAAGACATAAAAGAAAATATATAATAAGCTCTCGTAAGATAGTTTTAATGATTCTTAGGGACGGATTTAGGATTTGTAATTAGTAAAAGTAAAAATATGATTTTTAAGTTTATGAAGCAAAAAAATGAAACACAAAAATATCAAAATAATGGAACCAAAAGCAAATTTTGTAAATAAATGTGGACAAAATTTTAATTTCCCGGATTAGTGCCCTAACTTACTCTCGTGTACAATTAAGAGTTGGGAGCTTTAGTCCATGGCCCCATAAGTTTAATTCCTTCGGGAGACCATTTTCATGGGAAATTTCTAATCTCAACGATGACCAAGGACAGCATGTGACTTGCCCGAGAACAGTGGAGTAAGGCATTTACTGTTCTACGGGAGTTTATAATTTAGCGGTGGGTCCAAAGTCCTCTCCTGGATTATTTTTCTCAGCATCATCGTCACAAAAACAATAATAATTAAAGAAAACAATAGATGGTATTAGAAATTTTATTAACCAAATATTTCACCCCCTTCAACCTATATATAAAGGGTGCTTCAAAACTTTCACTGTAAAAATTTTCCTTTTTCCGTTATTGTAACAGTTACTTCCTTTCCCTTACCCTTTTTCCCTTTCTCTATTTCTGGTTTTGGCTGCCGAGGGGGACAGTTTTTCTTGCTGTTGCTGTTTGTTTGCTTTTTACAGTTTTTCAGAGAATCAAAGCTGCTTTCTGATCGATTTGTTGCTGCTTATAATTTTCTTCTGCGACCCCTCAATTAGGCTTTGGGTGAAAATGAAAAGTGATTAAACCAATAAGAAAAATAAATAAATAAATAAAATGAATAACAAGCACAATTTAATTGGGCAATAATCGAAGGTTTGAAGACCTTCCACAATAGGTATGACAAGACGCCACGTGGCATCGCCCCATCGAATTCTTACTCACCAACCAACAATGATAATGCGATTGCCTGCAACTTGTTGTGAAGAGGACATGAGGTTATTGAGTGGGGTTTTGCCATTCAAGAGGTGACCCCACTGAGCCAAAACCCCTTTTGCTCTTTCCAAATTTTTAGCTGTCTGGATTGTGCTTTCAAACGTCAATATTTCCTCGGCAATTTGGTCAAAAAAGATGGATCGAATTCCTTGTCCGTCCGGGTAAGATTCCCTTTTCTTCCTGTCCAAAAATTGGACTCCTTCAAATGGGAAAAGAAATTAAAGTGGAACTTTGCGTATCCACTACGAGGTGTTAGTTACTATGGTAAACACTATTCAAGATAGAAATCCACCACCAGTGAAATGCTGTCGCCATCTTGGTTTTGGCTGGAGGATGAGGATCAACACAATTGTCATTGGCTCTTTTTTTTTTTTTTAATAACTTGTATTTAGATTAATTTGTGCATAACTTAGTTAATTTCTAACCAATAATCGGATAAATATATAATGATCCTAAAATAATTCAAACTAGTGGCGCTATTGGAAAAAAATTCAAGAACTACATTTCCATTCTTTCTCTCTCTTCTTAATAATTTAGGGTGTTCAGACTAAATTATGCACATTTTTATTAATGCTCAATTAATAATCGAATAAATCTTTAACACTGTTAGAAAATATTCCACTGCTAAAATTAATTTTATTTTAAAATAAAGAATTAATTTGATTTGATTTAATTTAGTAAATAAAATTTTATATTTGAAACACATTTTGAATTTAAGAATTGAGTTGATTTAATTTAATTGAAATACCTAGTTTGACCATATGAATATGAAATAAAAAATATAGTAAATGTGATATAAGAAGATAAATCTTTCCTCTCACTTAAATTGCTTGAGAAAATAATAAATTCTCATCAAATTCTATTGTTTTGGATTATATTTCAAATTCTATAACAATCTCAAAATTTAAGTTATGAAATAAAATCAAATTCAACATAAAAAATTTTATTCTAGTTTCAACCATAAGAATCGATAAGAATTCTTATCAAATAAAATCAAATCTCATTAAATTCACCATTCCACATAGAGTGTAATGGTTAGGAGAAGATTCAAACTAATGATTTTAAAAATAAATCTAAAAACTCCCCTAAAAAAAAATAAAAAAAAATAAAAAAAAAAGAAGAAAGAGAGAGGCTAACCCTCTTAGAGCTGTCATTGGATACCCCTCTAATGGTAATTCTTGTTGGAATAAAAGAGCCGATTACATGGGTTCAATTCCATCAAATCACTGAGAAAGACAAAAGAAAGCAGAAGAAGAAAGTTGAGCATCCCGATCAATAGGAAAATTAAAAATGGAGAAGCCACTAAGAAACTAGGTAAAATATTCCAAAATATCAGACTAATTATTTGGCAGCAGTCTACATCCAATATTCATGTTAATGATTTGTATCGATATTTCCTCGAATCTTGATGACAATCAAGGAATGATTAAAGGTATGGAAGCCGTCTAGCCAGCCCCACAGCTTTGGCCTTGGGGGATTGGATGGTCAAGGTTGGTAGCCTCACCCATACGGAAAATATGCGAAGTTTGAAATTTTTGAGGTCATCTTTCCTGGGTTCTGGCTTTCCGTTGACCCTTTCCCATTGTGATCATCATTCTACAAGATGGTAGAAAGAAATCAAAAGATTCTTTTGAACTTGTAATCTAAGTCTAGCCACAGACACCAACGAACAAGAGCTTTATAAATAAATAAATATATATATATATATAATTTTTAAGCAAACCATATCAGATATAAACAGTCTTCCTTCTATAAGCAGTCAATACAAAAAAAAAAAAAAAAAAGAAGAAAATTGGCTAATAAGGAGACCACAACATTAGAAGCAAGAAAATTAATATGCACAAATATTTCGCCCAAAGATTTTGTTTTGCAGCCTTACACGACTTAGGTTTCCGACCTCCCCTTTGGTGGCTCCAACATGCATTGAATCCACACTAACAAATAAGGCTAAGAAAAGGGCAATTATTTACAGACACATCACTCTCCCCATGGCTTTTCCTTAGACACGGCACTAATTTCTGTTGGTCACATCCTAAAGAGGCCAGCTAGCTAGCTGAGAACTATCGAAAAGGTTCCTCAGTTGCTGCATTCAATTTGTACATGAGGTGCGAACAATTAGTGACCTCCTTAAGAATAGGACTTAAGGGAGCCAAAGTTACAAAAAGATCTGGACTTAAAGAGGCCACCAAAGAGGAACCTAGTTTGGGATTCTTGAGGAGCTTGATTCAGGTCTTCGGGGCCACCTTTCACTTGGAGTATGGTCTGGCCAATCGCTTTCCGAATCGAATCAATTATCTTGGCATCAACGTGGTTCCCTGATGAATCACGAACGTAGAATGTATTCACAGCTTTCCCTGCTCTAGTTGTCACTTCTGCTCGGGAGACAGTGAGGCTATTCTCGCGGAAGATGCGAGTGACGTCCGATAGCAACCCAACCCTGTCACTAGTCCGTAACTCTAGCTTCAACCCCTTGAAGACAGGAATAAACAAATGAACCGTCAAAGAAAGGAAAAAAAAAAAAAAAAAAGAAGAAACTGTTACAAGGCCTTTTATGTGAACAGCAGTAACAAAATAAGATGACAAGGAGTATATTATTTGCAGGATGTGGTCTTAAAAATTGCAAGTCTAAATCAACATCTCAATAACAAAACATAATCAGACAAGAGAATGGAGCGAAAGAGAGAAATATAAATGAAATATATGAGTAAAAACACAGATTTAAAATGAAAATTTGGAATCCCAAAAAACCAACAAAAGTAAGAATATTGTCAAACAAATAGTCTGCCAAAATGGTTACTAGAACTTAATATATATATATATATATTTGTAAGAGATGGTGCCATTACCTCAGAGACTCTTCTTTCAATAGCTGCTTCAAGGCATTGAATCAGTCTTTGTCTCTCTGCATCTGATTTCACAGGGGAGCCGTCTATATGCCTGATACAGTATTCCTGCAGATCCCACCAGAAAATTATTTCCGGGCTCCATACCTAGACTAAACAAAGCCCATTTATTCCATCTGTTTGGTAAATAAATATATTTGCATCTAATGGGGAAATCAGGTACCTGATAAGCTTCAGGTCCCTCGGCATCAACATTCCCATGGAAAACTACATATTGCATGTCAGTTAAAGTGCAAACCGTATCGAATAGGAGTTTAGGCCTGTCCTTGCACTGGATGGTAACCACCGAGTAGTCTCTGTCATGCCAATTAACGACATTAACATCTGGTCTTTGCTTGTCGCCCAACGCTGCTTCATCGTTGGGTCTGTCATAGTCTCGGTCAGCAAACATCATTTGGTGAAGCCTTCTCTCAGTGTGGGTGGCTCCATGAGACACCCGAGTCTTAGCTTCCCTGGATAAGTTGCTACCCTTGAGAACATTGCAGAGGAGTTTCTTGATCATAGAGAGCCTCTCAGGGTCAGTAATTGGACCTCCCGTTTCCTCATCAGTAACTTGCACCACAGAAGCAGCCCGAGTGTTGTGAGTCCACACCTCAGCATTGACCACATTGCATTTGAGGTGGGTAAGCACAGCACTCACTTCAGAGAGCAGCCCTGGCCTGTCACTCCCTATTAATTCGATCGAAGTGTGGTCCATTGATGGTTTTACCCCAACAGATCTTCTCACTGAAGATGTAAAGCATGCCTCTGGTCCAAGTGACTGAAATTGAACCCACGGAATTAGGCAATTTTGCACAAAAAAAGCAGAGGAGAAGCCAACATCATAAAGATCAACTTCTATAACTTACCTTTCGGATGTAATCCAGAATCCCTTCATCTGTAATCTTGTTCCCGTTTTGATCAGTGACATTGAAGACTGAAAAAATAAAATAAAAAATAAAAACTTGCAGGGGTTAATTTTTCTTACTCAGAGAGTTAAAGCAACAGTGAAAGAACATAATTACAGAGAATGAGATGGAAGAGGAAATGATTTTACCATCCATGAACCAGCCTCCATCAGAGGAAATATAAGCTTTAGTAACAACAAGGTTAAGATCAGTAAGGACTTGTACAACTTCTAAAAGAATACCAAGTTCATTAGCACTGTCCACCTGCATCACAGAATTGAAGATGCACTAAAAAAGGTCAGAAAATAAGAAGAAAAAAAAAATCCACTGAAGATATAATTCGAAGTACTAAAAGGAGTAAAAAAGACTAAACTGGGACAAACCTGAATAACAGTAGCATTTTTGCAGTACTCGTTATCAATCACAACTCTGACAATATAAGAGGAACACATTTATGAGCAACTCCACGGAGGCAGGCATTTAAATCCAATTGACTTTTCACCGAGTAGAATATGGAAGAAAATTGGTACCTTGGCGGGTTCATTCTTCTAACGAATTTCTCATATTCATCATTAATGTCCTGTGAAAAGCTCATAGTGGCCTCTGACAAAATAAACACTGTAGCTAATAAGATAGTAAAGCTAAGAGAAGTAACAACCAATCCAAAAAAAAAAACAGAACCACCATTACCAATCACAAAGAAGATTCTGGGAGTGTCAAGCAAGTAATTATGACAAAACCCTCCAATAAAGAAAATGAAAAATAAAAAGAAAAGCAAGTAATTAATAATATAATGAGAAAATAATGAAAGAAGCTAACCAATCATAAACAGGTAAAGGAAGGGTAGAATAACCCAGATACCAAGAAGGCCAATTAAGAAGGGCTGAACCACCGGAAAAAGGTCTTTGTGCATCTGCCTATGTGGGGTGGGGTGTGGGGTTCTGTGTCCATGCTTAGGATCCAGACTACACGAAACACACACACAAGCATGGACTATACGAGAGAGAGAGAGAGAGAGAGAGGACAGGAAGGCCAGAACAAAAGCAGAGAAGAAAATCAAACATTCAATTACCTAAAAAACAGACCAATAACCATACAACTTACTTACCTAAAAAAAATAATAATAATAAATACCATACAACTAACAAAATCCCACTACTGTAAGACCAAATCCCAAAAAACAAAACCAGAACAACGTCAAGAGAATCCCATCAACCATGAGTTAAGGACAATATTTGCAACTAAACTCACAAAAATCACACAAAGCCAAAACTATTGATAGCACATACACTTGAAAATCCACCCACCTAATTAACGAAAAAACACAAACAAAAAACAAATTTAACCCCTAAAATCACCACTTTCAAGGAACACCCAGAATCCCAAAAACAAGCAGAAACCCAAATCCAGAACAGAAAACGAGAAAACAGGAGCAAAAATGGCACGTACCCATTGCTGGTCTTGTGGATTCGTGATCTGTTACACCAAAAGTTCTTTGATTCTCTCAATATAGCAGGACAACTAGAACAATGGAACACAAAAGAGAAGAGATCTCTCAGTCCCTCTAATCTCTCTTCCAGTAGAAACTTTATATTAAAATTGCCTTATATATCACCAATATCAAATAAGCAGTGTGGATTAAAGGAACGCCCCCCACATGAAACACAACGCCTTTTTCTTCACCCTCCCTTAGACCGC
>JAVXUM010000001.1:17308971-17325000 GCA_035590655.1 Pouteria glomerata
TCAGTATAAAATAATCAGCTCAACTGGGTCCAGTTCAATACACACAAAGTGTACTAGCACAAATAGTTAGAATAAACAATTCTCCGTAGTCAAGACAGACCTACTAAAATTTGTGCTACAGTTCTACTAACGGTGTGTTCAATTCCATCTAAAACTGTGAACAATAAACTTGTATTCCAAAAGAACCGTTGATCTAGTCTTCTGCGTGTAAACCGTACTCTACACACTAGATCAAATACTCTTTGTAAATACTAGACACATGCACAAATATTATAAATGGCATAACTTGTTCAAAAGAAATTCTCATTAAAATATCTAACATAACATAAAGCATATTTTTTAGTTTATATCTCTATCACCCAGAGATTAGACAATTTGTCCTTCAAATTGCCGGATACTAAGTCCCATAGGTGTTGCCGGATACCAAATCTCTCGCCTCTGGATTACTTCCCACCAAAATTTGAAGGTTGAAAATTATTTCTTTTCACATCATATATCAAATCATATCTTTTATCTTACTTTATATCCCATCAATCAAACACAAAAAAATATAATTTCACGTACAAAATTAATTTCATCTTTTATCCAATCTTATATATTATTTTATAATATTACTTATCTCCCATCATCTAATCCTACCGAGCAAACACGGCATTAAAGGTTGAGTTCAAGAAACCATTAGTCTCCAAGACTGAAGTTGGTGGACGATAGAAATGTGACTAACCTGTGACTCATCCTGATGAGCCTTTGTTTACGTTCCAGTGATTAAAATTTTTGTTGTTGGTTAGGGGTATTTGGCAGCCCAAAAAAGTGTCACTTTTGTAATTTTTTGTCAAAATTTATTAGTTGTAATTTTAGGTATATTTGATAAAATAAGTTATAATTTTTAGTAATTTTTTATAATTTTTAGATATTTGGTAAAATTTTTATTATAACAGAGCAGAAAAATAACAACTTTTTGTGTATTCAATAAAATTTTTATTGTAATAGAGTAGAAAAATGAGACTCGCTGTGTGTTAGATAACCAAATGTCATATGAAATTTCTATAACAGAGTAAAAAAATAGTAAAAATCTGAGTTTTATAAAACCTATAAAGTGTTACTTTTAATAATTTTTTACATTTTTTTTTTTGCCTGCCAAAGGTACTTAGTATTTAGAAGATGTGAGTTTGACTTACTTACATCCGTCATTGTAAATTTCTTACAATATCCATAAAATGCTAAAATATAGAAAATTTACTTGAAAATGGTACAACTATGAGATTAGATATCAAGAGCTTAAAAATATAAATATGAGATTTCTGCCGATGTAATACCAATTTCAAGGTGATATGGAATCGTAAATATTAATTTTTAAAATTCACATAAAAATATAAAATGTCATATTACTCATTATTGTAAATAATGTGATTATGACTACTTGCAATTATATTGATTCAAATTTTATGATATTTAATTATTGTATAAATGGCGAGTTATTTAGTCACATGTGTTGGAGTATCTAATATCGTTATGTCAGGTATAAAATAATATAATATAAAATTTTATAAATTTTTATAAATATAACTTACAAGATTATAAAATTTAAATTTTTTACTCACTGTATAAAACACGAAATATTAAATTTTATAAATTTATATAATTCCAAACACATTTACTAGTACACATTTAATATAATATAAAATTGCATTGCAGAAACCTGTTTTTTATTTTTATTTTGAAAAAAAAAATGACAATTGAAAACATTAGTGGTTGTAAAAAAGCCAACTTGGTCTATTTTATTTACTATTGGGAGCAAATCTGTCTGATCACGGATCGTGATTTTATTTAAATTATTATATTTTGATGTATGCATCATTATATTTTATTTTTATCAATAATTAAAAATCGTCATTATAAGATTAATATATAATAACGGAAAAAAAAAATAGTTGTAGCTATTGATTTTATTTATACGATGTCAGATGATTCTCTTCCGTCTCTATATATCATAAAGTATAAAAACATAATATTTAATCTACTACTGTTAGCAAGATTCTTATTAATGATTATAGAAATAATACCATAAGTAGATGATCGGAGTGTTTGTTTCGCTGAAAAACTCTGAAAATTTTTAAAAATTTTTAAAAGTTATTCACTTTTTATTTCACCGTACGAATTACGAACTCACAAATTATCTCATTTTATCTCACTTTTTATTATACCAAACACCTCAATAGCAACAAAATTCAAAATTTACATTGGTATAAAATACAATTTGTACTAATAGCGTGCTGTAAAGTGAGTTATAGCATATACTAATAGAATATTAAGCCCATTTCTATTAGCGTATAACCTTTACTAATGATAAAACCTTTGCTCATACAGGTTACGGACATACTAATGAAAATTTTAATTCCATTGTTATAAAATACTGCATATTGATAAATACCATTATATTATACTAGTTAAGAAAAATTCAATTGAATTTTGAGCCTTATTATCAAATATCATTAACATAATGATTAACTGATAAGAATGAATATATCTTAATAAATAAAAATTTTTATATTTTTTAAAATTTTTAACTAGAAAAATAAGACATGGAATAAAGAATAATGCCTATATTTATAAAAGTTTATCATTATATTTAAATATAAAAAATTTTTATAGAAAATACTTGTATGTGTATGTATATTCCAAGTGTGTCTTTATGTGAAGATATATTTTTTAAGATTGTGCCTTATTCTAATTATAATGCATTTATATTTACCATGTCTTAAACACGTGTAAAGCCAATAATATTTTAGCAATTAATCATTTCTTTAAGGATTGTATTTATTTAATAGTTCTTATTTTTAAAGTATAATCTATATCCATACTACTATAAAAAATTTTAATATTTAAAATATTTTTTTGACTATTTTATTCTTGATTATTTTAATTTTACTCAACTCTCATTTTCTATTGATTAGCAAATTTTTAAGTTTTAAGTTTGACTTTTTAAGATTTTATTCTATTTTTAATGTTTTGTTAACATTAAATTTTTTATTATTTTTTTCATTTGTGACTTACTTAGTACGTATTTAAATTTTTGATTTTTAATTTTGTATTTTTTAGATTTTATTTTATTTTTAATGTGATTGTTAATTTTAGATTTTTAAATTTTATTATATTTTTCATTACTGATAAAATTATAATTTTTTTGTGTTTCAAATTTTGAGGAAAATTTATTCTTCACTATATTTTTTTAATTTGTTCATTCAAAAATACAAGGTATAAGTTTTTTAAATTTAATTGTAATTCTTTAGTGTGAGATTTTATATAATTTTTTAGATTTTGTTATTTTTTTATTATTGTTAAAATTTATAATTTTTGTATATTAAATTTCAATAGAAGCCTCTTTTTAAGGTTATTTTTTAATTTTTTTATTTAAATATACCAGGCAATTTTTTTTTTAAATTTTAATTTATTTTTTGTTTATTATGAAATATTATTTTACAATAATAAAAATGTAAAATTTTAAATGAATTTTGACAATAATTTCTTTTTGTTTCGAGAAGCATATAATTTCAATGGAACCAATAAAACTCTTATGAAATGAAAAAATTTTTAAATCACCATAAGACTAATCATTTTTACGGCAAAGTGGCGTAAAATAAAAAAAAAAAAAAAAGACTTATCTTATGGAAAAAATAGTTCAAAAAGTTATGTTTTATATTAATACAGTCCAGTTCTAATTTAAAAATATATTTGTAGTATAAAAAATTTTGTATTAACATAATGAATAAATAGTATAAAATTGTTATTGACAAATATACATGAAAATAAAATTGACCGCATAGATAAGGTAGACGTTAATGTGAAATAAATGAGTATTTCATTTAAAGATATGAATAAAGTTACAAAATAACTTAATATGAAAAGCCATAAAGATTTTAATGAAAATTTTATTTTTTAAAAATTAAAATTAAAAATTTTTTATTCTTAGCTTTTTTAATTTAGATATATAAAAAAATAAATATATATGTACAATACAAGTGCATTTTTCTAGTTTTTGAAAAACGTATTGATCTTTATCTTTTTAACTAAACAATTCTTTAAAAATTCCATCTATTATATAACTCTTATTTTAGAAGTATAGTTATTAATAAAATTATTATATATTTTTATTTATTCAACGTATTATAATTTTTTCTTTTTTAGGCATTTGATGACTATTATCAAATTAAAATAATTATTTATTAGAAATTCATAATTTATTAGTTAGATAGCAGATTAGGAATATTTGAAAAAATAAAAAGGGAACTTATTTAATTCAAACGGTTTGAAAATAAAAATAAAAATAAAAAACAAACTTATTTTAACTTAAATGCAATAACGAAGAAAATTTATTTAACTTAAATATAATTTTTTTAATTTTTCCAAGTGAATTAATGTAAATATTAATACTATCATTTGAGATTAAAAGGTGAAATTTATTCATTTTTATATATGAATACCATGTTCGGTGGATAACTACGTAGCAACGTTGCAGTTGCCACTAAATTACCGGTTCAAAATTAATTAAAAAAAATAAAAGTTTTCATGTCTTAATCAACAACTAATGGGTGGCAATTGGTCCGTCCAATTTTTCCTTTGAAAATTAGCACTTCTAATTCTAAAATAATTAAAAGGTTATGACGATTTTTTATTTTTTCTTTCTTTTAATAATTCTTCTCTTTTAAGTTTTCATTCAAATTTGAAATCATGTTATCATGCTAAATCCATTAAAACCAAATTGTGAAACGGTTCTCTTAAGTGTCATTTTCCATTCCCAACATCTCATCCATTCCTGCATCTTTCAATCCTAAGTGAGAACTATTGTTCAATTATTTTTGCTATTACTCCATGAAGCATAAGACACAAGTATGTATATTCTTCTTCTTCTTTTTCTTTATTTTTTTCATCAACACAACCACGTATATCTTTTTCTCCTTTTTTTCATCAATTTTTTTTTTCCTCCAACTTATGTTTCTTCAATTTTATTTTATGAATCTGCCTTGCACTTTTTAGGTTTCTCTATTACATGGAGGGGTTATTTATTGGTTATGTTACCATTTAATGAATCAATAACTTTGAATTCTCCCAAAAGTCCAATCCAAATGTGAAAACTGTCTCGTACGCTAGTGTGGTACTTGCTAAAGAGTTTCTGATACTTGAGTTAGTAAGAGAGTTGAAAAAGTAATTAGCAAAATTTTGGTAAGGCAAAAATATTATACCTATATACTTGTGAAATGGAGAAATATATAACAAATCTTATGTAGAGTGATATGCATGAACTGCATGTAATCATTCTTATTCCCAATTCTCCAATAAGATAATGCCACCTGTGTTGTAAATCCATAATTGATTTCACAATTTGTTACCCAATCCGTTATATAGAAGACAAATTATAATAGCACTTTATAAGCGTATCTATCAAAACTGTCAGGCAAAGGCTGTATGCGAGAGTTGATATGTAAGTTATTTTGTCTGCTTTTCAAATCGAAAAGTTAGATCAAGAAGAGTGGAGACTGCCGATCGATAACATTAGACTGGAAAGACTAAGAATACTCTTGATCGATATAACTAGACTAGGTGTAACACCTGGTATTTTAATTTGGCATATTTTTGTATTAATTTGAGTAAATGAAATATTTAAATTGAGTTAATGTGGATTATTCTATTTTTCCCTAGGCTGAGTTGACTCCAAGTGATATTGGGCTGGACAAAGTAGGCCAAGGGCTCGGGTTTCTTTCTTTATTCTTTTCTTTTCTTTATTTCCCGTTTTTCTTTCATTCTTTTTGTTTTTTTTCGGCCGAACCAGGGAAAAGAGGGAAGAGAGAGAAAGAAGAGAGAGAATGAGGAGAGAGAAAGTTTCAAAGCAGAAGAATAGTCGATCCGGGGAGTTCTTGATGCCGTGATCAACGTGGTGCCGTCTGTTTCGCGAGATTCGAAGCGAGGAAGGAGAAATCGGAGTTTGAAGTTTGGAGTTCAAAATAGTTTTCTTTGTTTTTCTTTATTTCTCTTCAGATTCGAGGTAGGTGAGACTTAGATTTGTATTCTAAACGTCATAGGGACCATTTTGATATATATATTGCATGATTTGGTGAAAATTTATACAAATTTTCATATATGTATATTTATATGTTACGGGTATATATACATGCATATATATATGAAATTAATGTTTGTTCTTGAGTTATTTTCCAAATTAAAGTTGTAGAAATGTAATATTTACATCTATGAACATTTCTATATGAAAGATCGTTGGAAAAGAAGTTAGATTGGATGAATGTGGGAAGAAATGGAGAGAAAAATTGGAGAACTGGGTTTTGGGGGGCTGGCGTCCGGATTGCCCGTGGGGGTGTTCGGACCGCCAAGGCTGGAGATGGGCTGGCATCCGGACGGGCCCTGGGGGTGTCCAGACGGCAGAATGCCCTTTTAGGTCGTTTTGCTCCTTTTTGCTTCCTGATGTTGGTTTTGACCCCCGATTTTGTCATATACAATTTACAAAATCATGATCTAGATGAATGTGAATATGATTTTACATAGAGATAAATGTTTAATTCCATGATTGAGCATATCATGAACATTGGGATTTGAGGTGGTTTCATCTAGTGAAATTGATAGTTGGATTGGCCGAGAGTGCCATAGATTGTGACGTGCCGAGGCACGATTGATATACATTTATTAAAATTGAGATGATAGATTATGATAACACCGGATGATCCTCATAATTTATAAACGTGACTAGAGTTTAGTCATGTGGAGTTGGGACGTTAATTTGGGTTTATGGATGTGATATTTTCTCAAACTGCAGCCGATTGCCTGCTTAAGATAGCGGATACCTGCTTGAGATAGGTGGATGCCTGACTAGAGGTGTAACACGGTTCTCTAGTGGATGGGCCAGGGGGTGTAAGACGGAGCCCCTAAGTCTTTACACCTGCGGGGGTGTAACACGATTCCCCACAGGAATATGAGATATATGTATATGTATATGTGTTTGCCGTAAGCGCTGAAACGGTGTGTTTGGTGACCGCGCGTGTCTTAGCTAAAAACCTTGCTAAGTGTCACCCGTCCCAAGATAGGGTTAGAGGTAGATGGAGAAATATGATGCATGGCCATGGCATTTCATTGCATTGCATGAGAGATGCATATTTATATTATGATGTTGTGTATATATGTATGATGTGTTATATTCGTATTGCAGGTGACACAGGGAGACAAGGTAGTCATCACCCTGAATTGAGTTGACTGCTGGAGGCCCTAGACATTATTTTATATTATTAAGACTATTGTACTGTATTTGTGCGACTCGGGTTGTGGGTTCTAATGATTAATGACGTACATTGTATAATTATTTATATGAAAATTTGGGACGATTGTAGTGCTCTGATGGATGTTGGTATATTATGACTTGACCTTGGCACCGGTTTTATTTTGTTTTAATTATTCCTATTTTTCCATACCGTCCATCCCGAACAATTATGTTAGGGGCGTGACAGATTTCATAAAAAGTTGGTTGGGTTTAGATTATTTAATGGATGAATTGGGTTGTTCAAGAAATGAGTTAAGTTAATTCTTCATAGTTTAAAATTTACGTAGTTAATTTTTTTTTTTTTTTTAATTTTGGCACTAGGTTGGAGCCCAACTGCAGCCGCAATGAGGCCAGTGAGGCTCTGCTCCTGGTATACATGAAAAATTAGCTTGAGGCTGAAAATAACATATGTCTACTAAGATAAAATAAAGAATAAAATTGAATGATTACTAAGTAAATAAGAATTTAAATTTATAAATAATTTAATTTTAGTAAATTATTTTTAATAAACTTAAATATTTTAGTAGTAAAGTAGTGTTTATTTTGATAAAAATTAATTTTAATAAATTAAAGTAATAAATAATTTAATAATAAATTATTATTTGTTAAAAAATAATTTGATTTAATAAAATATTTTGGTAAAATATATTATTTTCATATGTAATTATTATTTATTAAAAATAACTTTAATTTAATAAAATAAATTATTTTAGCCATAAATTATTGTTTTAATAGTAATTAATTTAAATTTCAAATATCATGATAAATATTGTACTTTATGGTGGATAATTTAATAAATATTTTATTAAGAGTTATTCTCCTAAAAGAGGAATAAAGAGCGCAATAAGTATTATATTCTATTCTTGAAAAGTGGAACTAAACAAGAGAATGAAATACTTGTGTTCATTTGATCTTTAGATTGAGTGTCTGTTTGGAAAAAAAAAAATAAAAAAAAAAAACTGTTAATTGAGCTATCAACTACTAAGCTTTTGATTTTTTTTGAAAAATAATCAAATTTATTCTTTTAAATTTTGAAGGATAAAAATGTCAAAACAATCAAAAGTTAACTTTTCAGACACAAAAGAAAAAGTTAATTTTTTTTTTTTTTCAATTAGCTACTAGTTTTGTGTTAGAGAACCGAAAAAAATGTTGACTTTTAATTTTTTTTGTTAATTTTATATTTTTATCTTTTAGTGTTTAAAAAAATTAAAATATAAAAAGACAAATTTAATTATTTTAAAAGAGTTAAAAAATTAATAGCTAGCTTATTTGTTGCCCAACGAAATCAATCCAAATGCAACCTAAAAATTTGATATTAAATTCAACAAGTTCTTGAAGTTCCCACCCGCTAGCTTATTTATATGTGAAGATTATTTTGCGGTTAGCGTAAGATTTTGAACTCCATATGCCACACGTATCTCCTTGTTAAGACTTTTTGGGCGCATTGATCCTGTTAACCTATCTAGCTACCTACCTACCTACCTACCTATTAATTTGCTACCTAATCCTAGATTGACCATGCATCGTTTATTGTCGAATCAATACATAAGTTTTGTCCGATTGTGCTATGTTAGGAGCCGTCTGCTGAATTTGAAAAATTGATTTTCCAACTTGACAAATGTATAAAAAAAGGTTAGTTTTTACTAAATTAGTATTTGCTTTATTTTTTTGATAAAAAAAAAGTCAATTCTTTTTAGTTACCAACTAGACCCACTTGAATACACTAAAAGATACAAATAATTTAATTTTTGTATCAAAATTTAAAAACCATTAATTTTGTCAAAAGCATAAAAAATTAATTTTTTTTACT
This sequence comes from Pouteria glomerata, assembly GCA_035590655.1. NCBI lineage: Eukaryota > Viridiplantae > Streptophyta > Magnoliopsida > Ericales > Sapotaceae > Pouteria > Pouteria glomerata. Next base: position 17,318,103 of record JAVXUM010000001.1, read on the forward strand.
TAATAATCTTTTGTTAAAAAAGTCAAATTTTGACCCAAAATTACAGTACCAAACATGCCATGAAGATTGCAACCTTTGTTGCCAGCCTAAAGAAAAAGATAAGCTATGCTTATCTCTTATTTAACATTTGACTAATTATAAATAATTACTTTTAGTATTTAAAATTTATATTTGAATTTTAACTAATAGCAGATAATCATAAGTTAAAAAAAAAAACCCTTCTATCAATTTATGATACGGATCCCACGTTTAATATAACGTAATAAAACAAGAAAATCAAATCAATCAATTTAATTCATCATTTCTAACTAATATATTATTTTTTATTAAATTAATATGCAACAATAAAAATTATCATTCTGCGTTGTGGTACCTTAGCTGAACAAAGTAAATCTAAATTTAAAAAAGAAGGAAATGACAGGGAACATAATTAGAAAGTGTTCACGATAAAATTTCTCCGATAATAAAGTCAGAATTGACATTAGTATGAATGAATAAATAACAAAATTTCAATTAACGATATTGAACATGTTTGATTTTTACGTATACTAAAATAGAATAATTAAAAACTTGAAAAAAATAAAAAAAGTAATATTGTTATATTCTATTTATCTATATACGTATAAAACAATGTATTTTACATTTAATACCAGTTACTTAGCATCCAATGTGCGTGACGGATATCAAAATAATGAATGCAATGTAACAATAGAGAATGTGTATAATATACCAACAAGAAACATCTAAATGTCATATTTTATTTATCACTTGTGATATGATAAACTTATTTAATTAGCAAATTAATAGTAAATGAATGAAGTAGTAATGAATGGATTAAATTTATTGCTTGATATTATTAATGATTTGGGGAAATTAATTCACTTTTTTTACTCATGAGACTTCGTTATTGTGATAAGAAATGTTAAAAATTAATGTTCATCTTATTCATGATAACTTTTTTTTATAACTAACAGTAAATAATTAAAAAATAATTTTTTTTCTTTTTAAATTCAACCTAAATATATTGGGGCGAGTCAAGCCATGACTCAAAATCAAATACCAGGTTAACCCATTCTTCCTTTGCAATATCTTTAACTGCCACCTTTCCCAGAAAAGAATATATATTTTTAACTACCGTTGTAACTGTCACGCAAGATTTCCCTTGACCCTAGTTAAGAGAGTGTTAGCTGTGGTCCTTTCCACAAGACGTCTGACTCATAGTCAATGGTCAAATGGGCTGGGACTGGGACACACTGACCTGTGGGTGAATATAAAAAAAAAAAAAGGTCTGGGAGGTTTGGAGATCCCCTCGATGCACGTTCCACGCTAGACATCCACGTGACGAGACCTCTTGCACGTTACAGCCATGTGGTACGGCACTGAATGCGTGAGCCACCAACAGGTATAAAAATATTTTATATTATTACTCTTTTCGTTTTCCTCTTGCGTTTCTCTGCATGAAACGCCCCTTGATGGTTGCCAAGAGTCGATTCTGGTCCAATTGCCAGCGCAAGATTTTCTTATTCCCCGGGCTTATTATTTTCCAGTTTTTTTGAATATTACAAATTTAAGGTGTGGTTAGTTTCTTAATAAATATTAAAAGTTTTTAAAAATTTTAAAAAATTATTTCTTTTTTATTGCAATACACAAATTACGAATTTATAACTTATTTTATTTTATCTCACTTTTACAACTTTAAACACATTAGGTGTGAACATGTTTGATTGCATAAAAAAAAAGACAATTTTTAAGAATTCTTTTTTAAGTTTATTTTATTGATATTTTGGGAGTGTTTGAGAGAAAAAAATTTAACAAAAGGTATAATAAAAATACAGTTGATTTGATATAAATATGATATGTATTAAAATTTAATTGGAAGAAAGTACAAATAATAATTAAAATTTAGTAAAGTTTGATAAAAAATGACCATCCAAACAGAGCCTTCTTATGGTTTCAACCTTGTATAATTAAATTTATAAATATGCACTTAAATCTCTTAAAATTTGTATTATACTCACAAACCTTATTTATTAGATTTTTCACCTAAAATTAACTTTTGATTAATTTATTACTATAAAATTAATTTTATACCTTTAATATTAATATAAAAATGTATCAAAAAGAAAATTGAAATTAAGGATCTTCCGTTAGTTTTTAATATTAATGATAAGGGAGTGGAAGAAAAAGAGAAACTAAGGTATCATTTAATATGTATTTTTATTTTTCATTTTTTATTTTTTATTTTCTATTTAACGTGTTTTATATTTTAAAAATTTTAAAACATAGAAAATAGAAATTGCATTTAGTTTAACATTTTTTGAGTTAAAAACACTTAAAATTATTTTTTGTCATTTTGCATTTTTTGTGCAAATTCATTTTCTATTTTCTAAAACAAATTTTAAAAATATAAATAACTAAATATGATTTGAGTTATTTTTCTTAATTATAAAAATATAAAATAAAAAATAAGCACAAAACAAATATAGCAAATGACACTTGATTTTTTTTTTTTTTATCTTTCATGTTTAGTTTGTTAGGTTATTAATAGAAAAAAGTAATTAATAATTTATATAAATGTATAATTATTAATTTATATATAATATAATTTAAAATATTAATGTAAACATAATAATTTAAAATACCAATATGAAAAATTGTTCACAACAAAATTTAGTAAATTAATTAATTATAATATAATATTTATAAAATAAAGATACATCATATCATAATATAAATATTTTTTTTATCAATACTAAAGGTACGAAGATGGTTTATAATGTTAAATTAGTTAAAAGTTACTTCTTGAAAAGAAAATTTAACAAAAAAAAATATGAGTGAATGTAATATAAAATCTTAGGAATGGAGGCGTACATTTATCAATTAAAAACATTAAAAATATAAGTGGAATAATTCTTTTTTTTTTTTTTGGTTTTTTTTTACCGATCAAACAGGTCACCGTCATCAAAGTTTTTCAACAATCTACATAGAAGAAGAGGTTGTAGAAATTTGACACCGGAAGAAGAACCGCATATCTGAATTGATCGAAAGTTGTGGTTGTTTTCATTTCCTTTCGGAAAGGAAAATTTTAATTCTCCTTGAGGATTATTGAAAGAAAATGATAGAAAATTGTCAATCGAAAAACGTTTGAAGTTGGAATGTAAATGACTGCAAATGATACGAGTCATTCATCAACATGATCAGAATCGGAATTGAATCGGCTTGGCCTGATTCATTTATGGAAAAATTAAACTCATTTAGTAAATAAGTTTAGACATTAATTTATTTAACTCATTAAAGTTTTAGGCATATTTAACGTTCGTGTATATACAGCTAAATAATATATAAATAAAATATATGAATTTATTTATTATTTTATATTTAAATCATGATATATAGTTTTTTTATTCTAAATAGTAAATTACGATTTTGCCGTTAATCTTTTGTATATTCTCTTTTAATATAATATAGATTTTACTTATTAGCAAAAAAATAAAACAAAATAGAAAGTTAAGACTCCGTTTAAATTTTTGAAAATTACTAAAAGATACTGAAGATAAAAAATTATTTATTTTTTATTTCATTATATGAATTACAAATTCATAATTTTTATTAAATTTTATTATTTTAAATGTCCCCTAAACTTGTCATATAATACCTACTACCTAAATTTGGAGTATTATTAGTAGTGTGGGTCATTTTTTATTTTTGGATTAGTGTTTTTGCCGTGGCCATCAGATCACTAGTTTAGTTTTGTTTTAGTTGGACCTAAATTGGCATTTGAAGGGCACATGGCCCAATCCATTTTCTTTTCCTTCGTTTTTTATCATTTGGCTCCTCACGTGAGCAAAAGTAAGAAAAAGTGAAAGAGATAGAGACAAAAAAAAGGGGTGAGGATTTTTGGTCCGTTCTTCATGATCGGCATCCTTATCGTTAAGATCTATGAACTTAAAAGTAAGAAATAAAAAGTACAAAAATTACTCTTTTAATTTGTATTTGATACCATTTTATTTTTTTATATTTTAATTATAATAGTCAAATTCTAACAACTTTGATTAAGTAGCAGTTTATTCTTTTTATTAGCAATCATTTGTACAGATCTAGTAGAATAAAGATGAAATTATTATTTTATCATCTCTTTCAATATCTCTCTTATCCTCACATTTTCTCTCTCTAAAACTGGGTCTTTCTAGCACCACCTCACTCTGCCTATCGCGGTTTTGTACCGTTAACCTCCATGGCACTGAATGAGGGCCACTCGGACCAGTAACCACCGCTGCCTCGTTTCTCTAGCATTGCTCTAATCTTAAACGATATCATAGAGGCCTTCTCCCAAGCGCTGCATCTTTCTAGGCCACTGCTGCGCATGTCCTTCAGGTTTAAAATAAAAACCAAACCAAACAAAAAAAATTTTTCGACTAGTTGAGCTTCGGCTATTTGAATTTAAAGATGCTAATCAAATCTATTAAGAGTCATATCCTTCATTAAATTCATATAAGTAATATCATGTTTAATAGTTACTTTTCAACGGCTCTTGGGTCTCTCTTTCTCTCTCCTACTTCTGATATTTTTCATACTTTCACACCTTTTAACCAGTGTTTTTGTTAGACGGCTTTTAACATGATTGACCAATTTTAATCAATTTTCTCTTATTTCATTTTTGATCGGTGTTATTTCTACTTAGTCCTTACTTTCTTCATTTCTAATTTTATCTCTTCTTGTGATTCTACAATTAAAAAAAAAAAATCAATATAAAAGGACCGACAACCACCCCCAACCCAAAAAATCGAATCAAGAAAGCAAACTAGTGCAGTTAGGAATTAGGATCACTATCATTTGCTGGATTAAGTTTTAATTCTTTTTTTAATTCTTTCATTTTTTTTTTATTCACATGCTATTAATTTTTTAAAGAGCGACAATATATTGTAGTAATTTTTGTCTTTGATCTTTGAATTTTCATGGCTAATTAAACCATGGAGATTGAGATTGAATAACTTGTGAACAATGTTGATTTTGCGATTAAAAAAGAGATATTTAATTTTTAATAATTAAACTTATTAGAAAGATGTCAATGTTAATAACATTTCAAAATAAGAAAAGTATGCATAATTATTAAATTTTGTAGGTGTTAAGTGTAATTATTAAAATATTAAAAAAAATAAGTGTAATTTATCCAAAAACTAAGGTTTTGTTTGAATTCAAAATAGCTTTTAACTTTTTTGGTAACTGAAATTTGATTTTTTTTTTTTTTTAAAGTTATAATTTTTAAGGTTGTATTTAGAGTGATAAAAAAAAGAGATAAAGTAAGATAAATTATGAGTTCGTAATTTGTGTAGTAAAATAAAAAGTGAATAACTTTTAAAAATTTTCAGAGATTGTTATTATTTGTCCGCAAACCAAATACAGTTAATCTTATTCGTAAAAAAAAAAAAAAAAAAAAAAATTCACATCTATTTAAGTAAAAATAAAAAAAAATATTAGTTTTTTTTATTTTTTTGAGTCAAAGATATAGCTTTTACTCTAATAGATAAAAACTTTTTAATTTTTTTTACAAATGCAATTAACATGCCTAAAAATTATATTTTTAAAAAAGAAAATCATATTTTGATGACAAAAATTCATATAAAACAAAAAGAAGGTATAAAAAAAAATTGAAAAATCTTTTTTTAAAAAAAAATACAAACTAATTTTAAAGTAGTCAAAAACTAAAAAAATTGAGTAAGCTTCGCAAACATAACCTAATTCTAGTCCGTTGACAAGATAATTCCTCACCCACGTAAGTGGTGTGAAGCAGAGTAGCATGCAGTAATAAATAGCAACGACGAGTTGGTTGGTCAAAATTAATATTTTTTATCAAAATTTATTAATTTTTTGCATTGTTTATTAAATTTTATCATATATTATTTTTATATTAAACTTTTTTATTTTTATTGTAATTTTTGATTAATCGGACGCCCTAATGATAGGCAAAAGGCACGTGGGCGGTGACTGCCACCACGCTCGTTTCCAACAGGAGCCATGTCCCTGTATTTATTGGCGCCACGACTAACCCCACGTTTTTTCTGCACCCTTTGGTCCTACTCCACGTGCAAGTGCAAAACAAATTAACCTTCTAAACGTGATTTGTCCCCGTGAGAAATTAGTAATTATTGTGACTTATAATAATCAATTTTTTCAGGGTATTGATTAAATATTTACGATGGGTTGATGTGTTTAAAATATTAATTTAATTTTTTTTTTTTTATAAATTATGAAAACTAAAATATTTTTTTTATCATTTCAAAATCTTTTTATGCTGTTTAAAAACTTTTCTAAGAACACTTTTTAATATTTTTTATTTATGATTTTTATGTTTGAGCAACTAAAAATTAAAACGATCATTTCACGATGTAATAAATTTTTTATTTAATTTAGGAAAAGGGTCTATTGATAACTTAAATCGGTAAGTCTCGTATTATTTCAAATATTATTATCAATTTAGAAGGTGATATCTGATTCAGTAATTAAGAATGTATTTTTGGAGTGATAAAAAATGAGATAAAATGAAATAAAATAAGATAATTTGTGAGTTCAAGTGAGATAAAAAGTAAGTAATTTTTAGAAATTTTTAAAATTTTTATTATTTTTTAATATTTTTTGTAGCTCTAATCAGAGTGTTATTAGTTTCAGAGTCAACCTCTCTATCATAATGTCCATCCTCACACCGGCCACAACCCATAAATTAAATGATATAATGTAATTTATTTTTTGTATTAAATAAAAAAAAAAGGAAATATAAACAACAACATTTATCTGAAGTAATTACCAAAAAAAAAAAAAAACATTTGTCTGAAGAGATTTCTTTATTTGCTTATTGAAACCTACAATTTCAAAGTTGCTGAACTAGTTTTCTATTAATTTA
>JAVXUM010000001.1:17427428-17441922 GCA_035590655.1 Pouteria glomerata
TCAAAAACACCAAAACTTAGAGATTTATTTTCTGCAACATTGAAACTAGATAGGCTTTGATAACTTAGAAATTAAAATCTAGAATTCCCTGTGGATACGATCTTGGACTCATCAGGTAAAACTACACTGCACGCCTTTACACTTGGGGGTTGAATTGATACGCATTATTATTACGCAATCAGATCTCTCTTGGTCTTTCTATAGTCCCTTTGACCTCTTATCGATCAAGCTCCTAGTTACATTAAAGAGAATGTTCTTTCTCTCTTCTAAAAGTGAATATCAAAGAATATTTTATAAAATATTTTGTTTTGAAGTTAGTTTATGAATTTAAATTTAATTTTTAATTTAAATTTGTTGTTAATTTCAGGTTTGATGGATTCTCAAATTATTTTACTGTCGACAGAGGGCGAAAAGACGTTTTATTTTCAAATCTTTTATAAACGTTTTATTTTCAAATATTTTATAATTAAACTCTTTTACTGTCATATGTATTTTGTTACATATTTTATGAAATTATTTATTTTATTAGATAATTTTAAATTTGTCGTAATATGTATATAGGTTTATTCAATGTACATGTTTTGCTATATGAATGTACAGGTTGTGGAAGGGCATATAGGATGAGATGAGTATATTTTTTGGTTTAAAAAAAAATAAAAAGTATAGTCGATCGCTAGGAGATGGACGAGAAATGTTTTTCTCGACCGCTAGAAGGCGGACGAGAAATCTCTTTCTTGACCGCTTGGAGGCGGACGACAAAGCATGAGATGATTTTATTTGTCGACCGGTTGAGGTGGACAAGAGTTTTCTCAACTGTCAAAGGCAGTCGGGAAAACTCTTTCTCGACGATAGCATCGGCGTCCGTTTTCAAGTGGTCGAAAAGCGGTCTAGATAGCTTTTGTCGACCGCTTAATGGACTTTTCTTGATCGCTTTAGGCGACCGAAAAAACTAATTTTTCTTGTAGTGTTTTACTTATGCTTTAAGAAAATATTTTCAAAATATATGAATAAATGTATTTTTTTTTAAATTTACATTAAAATAAATGGAGTCAAATTAGTAAAATTAAGTCTAAAAATCACACAATACAAGCAGTACTAGATAGAGAGGAGAAGTAAGAGCAAAATTTGCCCATTTAATATATAAAGAAAAAATTGAGTTAACTTTCAAGAGTAAAAAATTTGCACAATTAATATATAAATAAAATGTTGAGTTTACCGTAAGTAATTTGAGATAAAGTGTTTGAATACTAAGTTTTACTGCTTTGTTTGGACGGAAGTGAATGAAAATAAAATGGAGTAAATAAAAATGGGTAAAAAGAGCAAAAGTGAAAGAAAGTAAACGAGACTAACTCATTTAGTTCCATTCACTTACATTAATCAGCTTTATTTCAATTTCAATTAAGGGATCATATAAAAATACTAGTGATAATCAGTGTCTAAAGGCACCGGTCGGGAGCTGACCAATCGCATGTGGAATACACATTAACTTTTTCTTTTGACACGAATACAAATGTCCTATCACCGAGTTTCCTTGTAATATTGATTTTGAAGTGTATTTTTTCTATTTTTCTATTAGTATTTTTTATTATTTTAACAAATATCCTTTTTTATTTTTCTTTTCATATTTCCCTAAAAAACAAATAATAATAATTAACTTTGATTTTCTTCTCTTCCATTTCCTCTCATTTAATTACAATATCGTAAAAATGATGGATGATTGTTTAGCCTGATTACTGATTGGAAAAAAAAACTCTATCGTCCTATTCTGCAGGTTATTTGCTGTTACGTAAGAAATGTTGATTAAGGCATTGTTTGGCTATAAAAAAATTTATTTTTTTTGTAATTTTTTTTTATTAATTATGATTTTTAACTAAAATTTAATTTTTTTTAAAAGTTATGCCTTTAAGAGTGTTAATTTTATTTGTAAAAAAGAAAAATTTGCATATATTTGAGTAAAAATTAACAAAAATAAAAAAATTAAATTTATCTTTGTTTTTTTTTACTCAAACATCTAGATTTTATTTAAACGAATGTGAATTTTTTTCATTTTTTCTACGAATGCATTAACTTGCTTAGAAGTTATAATTTTTGTAAAGAAAATCAAATTTTAATTAAAAAAATATAAAATAAATTATAAAATAAAAACTAAAAGATAACTTTTCCGAAACCAAACCCTCAATACAACTATAACTACATCATGTATCATTAAAACGTTACTTTCTCCGTGTATATAAACCAGACTTTCAAAAGCATCTGGCCGCATCCATAGGATGCAACGATGACTTCCACTATTTCTAAGATAATTCATTAATTCATATCGTTCGTTTTATCGAAATATTGGTCTTTCCACGTAATTCAAAAATAAATAAATTTGTTGGCATTGTAAATGCTACATTTGTTGCATAACTTAAGCACAATCGCAATAGCCATTTGTCGTTTCCGTTTCCGCATTTGTCACTTCCGTTCCCAAACTCTCTTGTCTTACCATTTACCACATTGTTGGTTTCGAGAGCATTAAAAAAATTTATATTATAGTTAGCATATAGCACCTTTTATAAACATCAAAAAAAGAAATGTACAAGTAATATAATAGGAGATGGAACAATTACAAGATAAATAAAATAATTAAATTTTAGTGTGATAGAAAATGAGATAAATTGTGAGTTCGTGATACTATAGTGAGATAAGTTTTTAGAGATTTTTAAAAATTTTTAAAATTTTTCAATAAAAAATCTTGCATAAAACAGTCTAAGTTCAAACATACCATGAGTATAAATATATACTATTATTATTTTTTTAATATTTAATCATTAGTTTTTTTTTTCCTTTTCCTTACAACAACAATTAGATGAACCAAACAAAAAAAATTTATATTATATAAGTTTGTAATATTCTCCACTCCTTCCCTAATTTATTCTTTATTTGTTAATTCAGTACAATCATTAATTTTTAATTTCTTAATTTTTTTATCAAAAAATACCATCAATTTAAGCAATAAGTTTGAACGTAAAAAAATTAATAAAATTACACTCTCTTAATTCGTACAATTTATTAAAAATTAAAAATTTTTGAACATTTATGAAAATTTATAGTATTTTTGATAAAAAATATTCCTCAATCAATCGCAGGGTAAAAAACACAAACAGGTCGTAGGCATTGCGAAGTTATCACCATGTCTGTTTTGAAGCTATGGATACCATCAGGTGACCCTTTAACTGAAATGCCACTGATGCTTTGACTATAGAAAAATAGCCCCGTTGGACAGATACCATGTTCTCGGTACCCATGGCCTCCGTTCTGCTGAAAGCCAGGTCAATCAGAAAGACCACTTCGGCCTTCACTTTCGGCTTATTCACAAGCATATCCTCTTCTTCCTTCTCTTCCCTATGCAGAAGAAGCCAGGCCGTCTCAGTGCCCTCCCAGACCGAGACCCAAATTCCCCCCTCCCCAAAGAAAGTACCTTTCACTGTCTCACTCCATGGGAGGACGTGGGAAGACCCCTACGATTGGATGCGCAACACCAACGACCCAGATTTCGTTGAGTACCTCCACCAAGAAAACTCATATGCTGGAGCTTTCATGGCTGAAACCCAAAAACTACAGCAGACTCTGTATTCCGAGATGACAAGCCGTATGCCGGCCAAGATTTCCACTCCCCCTGAACGTTGGGGACCATGGTCTGTCCATTTCTTCAACCACATATGATATTTTTTGTTACTTTCTTCAAAACCCATTTGCTTTTTTCTTCTTTCTTTCAAACCCGTTTTAAATTGTTGTATAAATATATACACATATATAGGTGTGTATAATTGCTTTCTAGCTTACGTTAAGCAGAAGTACTGGTTGTAGTAGGAGTGGATTAATACTGGTGTGTACTGTGTACATATCATGTGTAAATATGAATGAAGAACTGGTTTTTGTAATTGAAATATAAGCCCACTTAACAGGCCTCGAGTTTAGTTATCGAACTTATTGGCATGTAAGCAGGCGGTTCTCTATTTTTTTTATATGTATATTTGTTTATACGTCTTGAAACTCATGGATCATAGTGTTACTTATGATTGGATGCTTCTTGCGTTGAACAGGTTGTATTACCAACACATTCCAGAGGGTAAGGAGTACCCGGTTCTATGTAGGAGGTTAGCAACTGGAAAGAAAGGTTGGTTGGAGAATGTTGTCAATTATGTGAGAGGAGTATTAGGGCGGGAGGAAATTTTACTCGATTGGAATGAAATTGCAGAGCAATATGGTTGGTTTCTTTATTGTGTTTTCTTATTTGCAAGCATAATTTCTTAATTCCAGGTTTTTTATGCACATTGGTAGTCTTGTTTTATGTGTTTGATTTCGGCCTTTCATACATACTGGTGTAATTCAATGTAATGGGAACTTTTTGAGACTTCCCATGTAATTGGTTGATAGCTTGAAATATTCACTTGTTGCATCTGATGTAGCATAAATCATGTTTTCTTTTTGGACACTGGCTAATTTTAGTTAATATCAGCAGGGTCAAGATGTTTGCTGTATACACTAAGAATGTCAATTACATCTCTGTGTTTGTGTTCTTCATGTGGGTCTCAAAACTCTTTATCTTGAAACCTTTTCCATGATTGTGTGGCATTAATTTATCTTAGCAAATTGAATTTTAGGTTGGCATTGGTTTGATATCCGTGTGTCATTTTATTTCTAAAACTATATTAATTTGTATATTGTGGGTTAATTGTGCTCAGAATTACTAATTATTTCACTTTCCTAGGGTATGTTCATGTGGGCACATGTCGTTTATCGCCAGATCACAACTTCCTTGCATACACTCTTGATGCAACTGGTGGAGAGGAGTTCATGCTTCAAATAAAGGACCTTAGGACCATGGATATTCTTCCAAAGTTAAAAGTAGCTGGTGTTGTTAGCTTGGCATGGGCTCAAGATAGTCAAACATTGTTTTATACAGTATCGGATGAGAACCAACGACCCCATAGGCAAATCCTCTGACTTACTTTTTGTTGGTCTTTTCACTTAGGAATCTTGATATTTTCTCACCTTTTCTTTAGTTAACCAGGGTGCTATCCAGTAAGCTGGGATCCGATTTTGTTGTTGATATTCCAGTATTTATGGAAAACAATTCCAACTTCTGCGTGGACATCTCAAGCACAAAGGATGGCAAGTTCATAACCGTGAATTCTAACTCAAGGACTTCATCTGAGGAAGGAGCTTACTGTTCATTTCCATTTCTTGACGTGCATAATAATTTCCTTTACTTGCATAGTTAAGTCTGGGTGGTTTATACAGGTTTATGCCATAGACGCTAGTAATCCTCAAGATGGATTAAGAAGATTATGTAAACGTGTCCCTGGTGTAAAGCACTTTTTGGAACATCATTGTGGTTTTTTCTATATTTTGACAAATGCTTCTTTGAGTGAGGATAAAGAGTTGTCAAATGGAAATTACTACTTGGGTAGATGCCGAGTTGAAGACATGCACATGGGTAGTTGGCAGGTAAATTTTTTTTCTTCTGCATTTCATGCATGAAGATCTATTTCTTAGGAATAAATCCTAACTAGACAGCAAAACACATGCACGTGAAAGGACATAAGATTTTGCATGGTTCCCCCACAGAATTGGGGCCGTGGTTCAAAGTCGAGGTCAATCTTGGCTGAGATCTCGACATCTCATCTTACTATTGGGAGAGTAGATCTTGCAGCGCGATAGCTCTACGTGATTTGGCTATGTCTCATACCATATTGGGTGATATATCGGGAGACGGCAAGATATTGACCCGCTTTGCTAGCATATTAGGCCAATATCTTGGGAAGATGTCCAGAAACAAGGAGATATCAGCTCAATTTGTCATTTGGCCTATTTGAATCCTTTAATTAGCTAATTGTTATGTAACACCTGATACAACAATGCAACACCGCGATTACATCGAAAATTAGGTGATGAAGATGCTTGCTGCGACTGTAGCTTGGAACTGTGATTGGGGCTAGATCCACGAAAGTGTTGCAGGTTCACAATGTTCATAGACAAAAAATGAGTTTTTCTATTCTCATACTTGCAAGCACTTTGTACAAGAAATTAGGATTATGGGTTATAGGTACTAAATTGCCAAAATACTTCATAAAACTTTAGATTCACAATGTCGAGCTAAAGTGTACATTACTATCAGGATCCACACCATTTTTGTTCTTTTCTATGCCTTTAGGGACTGGGGCAAAGACAAAATATCTATTGTTCAAACAAGTTGTCATCATATATAATGAACTAAAAGGATTGTTATGGCTGACCATAGTTTGAACTAAGGTTCTCTTTGGGTTGAGGCGAGTCACAATGGATAATATAGAAGTTTGTATCTAGTTTTGTGAGGATATTTTGCTTGTCATTTGAATTAGCGATGGCTGATAAATTATATTCATCTTTTGATGTTATGATTTATTTTATGATAGAACTACATTTTTCCAAACTATATGTTCATTTATTTTATTTTATTTTTTTCTTTTTATTTTAATGGAAGGTGATTGTTATGTGAAGGATATTACCACAATTAAGGTATGGACATATGGTTTTGTTTTGTTTTTTTTTTTTTTTCATTCTAATTAGTGTTTTCTTGCTCTTTTCTATTATCTTTGAATAATTATTTATATATATGGAGTGAATATAAATAAATATTTATATTTTTGTCTGTCTCTGTTGTGTCGTTTCCTACATTTTTTTTTTTTAAATTTACATGTCACATGTCCAAATCATGTCGAGTTACTTATCACATGTCGGTGTTCGTGCTTCTCAGATAGGTGTTGTAAATATGACAAGGGTGGTCACTTGAGTTGGTAGTATAATCTTTATATCAAGTAAAAGGTTCTTTTCTTTTAATAATTGTGTGCTTTTTGATTTCCTTTTTCGGAAAATATATATTGCGGTTAGTTTATTATGTTTGCTTGTTTTTTTCCTTGTGAAAATTTTTATGAACTTCATCCTGTATGACTACCTTGTTTTAGCAGGGTTATTAGTATTACTTATTTTGATTAATATTGTTTTCATGTCAGAATATAATTGCACCAAGTGAAGATAGCAGCTTACAAGACATTGACATTTTTAACGGACATCTGGTGCTTTTTCTTGACAAAAAGGGCTCTTCCCAGATGTGTTCTATCAATTTGCCTATTGACCTTGATTGTAAGGTATTGAAATCTCTCCTATGTTTCATTCTCACATATCTAAAGTGAGTTGAACAAGATATTTTTCAAAAACAGAAAAAATAAAAAAAATTATAGAGCATCATGTCAAAGGAATTTTTTTTTTTCAAAAAAAAACAAATGAAGAGAGGGGGGGCAGCATGTGTGTTGGATGCCACAATCTCGAAGGAGAATACTGTTTCGACCTCCGGATAGATCACAAACACTACATGAAAGGTTTTTGAGTTTTAAACTCTTTGAAACCCCTCTCCCCTTTTTTTGATGAGCATCTCCACTTCCTATAGGATAGTATATTCCCCACTTTGGAGGATTAATAATCCAAAGTGGATTAATAATCCCCTCCATGAAACATGGGATAAATGGATCCCACGGGATTATATATCCAATTCCTCACATTTAATCCCCAGAACAAGCACTGCCTTTGTCCCTCTCGAAATAATTGTTGTCTAAGATTCATGGCTGCATATGAACTCCTAAATATTCCCAGAATCAACCATTGATCTCCCGTAATCGGTAAACAGGCTGGTCCAAAAATTGTGTTCTCAACAATGTGCCCCCTTCCCTTTGTCCAGGGATTCAGACACTGGCATCATTGCTCAAATTTGCTTATATTCTTTCATATTCAAATGCATTAACCATGTTGACAATATATATTTATAATTTATCTATAAGCACTTGGAATGGGACTGCAAGATGCACACTTGTATTCTTAATTGATTGATATCTAATTAATATTTCAAAAATTAAAAGAGAAAAAGAGATGAGAGGAATAATTGTTCAAAAGTTGAGTGGTGACAATGTGCAGAAACCATAATATCAGTGTAAAGGCATTCCTCTATTTGTTCTCAGGGTTTATCTTTCTCACACACGTGCGTGAGTAAGCAGTGTGTGCATGTGTGGTGCTCTCTATGAAGAGATATTTTTTAAAGTGCATGTCTCATAGGAGTATTCTTTTATTATCCATTTATAGTTTTATGTGACTTATTATTATCCAATAAAATAGAAGAATAGATGCCTACGTAACTCTTACGCGTAGAATTCTAGTTATCACATATCTTTTTGCTGTTTTTATTCTAATAATAATTAAATCCTACCCTATTAGATAAATATTTCATGACCACTCCTTTTATTGTTTGGTGACAAGGAAAATAAAAAAAGGAAGTGAGAAAATTGAAGCCAAATGGGTTTGATTCGAGAGCAACCCTTTTCTCCCAAAATGAGAAACTAATCTGAGGGTATTCCTTTTCCATAATTCTCTCTAATCTCCCTCCCCTATTTATACATCTGATAGAATTGGATGTAACTAACTATATTTGATACAACTTACTAATTCCAGCTTAACAGAATTAACTACTTTTGGTTGGCTTAGTGGTGAGTTGGCAGCCGATACTGAAAGCCCACTCTATGCAACATCGGGCCTGGTTCAGATACTTGCTATGAACTAAGTCACATAACAAAATCCTAATAAGACTTTTGGAATCACATCCAACTCAAATTCTTCTTTGATAAATGCGATAGAGCAAAATTGAAAATTATTATGTTCATGAAGGAAAAAAAAATACTAAGTAGCAATCATATAGTTGATTAATTAATTCTTTAGCAATCATAATATTTATTATAAATTATTTTTCAAAAAAATATTTTTATCCAGTGAATTGCACAAATTGTATGCTAGTTATAATATGAAACAAAATTCCCGCCGCTCCTGTTCTACTGAAAATATCATATCCACTACTACATTTTATTACGATGAGTTGCTGTTTTTAGCGGATTGTGAATATCTTTTTAAGGCCCTAAATCTGCCAGTGTTTCCCTATTTTCAAGCTAGTTTCTAATTTATCAGTCAGGTCTTATTGCCTTATTGTTTCTGTTGACCTGTAATATATTTGTCAATACTGTGAAAAGGAAACAGGAATTCTTTGTACAACCCACTGTATACTTAAATGCTTTCTGATGCCTTCAGAGGAGATGGGCTGGAATTTTCTTCTTCTGCTAGTATTTTATACGCAGATGAATTTGTTCTTCATGAATAATTCCTCTTGAACTGTTTTGCAGTATTGTTTGGAGATTGATGGTCTTGCTCCTTGGTTTTTCCCTATGCCATCAAATTTTTGTAGAATTATTCCGGGTTCAAATCATGACTTCATGAGCTCAGTATACCGTGTGGTCCTTTCATCACCAGTGGTATGGCTTGTAGTCTGCTTAATTATGAAAGCGACTTCCAAATATTTGATGCACTGGCTTTAATGGTTTCTCATCTCTCCAGTTTTTTTATTCTTTTTGTTGTTTTGCTTCTTTTTTATTTATATTTATTTTTTGTGCTGTAATATGCCTTTTTCATTCAACACTCCTTATTTTTATTTTTGGTTAAGGTTGTGCTAGTCAGTGTTATTTTTATGAACAGCATGTTACAAGGGAGCAACCTGGTTTGGTGGCATCCAAGAACCAACTGATGCAACCACTTTTTGTTTGTTATAGGTTGTTCTAGGGGCGTCAGGTCCAGAGTTGATCCATGAAATACTATAAATTGACTTCACTTCAGTCACTGGCTAAGGTGCCAGGTAGAATAACCAGTCTAAAAACCACAGAAAACTGATATTTGAGGTTGGAGTTCAGTAATGATATTTTCAGCAAGTACCTAACTGAAAATAGAATCGAGCTCAGTTATAACTTAACAAGTATGTGTTTCTTTCTGTAAATCAATAGGCAAAATATAACTTCTAGGTTTTGGTTTTGATTTGTGAAAATAAGTGTTGGACCCTGATTAGTTTTTCACAATCTCAGCCTGATAACACCAAGCTTAAGCTCATTTAACGAAGTTAAATCACTTGTTGAGGTATACTGTTTTCAACTCTTACCCACAACATTTGCAGAGTCTAAATTTTTATTCAATTAATGACCAGAATTGGTTTTAGCGTTGTGGAGTAATATATATCAAGGAATTGGTGTTTCAGTTGAGTTTATTCCAAGATTTCTCAACCTTTTCTTTTGTGAAGTGCAGATGCCTGAAATAATTATTGACTATGACATGTCGAGACACACGTTCTCAATTGTGCAACAAGAGGAGGTACTAGGTGTTTCAGCTTCTTACAGATTGTTCTCTGAGACTTCTGATGGAGAATCTGAGACTTCTGATGGAGAAGCTAATAAGCTTCTAGACACTCCAAATGACAAGGAGAAATACATCCAGAGTACTGAAGTGCACACATGGAAGGACTTCTCTGATGCATATTTGTGTGAGAGAAGGGAAGTCCTTTCCCATGATGGTGTTGGTGTTCCTCTGACCATATTGTACTCTAAAAATGCACATCAAAAGGATCGATCTCCTGGGCTTCTACTAGGCTATGGAGCATATGGGGAAGTTCTTGATAAAAGCTGGTGTGCAGACCGTCTAAGTTTGTTGGATCGCGGTTGGGTGGTGGCGTTTGCTGATGTGAGGTCAGTTGTTTCAAGGAAGTTTTATTTTGTTGTGTTTTTTCTCTCTATCTGTGCATAACTAAAATTAAATAGTCAAACCATTCAATATGCGATTTTGCATTGCTAGTATATTGTGGCCTTCTGCAGGAAATGTTAATTTCATTGTAGAAACTCTTGTTGTGCTCAGGCACCCATCTCTTTGTACTGCTGAACCCTGGTCACAAGCCTGGAGTGTAAGATTGTATTAGGGGACAGCAAATGTACAACCTTCTGTTAATTTTTTTGTTGAAGGTGCAGTCAGGAGACCCTGGACAGGAGTATACCAGAAAAATGCATTATTGTTTGTTGAATACAAAAGCGAAGCGGACCCCAAGTTGTTGAGAGGACATAGGTTATAATCCAATCATATTTGACTCATTTGTCCAAACAACTTATGGTGATTAAAGTTGGGCTTCTTGCTGAGACTTTTATCTTTGCATGTGTTTTGATTTTCTATTGGCATCTACTTCTTTCTAATAAAAATATTTCATGAAATGGTACTACAGAAGCAACTGCAATCCTAGTTGATGCTATTTATAAGAACCACCAACATATGCAGTGCATTTAGTGTCTATCTCGATCAATAGATTTTCTTCGAGCAGCCAAGAAATCTCAAGTAAATTTGACACTACTATGGCTAAAACAAATATGTGCGATATTTCTGGTGAATGTGTGTATATGTACTGGTTGGCTTGCATGAATGGAGGAAAATGATGCATGTAGTCACCCCATCTAGTTTGGGATCAAGGCTTAGTTGAGTTTAGTTGGTTGACGTACATGTTTTGTGCAAGCAGGGGTGGTGGCACTGATCCTTCTTGGCACAGGTCTGGGAGTGGGTTGCATAAAATGAACTCTATACATGATTTTGTGTCATGCGGAAGGTACTTAGTTGATGAGGGTTATGTTAACAAAGATAAGCTTGGTGCTGTTGGATATAGTGCAGGAGGTCTCCTTGTGGGAGCATCCATCAATATGTACCCAGAATTGTTTCGGGCTGCTATTTTAAAGGTATGTTGTTCCTGGATAATACTTTTTTATTGCATTTAGAAATCTGATTATATTGCACTAGAGCATTTATTTTCTTACCCCTGCCCCCCACACCCCTCCCTACCACCACCCCAAAAAAAAAAGTATTTGGGATTTCAATAATTTATGAAAGGTTCGAAATTAAGCATAACAGGCATTAACATTAACACCTGATATTGTTAGTCAATATAAGAAAGAGAGAGCTAAAATGTGAATTGCGCTATTGACATAAGTTTGAAACACATTTTTCCTATGGATATAGGGCACTGTCACATAGACTTCTATTCCATTCAATGTACTTGTGCCCATTGTGGAAAAATATCTCTAGGGGAATCTATTCTTTTTCCTGCACTTCACAACATTGGAGGTTGGGAATGGGGCTAGAATTCGCTTTTGAGAAGATTGTTGCGGAGGGGAAATTCTTTCTTCAATCTCTTTCCCTCGCCTTTACAAGTTGTTTAGATCATACCACTTTTCTAGTGCATTCACAATTGCCTCGTCTTCCTTACCATTCTCTTGAAACTTTAATTTTTTTATTTGTAATCTTAACCTCTCTTCTTACTCTTTTGGAAGGATTTATTCTTAGGTTTGCACTCTTAATGGAAGAGTTGGACTCCTCGGGAGTGTTTTCCACAAGTTCTTTCTTTGTAGTTGTGTGTATAAGAAAGGAGCTTGTGAGGGATTCACTGGCGAGTGCCTGATCTAGGAAGTAGGAGATATTCGTTCGCTAGTTCACTAGGCACTTGGCAAGGCATTTGAGAGCTGAGAGGAAGAACAAGGCAACTAAGGGAGAGAGTCTCGTGGTAACCCTTAAATGATGTGTAGTAAATGAAATTGATCTTGGCTATTTATAGGGTTCATCATAGATTATTATGCTTAGTCAACGAAGGTCAACTGATTGGGGGTTGAAGCAGCTTGTATGGAGGGGGGACAATGTGGGAGAATCTCTGTCATGCCTCAAGTAAACCACCTGAAGGGTGATGAGTTGCTTTGCCAATCCGACATTTTTGGCAATGGGGACTACCATGGCTGTGTTTGGTTGCCAAAAAACAACAAAATTTGGCGACTTTTTTTTTCCTCCCCGTTTTTGCAATACCCCTAAAAGTTGAAAATTTCTCTGATTTTTTGCCAAACAACCGAAAGTTATTAAAAATTGTTGGAAATTTCAAATTTTTACTAAACATACAAAAAGTTTCAATTCCTCAAAGCTGCTAAATATTCCTAATGGTTGCACATTATCTAACAAGAGCAGGACACACCTCTCTTTGGGAATTAGTAGTTGGGGGCATTAACTACTTGGTCAGATGCATTAAATGCACATATGAGTCTCTCCCTTAGATGGTCGAGGTGTACTTTCTTAATCAAAGGACTTGGTGAGCTTTTGTTCTTGCTTGCAATCCATTGACCTCGTGAGTGGTTCCAAGTAAGGGTCTTCTTTATGGGAGAGGCGAGAGGGCCTTCTTAGGTGAAAAGTGTTGGAACTAGAGTGCTTTGTATAAGGGGTGGGGTGAGCCGTGAGCTTAGTGGCTCACTAGAGAAGGAACTCAGAGTGCCATCTTGAGCGGGAGGAAATCGAAGAGGTTAGAGGGATTGGTAGGGTGGCGCGCTTGCGTAGTCATTTGAGCTGAGCTAGGAATGCCACAAAATTGACAGATGGGCAGCCGGGATTATGCCATGTGTAGAACACTAGGGAGTACCTACAGACATTTTGATTGATAAACCTTTATATTCCCTTTCTAAACCTTCCAGGGTGATTTCGAAGATAGGTTTCCCTTGAAGTTCAAGTTTTTGCGTGATTTTGGGCCCACAAGAAACTCATCGCTGATGATTTAATTCACAGGAGGCGACCTAATCATCTATTTAGACCCCAGTGGTGTGTCATACCAATGGATAACTCTATTGATAGTTGGTTTTTTCCATTGTCCGGTGGTAATTGTCTTATGGAAAAAACTTTTTCATGTGACCAATGTTCCTTGGTGACTCGATTCTCGTGTTGATATGTTGGTCATTGACTTTTGGGGCTTTGGGAAGAAGAGGAAGCAAAGTTTTGTGAAGATTTGCATTAGTTGCAATATGTTCTGTTCTGTTGGAAATAAATGCAAGCATCCTTGATGGAAGAATATAAGAGAATGACAATTTATGCAAGGAAATCAACTTTTTGGCCTCATTATGAGCTTTGGTTAATACATGGCAACTTCTATTTATCACGGAGAATTGTGATCATGGTATCTAATCATGATAAGTTGCATTTATTTTCTTTTCTTCTTGTTAGAGTGCTAATTGTGTTAGGGGAATAATGTTTCTGTAAATTTGTGCCAGGTCCCATTTCTAGATATATGCAACACATTGTTGGATTCCAGTTTGCCTCTCACCATTTTGGACTATGAGGAATTTGGTAATCCTCAGATTCAATCCGAGATGGAGTCCATCTTGCAGTATTCTCCCTATGATAATATTGCTGGAGGAGTTTGCTATCCTTCCATACTCGTGACAGGATCATTTCATGACTCGAGGTAAGTCAATGTCTCTCGACTTAACTCATCCATGCATAGAATGTGCATGTGCTTACAAATGAAACGGTTGAAAAGTTTTTGCTTCCCAAGAGATCAAAATGAAACACCAGTGAAATAATAAATTTAATATTTATATTCAGATATATAAATGCATAAAAAAGCGCAGCATAATATACCAAAACAATAAGTTTCTTAGTTATATTGTTAAGCTTTTTTCTATTTAAATGCACAAAAAATTTTCACACAGAGTCAAAAAGTTTTTGTTTATCACTAGAGGGGGGGGGGGGGGGGGGGGGGGGGGGGGGGGGGGGG
>JAVXUM010000001.1:17485561-17502551 GCA_035590655.1 Pouteria glomerata
TTGGTGAAACAAAAAAAAAATGCAAAAATGGGAGAGAAATATAAAATTCTAATATATGTTCTTATTTTAATGAATTCAAAAATATAATAAAACTAAAATCATTTACTAATATATTAATCTTTTCACTTCATTATTTTTAATTTTTTAAATCTCATGTATTTTGCAATATAAATTAAAGTGGTATTTGGTTTGTTAAAAAAAAAAAAATTAATGTAAAAATGAAAATTAATAAAATTTGGTTGAAAAAAATTAAAAAAATAGTAAAAATTCAAAATTTTTTAATATTTTTGTAAAGAATTCAGATACCAATTAAATATGAAAAAATAATTTTAAATCATTACTCGTTTCATTCTCACTTGCTCTTGAGTCAAAACACTTGCCAAACCATTAATTCAAACAGAACATGTATACGACTTTTGGACTTGGGTGATTTGTTCGTGTATTTTAATTTCCAGTAAAGTAATTTGAAGAAACACCTGATGATGGTACCCGTGAACTTCACTAGTTCATGCACTATTTTATTAGCCACACCCCTGAAATGACTCGTATACCCTCTTTAAATGTTCCTGGATTTAAATATTTAGATTTTAAGATCAAGAGACAATTTTTTCCAACCTTCTATTTTTTTTTTTTATTATTATTATGTACATTAAAAATAGAAATTTAAGCTTTAAGTGATTTTTTTTTAAATTATCTTGACTAATTGATTAGAGCCACTCATATATGCATAAGCTCTGCTAATAAATTTGTGATGATTTTAAATTTTAATTAACAAAAATAGAGAACGCTCAATATAAAAGAAATGTTAAATGCACTTTGTTTTAATTTTTAAGACTCCAAGAAATACTATTTATTATAACAGAGGATAAAGCCCAAAAATAGAATGTATTTAACATATTAGTAATAAATAAAATGTTATATACAAAATAAATATGTAATCTTAAAATAAAAAATTAATAATAATAAGGTAAATTTCATGTAATTGTTTTAAATATTAGATTAATTAAACATAGATCCTCTCAAATTTATAAATGGTGTCACGCCCTAACATAATTATTCGAAATGGACGGTATGAGAATGTAAAACGAACAAAATATATTAAAATCCATGCTAGATCACGTTTTGTCATAACAAGTACTATTAGAGTATGCTAACATTAGCTTTCATTCCCATATAAATAAAACACCACAACATAAATATGGTCACACATCGGTGACACATCCAAATTTACATAGCCCGATCGCACATCCGTAATAGGGCTCTCGTCCTAGGTCACATAATCAATAATATTCATAATTACTTTTTCGTGCATATTCAATGAATTAAAGATACATATTTTCATCCACAGTAAAGACCGGACTTAGGCTACACATGCCTAAGCTGTCTACGTATCCCACCTCGGGAATCAGGTCTCCGGAATTCCTAATTTGTTATTTAGTCTTCTCATCTCATTTATTCACAATGAATCAAACATTAATATCATTTTCACTATCCATATCAATATTTCAATATGTAATAACAATCCATACAATCTCATGTCATGGGTATGATGGAATTCAATGACCAATGCATCCTATATCCTCCATCTACCCCCAACCTTATTCTAGGATAGGTGACACTTAACAAGGCTTTTAGCCAAGTCACGCGCGGTCACCAAACACACTATTTTTAACGCTCATGGCAAACGCATATATATATATCTCATATAAATATACCATGTGAGGAACCGAGTTATACCCCCACAGGTGTAAGACTCAGAGACTCCGAGTTACATCCCCTGCCCCTTCTATTAGAGAACCGAGTTACACATCTAGTAAGGCATCCACCTATCTCAGGCAGGTATCCGCTATCTCAAGTAGGCAATCGGTTACAGTCCGGAAAAATATCAAATCCATATATCTCATATTAACGTCCTAACTCCGCATGACTAAGCTCTAGTCAAGCTAATATAGAATGGGGATCATTCGGTATTATCAAATCACAATTTTCTCAATTTTATCAACATTTATATATATCACATGTGCTCCAGTATGTCACATAAACATATATCACACTCGACCAATCCATATAAATCATTTTCACCGGATGAAACCACCTCAATCCCAATGCATATGATATGCTCAATCATGATATCGAAATATCTCAAATCAATTCACAATATGCTATACTAAAGCATGAATTTATACTCACATAATTCATCAAATATTTGCATCATCATGTTCTATACATCTATAGGGACCAACCCAAGAAAATTGGATCAAAAGGGGTATACACAGAGCAGACCTGAGCAGATCGCGGGCTGGGCGCAGGGAGCTCGCACTCGCGCCCTCGCCCAGATTTTACATTTTCCAATAGGGGGCGCAGGCTAGGAGCAGAGAGCGTGTGGCCTCGACCCCCTGTGTATTCCCCACTATTTATCGTCTTTTCCAGACGAACCTTAACCAAAATAAACCAACCCAGTTCCAAAGTTTAACAACAAAACTCAATTATGGGTCACTAAATCTTTATCATAATATATGTATATCTTGTTTTAAATTTTGGGTTCATTATATACCAATTCCACATACATATATATGCATATATACATACACCCACACATATATACATATATATACACAAATCTCAACATATCAACAAAACATGCATATATATATATATACTAAAATGATCCCTACGACGTCTGGAACACGAATATAACTCCTACCTACCTCGAATCTGAAGAGAAGTGGAGAAAAATGGAGAAAATTGTTTTGAACTCCGAACTTCAAACTCTGATTTCCCCCACCTCGCTTCGAATCTTGTGAAACTGACTGCACCACGATGATCAACGCGTCAAACTCTTCTCGGATTGACCAACTTTCGGCTCTGAATCTCACTCTCCTCTCTTCTTTTCTCTCATATTTTTTTTCTCTCTCTTTTCTCTTTATTCTCTCTTTCCCTACTGGTCCTCCAAACAAAAAGGGGAAAAAAAGGCAAAAGAAAAAGAAAGGAAAGAAAAAAAGAATGGCTGGGCCACCGGCCCACGTTGTCCAACCCAATACTACTTCGGGCCAAACTCAGTCCAGTAAAATTTTAATAGTTCATTTAGATTTAATATAAAAATATTATTTATCCAAAATAATATAAAAATATACCAAATTTAAATATCGAGTGTCACAAATGGAGCCTTAGTTTTATAATTGCCGATATGATCAACTCAAGATTTGTAATTAATTAGGGTTAAAAATATAATTTTTGGATGAATTTAGATAAAAAAAATAAAAAAAAAATAAAGATACTATGTTTAGAAAATAATGATGCAAATAATAATATATAACTATAATTTTTAGTGGATAAAAACTCGACAAAAATCTCATTTACATCTTAATTTCAAATGAATTTTTAAACAGAGAAACATAATTTTTTTTTATTGTACTAGGTTTGAGCTCTAAGGCTTAAGCTGAAAAGGAAGAAAAATTAAGATAGCATTTAGTTTAATTTTTGTTTTTTTATTTTCTGTTTTTTATTTTATGTGTTTTATGTTCTAAAAATTTCAAAACATGGTAACAAAAAATGTCATGTTTTCCTTATTTTAAGTTAAAAATACTCAAAATGAGTTTTTGTTATTTTTCATTTTATATATAAACTCGTTTTCTATTTTCTAAAATAAAATTTAAAAATACAAGTGACCAAATGTGCTTTAAACTGTTTTTTTTATTTTCAAAAGTTTAAAATGAAAGATGAGTTCAAAACAGAAAATAAAAAGTAAAAATTAAAAATAAAAAATAGAAAAACAAACCAAATGATACCTAAATTTTTTTAAATAGTTATTAAGAGATTATTTTTTTTTGCACTTGAAAAGAAAAAAATTAATTTTTTATTCATTTAACATATATACTTTTTTTGTTTAAACGAAATTTAAAATACAAAAAATAATTTTGACGATTTCATAGAAAGTCAAAAAAATTACAAGTCAAACGTTCATCAAGCGGTGGTAAAGTACTCATCATCAACGGTTGGATCCTCCGTCCCCCAGGAGCAACACACAGTAGGATCCCCTCTCTGCAGGAGGACAATCGCGTCATTTCATACTACACATATTCTGAAAGATCAGATTAGCACAGAAAGAAATTGTAAGAAAAGCCCATTCGCTGCCCCTACCGGTTTTGACCATGATCTCGCCACGTCACTGTCCAATCGCTTATCTCCACGTCACCAGCTCCCCACTTACCCATCGGACGGCCCAGATCGCGTCGCCACACTAAAATCACCGGATCTGATCGCCGTTCTAGACTCTTCCAAATCTGGATATACACATTTCATTGAGAGAGAGAAAGCGGGGTCAATCTGCGACTCCTTTGCTCTAACCAGGGTTAGTTATCTAACCAGGTTTCACCGTTACGATCTTCATTCCACGGCGCGTCGACACCAGAGTTAAAAAGCGTTCCGCATCAGAGCGACAAAACGACAAACGTATATTGACGTTGATATATATATATAAAGATGCTAGAGAGAGAGAGAGGAAGTAACGCGGCACACAGATAGAAGAAACAACGAAGGCGGAGGAGGGGGTTTTTATTTGGCCCTGAGAGCAAGTTTTAGGAACGCTCTGATCCAAATCCCAGCTGTTGAATCTTCTGATTCGGAACCGTTGGGCGCTTTGTATCACGGGGCATTCGATCAACGGTTCGCGTTGGTGTGCCGGAACGATTCCGGGTCGGTTCTGCCTGTGCGTGGTTCTCTCAGATCTTGATGTCTGGTGAGATGAGAGCTTCGATTTCTTGCGTTTCACGATGTGCTGTCTTTTAATTAAGATCCTAATTAGCTTGATATAGGTCATTTCAATGTCGGTTTTGGTTTTTAGTGCTGGTATTGTATCAAGATCGATTCTTTTGGATTCGATTTTTGATGGAAATGTTAAGATTTATTGGGAATCAGGGATAGAATGAGGCACTACAGTTGTATCAATTCCTTGCGTTACTTTCTTGATTCTCGACGTAAAGATCCCGCTTCGTACCACTTCTGTCGCGCGCGTGGTTTTCACTATTGACGATTTTCTTTAAGAATTTACTAGAGTAATCTTCTATGCATAGGGATTTTCTATATTGCCTGCTCTACTTGTAACACTGTAAGAAATGGTTTTTTTTTTTTTAAGATTATGTGGTAATGATTTGCAAGAATGCTAGTGATTTTCATTGCGAGTTCGTTATTTATTAGAGTGAGTGGAAATCGGATTCTGCAAAAATCTTTTTACTTTGATTTGTTTAAAGCTTATAGGTTTACAGTCAATATGAAGGCGTTCATTATTTGATTTAGCATGTTATTTTACTAGAATAATTTATGTCATCATTTAATTTTCTCCCATTTGATTCATTCTTATTTCGTTCACAGATTGCCTTCTCGTACTTCCTTTGCCTCATCAGAGGGGTCTCTGAGTGTGGTGATTGGGCTTCCTTCATTTCTCTGTCTCCATTAGTGTGCTTGCATTGTTACCTGTTATGAGATCTATGGCAGTGGTTTAAATCCAATTTGATTGATTAATGATTGTTTGGGCATCATACCTTCTTCTTGTTCAATCCCATTTGGCTTCTGAGTCTGGTGCCTGGTCAAGAGAGAGGAAGAAGCTCTCTTCCTCCACCTCCTCTTTTGCCCCTTGTGGTTCAATTTTTCTCTTCCTTTCATGTCTCCTAAGTTGGACAGCCCTGTCCAGACACAGATGGCTGTGGGGGTTTTCAATGGCCAGCTCCGTGGGGAATACCATCAAAACAAGAGGATGGAAGGAAAGTCTGTTGGGACGAGGCGTGTTTTTGTCCAAACTGAATCTGGTTGTGTATTGGGAATGGAGTTAGATCGGACTGATAATGCACATACAGTGAAGAGGAGGTTGCAGCTCGCCCTTAATGTTCCTACTGAAGAGAGCTCATTGACATTTGGTGATATGGTATTGAAAAATGACCTTAGTGCTGTTCGAAATGATTTCCCTCTTCTTCTAACACGGAACTTACTGCACAGAAGCTCGTCTACTCCTTGTCTTTCACCTACTGGACGGGAAATCCAGCAGAGAGATTGGAGTGGTCCTATTGAGATATTAGGGCACTCGGATAGCTTTGCTAGAACTAAGCACATGGTCAAAGAAATCGTCAAGGCAATGAAGATTGGGGTTGATCCAATACCCGTTCATAGTGGGCTTGGAGGTGCATATTATTTCAGAAACAGCAGAGGCGAGTGTGTTGCCATTGTGAAGCCCACAGATGAAGAGCCTTTTGCTCCAAACAACCCCAAAGGCTTTGTGGGGAAAACTCTTGGTCAACCAGGTTTCAAACGTTCAGTGCGGGTTGGGGAAACAGGATTTAGAGAAGTTGCGGCTTATCTTCTCGACCATGACCATTTTGCTAGTGTACCTCCAACTGCACTAGTGAAGATTACCCACTCAATCTTCAACGTTAATGATGGTGTAAATGGAAACAAGCCTCAAAACAAGAAGCTGGTTAGCAAGATTGCATCATTCCAACAATTTATCCCGCATGATTTTGATGCTAGTGACCATGGGACCTCAAGCTTCCCAGTTGCCGCTGTTCACAGAATTGGGATATTGGACATAAGGATTTTCAACACGGATAGGCATGCAGGGAATCTTCTGGTAAGGAAGCTAGACTCTGTTGGAAGGTTTGGTCAAGTGGAACTTATTCCAATTGATCATGGCCTTTGCCTGCCAGAAAGTTTGGAAGATCCTTACTTTGAATGGATCCATTGGCCGCAATCTTCAATTCCATTTTCAGAGGACGAGCTTGAGTATATTAAAAATCTTGACCCCGTTCAGGAATCTCAGATGCTTCGAAGTGAGCTCCCCATGATTCGAGAGGCTTGCCTTCGGGTTCTGGTCCTTTGTACAATGTTCCTCAAGGAAGCTGCTGCTTCTGGACTCTGTCTTGCTGAGATTGGTGAGATGATGAGTAGGGAGTTCCGCAGTGGTGAGGAAGAGCCCAGTGAGCTTGAAATTCTTTGCATTGAGGCAAAGAAGCTCGTAGCTGAGAGGGAGCTCTTTTCTCCCAGGGGTGATGCAGGAGATGAGGAGTTTCAATTTGACATCGAGTGTGAAGAAGCAGTGTTTGAGTCTGCTCCCAAAATGACACCAGATGACTTCTTGACCAGATCACCGTTCCAGTTAGGATATGTAGGCAGCAATGGCCGGCGTGCACTTTCTAAACTGGAGGAAAGTGTTGAAGAAGAGGAGGGAAATGGAGGAGGAGAAGAAGAAAAAGGATTTGTTGGCCCGCTGCTGCATGAAAAGGCCCTAACTGTGTCAAAGCTATCCATATCCCTTAAGAATACCAGTTTCGGTGATAAGAACCAGAAATACTTGAAATTCACGGGACCAAAACCAGAATACTGCTGTTTAGCAGGTTCATCATCTGGGCACAGGAGTGCTACCGAGCAGCTTCCTGCAAGTGTGAGCTTTGTAAAGTTAGCAGACATGAATGAAGAGGAATGGTTGCTATTTCTGGAGAAGTTCCATGAGTTGCTGAACCCTGCATTTGCCAAGCGGAAGTCTCTGACTCTTGGTCAGAAGCAGAGGCAGAGGCTTGGGACTTCTTGCCAGTTTTGAGTTTTTTTAACTCTTATGTTGGTAGAAGAGAGAACCTGAAGTTGAGGAGGAATAAGTCTGCAGGTTTATGGGAGTGGAGGATTCTTTAGAGTAGCTTTGGTTTTATGGGTTTTCTCCCCGGAAGAAGTTGTACTTGGGAGCAACAATAGGACAAGTGCTGTAAATATTCTTCAACGCAGCTGAGTGAAGTGTTCTTCATGGAAGCCGAGCTGAAGGGACAAGGGGAAATGGCCCCTTTTTTTTTTCGGTTTCATGATTTGATTTGTTTTTACTCACTCCTCATGGACTTGTTTGATAAATAATCTGTAAAATGAAAAATCAGAAAAAGAAAGATGTGTAAATATTGAATCCTTGTTTTTAGATGTGTTTTGAAATAATAGTGGTGATGTTTAGCTTGGTGCATTAGTTTTTGTGTTCCAGTGTTCCAAAATTCCGAAGAATTCTGCCCTGAAGATGGGTATGGGACCATAATGATTACTGCTATAGCATCTTGGTTCTAGAGATATTCATTGTGCGCAAGAAGTATGTTTTTAATCTTAGGTTTTGGACCTTTTCAGATCTATAGGTGCGTCACATTAAAAAGATGTTCTTGTAGCTTACTTTCTTGTTATAACAATTTCTTTAAATATTTGCAAAAGAAGAAAGTAAATGTGAGAGTCCTGCAAAATATTGCAGTGAGCTTCTCCGTTCGTCTATTCTCACAACTGCATTTGCATGGGATTTGTAGGGAGAGTTGTACTGGCGCAAGTTTGAGTCTCAACTGAATCATGTCTGCTTTTGCTATTTGTAAGCTATCTGTTTTTCACTTGCTCTAAACGTTGGAAAATTTTTCTCCATCGCCCGGAAAACCAAAGAAAATAGAGTAGGATAGGTTTTGGGAATTTATATTCCATTTGTTCTTGGTTTCCGTGGAAAAGGTACGGCTTAGAGGTGGTTTTGCATTTCCAGACCCAACAAATGGAAATCTGAGATCCGGTCATCTGAATTGTTCTCTTTTCTTAACCTTCTCTAATTTATATAGACTTATATAAACTTATAAAAATTTCACGAAATATGAGGAGTACAAAATGTGTTAGAAAATTTTAAAGATTAAGTGTAAAATGTGTTAAAGAATTTTTAATATTTTTTAATATTTTTTATTCCTCCCAATAGACCCTTAATTGGCTCTGAAAAGACTTTTTGGAGTCTTTTTGTGTCATGGCAATACATCACGATAGTTCAAAAATCATTATTCTAGAGAGAAGGATCAGAAATGAACTTCGCCTACCTTGATTGCTGACATCCGAAGCAAATAAAGGTATTAGGAAGCATCAATCAAAGAAAAATCTCACATGATAAGGTCCTACTCACAGCTGGTATTGAATCGAGTTCCAAGTAATCAACACTGGCCCTTTAAATCATCCAGGGGTTCAATGATAAGCCTTTTATACGTTGGAGTGCTGCAATTTTATCAGAATTTATTGTTAGAATAAATTGTTTAAATGACGGGTTAATGACAATTTTTTAATTATAAAATATCTTGGAATTATTTTGAATTAACCTTGATATATAAGCTCAAAAGTCTTTAAATCATTTTCACTACTTCTTCTATAAAATTTTTTTATGATAGAATATCATTCTCTTGTATATTAATGATCCCATTTTCCATTGTTTCCTAAAAGAAACTTCTGGTCTATTGCTGTTGTTAGAAAGCTTTATTCCTTTGGAAGTCGTCATTAGGTGAGTACAATGGGTGGAGTTCGCATTATTCGTTGTAAAGGCACCTGCTTTTTCTCTGCTCTCTCTCTCTCTCTCTCTCTCTCTCTCAAATCACTTTATTTGCTGGATGACCAGTGGCAAAGAGAAATGGAGGGCTCTGACTAGCAGAACCTGCCTTAGACCCTCATTTCACAATCTGATCAGGTTGTATATCAACGGTGTGGCTAGAGAAGTGAATATTAAAAATGAGGGACAATTTATATGTCCAAGAACTCTAAATGCTTCATAAATCATTAAAAGTTTTGTTGGTAGTCAGCAACAGAGCCATAATTTTTAGGTGACAGAAGTAATCCTGAGAACCGACAAGCGTACATGTTTGGTGAAGGGCTTCATCAGCAGTCCATTTGGAGCAGACAGCGTCTCCCCATCTATTGTAATCAGCCGGCTGCTTAGTTCTGACTGAAACTAATTAATCGAGAATTTAAGAAAGATAATCGTGCCCCTCGAGAGTGGTCGGGTGAAAATCGAGTGTGTCTTAAGAGTTTGGTCCACGAGGTCCCGAGTTCGACTCCCCTTTGGGAGTAGGTTACCGCGTTTGCGGGCTCCTATTGGCCTTTACTCGGTTGAGCTGGTCAGTCAGGGTTTACCTAGGCCGGTTTATTATTCAGGGCTCTTTGTCGGTTAGGATCCTGAAGCGTGTTTCACTTTATGCGCACCCCATTACAGGATAGCGGTTGCGGACTTTCATGTACCAGAAGAAAGATAATTGTGGATTGGATCTGATGGGAACAAACGTGGCGGCCTTATCTGATTTGTGTCAATATATTCGTTTGTATATATTATATATATAGCCTGTGTGTTGGAGAAAGGTACGAGCAAATGGAAGATAAAAAAACAGAGAAAGGCGAAAGAGAGATTAATTTGAAAATGCCTTTTATTCAACTCACTTAATTCCAAACTGTTGACAAATACTTTATTTATAGAGTGAAGGGGCAGGAACATACACGAATCTGTTAATGCCTTTTATAATCTTTTCAAATATTCATAGAGTCATCCATACAAAATAAAAAGACAATATTAAATACAAGAGTTTGATACATTTAGAAAAAGTCTAGAGATAAATTATTTAGGACAAATCATGAAAACTCTAAAACATTCATCGTAAGTTTGGTTTAATTTCCAACAAGCTCTTTCATAAACCAAATTTTGTTCTTTACTCCGAGTTTAACAATTTACCTCTTGAAAACTTCTCCCGTAACAGGTTTTATAAAAATATCAGCCAATTGCTCCTTAGTTTTACAGTATTTAATATTAATAATTTTATCATTCACAAACTCCCTTAAGAAATGATATCGAATGCAAATATGGTTTGTCTTTCATGAAGAACTAGAATTTTGGTAACTGAAATTGTTGAAGTGTTATCATAAAACAAAGTTGGATTAGCTTTTTATTTTTGCTTGAGATTCTTTAAAATTCCTTCTAGCCAAACAAGGTGATATCTAGCATATGCAGCAGTTATAAATTTAGTTTCAGTTGTTGAAAGAGCAACAATTGACTGTTTCTTTAAACTCCCAGAAGTAGCTTCGCTTCCAAGATTGAAAACATAGCTTGAAGTACTTTTGCTATCATCAATGCTTCCTCCAAAATCAGTCTTTGTGAACCTAACAAGACTAACTAGAACTCTTAACTTCATAGAAAATTCCATAATCAACTACGCCTTTTATATATCAAAAAAGCTCCGCGCCCCATGAGATTTTCCCCACACTTCCGTCCTGCTATCTATCACAGCGGGACCCACATGATTAAAAAAAAAAAGAAGAGGAATGGTTTGTGCGGGAACTCTCGAGCGGTGATCTTAACACCACTCCTTATATATTGTAAAATTCTTTCTGCTGTTTCCTAATATTCTGAGTGAGGCTTCTCTATGAACTTGCTAATCATACTAACAGCAAACATTAAATCTGGTCTTGTGGCAATTAAATACATCAAATTTCCCACCAAACTCCTGTAAATAGTTGGATTTACTAGCTTTCCTTCACCTTTCTTGCTTAACTTAAGCCCAGTAACACGTAGAGTAGAAATAGGATTAGCGTTCTCCATCTTGAATCTTTTCAAAATTTCCCTTGCATATCTCCTTTGGGAAATAAAAATCCCTTCGTTGGATTGGCTAACATCAATGCCCAAGAAATGATGTAACTCTCCCAAGTCAGTCATGTCAATTTTTGTTTCATTAAAGTTTTGAAATCATTTAGCATCATTATGTCATTGCCTATAAAAATGAGATCCTCAGCATAGAGACTTACCACCATAAATTTTCCTTTTGAAGAATCAATTTTGGTGTATAAGGTATGTTCCTGAGGACATTTCTGAAAACCATTCTTCTTAAAGTATGAATTAATACGGCTATACTGAGCCTTTGGTGAACTGTTTCAAACCATAAAAGCCTTCTTTAATCTATAAACTTTATCTTTTTCTTCTTTCTTCATGAAGCTACGTGGCAAGTCAACATAGATCTCTTTCTTAAAAAACCCATTTAGAAATGCCGATTTGACATCCATTTGAAACAACTTTCAATTGTTTTGAGCTACAAGAGATATAATTAGACGAACATTATGAAGTCTTGAAATAGGTGCAAATACCTCACTAAAACCTTCTCCTTCTTTCTGTATATACCCTTTTGCGACGAGCCTCGCTTTGTGCTTATTGATCGAGCCATTGGAATTCAACTTTGTCTTGAAAACCCACTTAGTGCCAATGTGTTTTTTGTTTGGTGTTAAACTAGTGAGCTCTTAAGTGTCATTCCTTTCAATAGCCAAAATTTCTTCCTTCATAGTTTGTTTCCATTTTTCTTCTATTGCTACTTTTTCATGGTTAATTGGATCTTCACCTGCAAAGAAAGCAAAGAAAATATCTCCTGCATCTACTGGTTCTGTAGTATCATAAATCTCTTGCAAAATCTTCATCTTGGTTCCTTCAGGACTACTACTAGAAGACTCTTCCATTGAGGAATCACTGGATTAAGCATTTTCACTTTGTATGCTGCTAGTGTTCTCCAAATCTTCCACAAGCAATGGTGCCCCATCTACAGTGTTTATGTTAGCATCATTGAAAAATGATTTTTCATCAAATTTTACATCCTTGCTAATATCAATTTTCTTTGTTTTGGGATTATACAGCTTGTAGGCTTTTGACTTTTCACTGTATCCTACAAAAATACATTTCCAGCCTTATCATTAGATTTTGTTCTCATTACATCTGGCACACTTCCAAAAATCTCAAGTGTTGGACATTTGGCTTTCTTCCAACTAACCTTCATGAGGAGTGTAATTTTTTAGATTCTTTGTTGGTGACATGTTAATCAAATTGCTGCACAATTTCTGCCCGAAACTGGCGCAACAACCTTCTTCTTCTCAGCATGCATTGAACCATGTCCATGATAGTACGATTTTTCTCGCAAACACCATTTTGTTGTGGTGTTTAGCGAATTGTTAATTCATGCCTTATTCTATTAACTTTACAAAAATGTTGAAAATCATTGGAAAAATATTCTAATCCTCCATCTGTTCTTAAAGTCTTTAAATGGCAACCAGAAAGTTTTTCAAACTCTGCTTTAAAATTTTTAAATGCTTGAAAACTTTTAGATTTTTCATGAAGAAAATAAGTCCATAGTTTTCTTCTATAATCATCAATAAAAGAGACAAAGTATCTGTTACCCCCAGAAGATGGCACTGTCATAGGTCCACACAAGTCTAAATGGACAAGCTCAAGTGGTTGCCTTGCACCCCAAGAAGATTTTGAAGAAAATGAGAGGTGGTGCAGTTTTCCTAATTGGCATGCTTCATAAGGTTTTTCCATTTTATTAATCCGAGGTAGACCTTTCACCATTCTCTTTGCTGCTAACAATTTTAGGCTGTCGAAATTCAAGTGGCCATATTTGCTAT
Organism: Pouteria glomerata; assembly: GCA_035590655.1. Lineage (NCBI taxonomy): Eukaryota > Viridiplantae > Streptophyta > Magnoliopsida > Ericales > Sapotaceae > Pouteria > Pouteria glomerata. Next base: position 17,498,786 of record JAVXUM010000001.1, read on the forward strand.
GCCATAACTTGGAAACTTCTTCATTAAAACCTACTAGCCAACGAAAATTTTCCACTTGGAGTCGAAGTGGAAATAAATTATTCTCTGCCAAGCCAATCTTTGCCATGACCTGATTATTTTTTGATAGAGTACACAATTTATCATGAAAAAGTATATCAAATCGTTTTCGCAAAAGTTGTCCAGTGCTTAGCAAATTGCTTTTTACGCTTAGAACAAAGTAAACATCCGTCATTTTTTCAAATTTTCTAGATTTTGTTTTCAAAGTGACTTCTCCAACAACTTTAATTGTATAGGCTCTACATCTCAAATTTTTATTTGCCCAAAATTTGACTCCACCAGGTTAAAAATAAATGCTTATTGTCATATGATTGCTGACACTACTATCCAAATACCAAACATGATTATCGCTTTCTTAACAAGCAAGTGATAATGACTTTGAGCAATCTTTCTCAATTGATTCATTTTTATGCATCAATCTAGATTCTTTTTTGTTAGATGGTGTATACCATCATTCACTAATTTTATAACCATGCTTATGGCAATGAAAACATTCAATATAGCCCTTTCTACCTCTTTGATTAAAACCACGACCTCTTTCTCTTTAATAATTGTTTGAATACTCATTTGACTCTTCTTTAAATTAATTATTGTTACCTGGTAAACCTATTCCATTGCCATGAGAGTTACAGCCTCTACCTATGTTTTGATGGAAACTGCCTCTTCCACGTCTATGACCTCGACCATGGCCATGACAATGGGGAACAACTCAGCCTCCCGTAAATTTGGATTTGAGAGCTTGATCATTAGAAGGTGGATTTCTTTGATTAACATGGAACTCATGTGCCTTTAAAGAGGCCTGCAAATATTCCAAAAAAAGTGTTGACATCGAAGAATTTTCTCGACCATCTTTTGGTCTTGTAAAACTTCTCCATTTGTAGCCATTTAGTTAACAATTGAAGTTACTCTTGAAAAATAATCAGCAATAGTCTTATTTTCTTGCATTTACATCTTCTTAAATTCTAACCGCAAAGATTGGAAATATACATTTTCTTCACCTTTATATTTAATTGCTAAATATCCCAAGCTTCCTTTGAATTTTCTACCTTCAAAATTCTCTAAAAAATTGGCCTTTCAATTGTTTGATAAATTTGGAAGAGAGCCTTGCTATCTTTCTCCCTTTTATCATTAAGTTACTTTTTAGGCTTGTGACAAACCCTCTTCAGCTTTTAGTTCTTCATAGCCATCTTTAATAATGCTCCACGGCTTTAAGGACTTCAATAATACCTTCATATTGTGGCTCCAGTAATCATAGTCTTTTCCATTGAAGTGAGGAATTAGAGAGACTAGATTGCTTAAAGTTGTCACCTGACTTTGACAATACTTGGTGAACTGGTAACAAATTTTAATGAGTTCTCAGCAAAACAATATGCCAAAAATTTCTCATTCTTTTTTTTTTTCTTAAAAAAAAATATAGAACTGTATTTAAGACGATTAGGCCATGGCCTCTATTTGAAATAACTTATCAATGATGAGGTCTAGGTTGCCACAACTTCAATTTGCTATGAGTCTTCAATCTAATGCTTGATGATGAATCGACTTCAATCTGCTGTTGACAAAGGAAGCTTGGTAGAGATGCTTTGGTTAAAGAATGACACAACTACAAAGCTTTGACTATTGATTAAGTGGGTTACTTTGGTGGATTATTAAGACATTTAGCTGATTTGGTAAGTGACAGGCTCTAATACCAGTTTATTAGCAATGGAGGATTAAAAAACTGAGAAAAGAGGAAGAGAGTTTAATCTAAAAATGCCTTTTATTCAACTCACTTAATTCCAAACTAATTGCAAAAACTCTATTTATAAAGTAAAAGGGGCATGAACATACACAAATCTATTAATGCCTTTTAAAGTCTTTTCAAATTCCCAAAGAGTCACTTATACAAAACAAAGAGACAATATTAAATACAAAAGTCTAGATACATTCAAGAAAAATCTAGAGATAAATTATTATGGACAAATCATGAAAACTCTGGAACATTTATCATAAATTTGGTTTAATTTCCTATGGAAGAACCTATCAGTATTAATTTCTTTCAAGCAATCAAGCTTGCATTTTAAGCTTAGGTAGCATGATGAGTAAAAACATAATTAGGGGCTTCAAACATGTTTTTTAACTCCCCTCTAATTAATATCTTGAAGCTATATATATTATATATGTATAGTATCATCAATGTAATGAAATCCTACATAAAGGTTGATTACTAGACTTAGACATATCTAGAAAGCTTGAATCGATTTAAATACAGGGACAAGTTGAACAAACAAAGACTCATAAGTTTGTACTTAATTCTCTATTTTAACAACTTCAGGGTCTATCACATTCTTAAGTGCAATTTCACCTTCTCTCATTATTTGTTCGTAGTTGCCTGGAGAGTACTGCATAAAGAAAACATGACATCATTTGGGTACCTACCTATCAATATATTTAACATTGGTTAATAAGCCAACGAAGAATCTACAAATAGATAAGATAATATTGGAAAAAAGATGCATAAATTTTTGTGGGTGTCAATTTGTCATTGTCATTGCTAAGAAAGAAATCTACACTCACTCGCTCTAGGACTAAGAAAAATAATATTCTACTTGTAGTGCGAATATGAATGAAGAAAGTAACAAGAAAATAAGAAATCAGTACGCAGGATTAACGTGATTCAGCATGATTGCCTTTGTTCATGATGACTAAAATACTACTTATTAACTTTAAAATTCCTTATAGGTTTACATATTACGATAAAACATATATATACACTAAAACCCTAACCCTACCAATAAGACCAAAATATCCACTCTACTCCATTATGTAAGTGGGCTTAATGATTTGCTTACTACACTTCACTATGTTCTACTCTAAAAACTCTTCATTTCTTCATAGTCCTTTAGTCTGACTGTGAACCACATATCACAACAGTCTCCACTTTGATGAACATTCAAGCCTTAGGAAATTCTGCAGAACTCCACCTACAATGCGTAAGTTGGGGAGGAGGGAGCCGTCTCTTATCTAGCACCTAGAGACATTAATCAAGTTCAAGAAATGCTTGAACTTTTCTGTAGAAATCAATTTTGTTAACATGCTTGCTACATTCTCTAATATGTGAACTTTATCAATCACTAGTTCATCCAAACTAAACGACTTCCTAATCTTGTGAAATCTTACATCAATGTGCTTCGTTATGCCTGATGTGTAGCTAAGAACATAATACTCTGATTGCCACACCACAGCTTTACTCCACCTTACTAAATTTTCATTTTTGTGACTAGTTTTTTGAACCACAAAACTTTCTTAGTAGCTACTGTCATTGCCATGTATTCTACATCAGTTGTGGATAGTTCAATAAGTGACTACACCACAGATTTTCGACAAATTGGTCCACCAGCTAGAGTGAACATATAGCCTGTGTTAGATCTTCTATCATCTAAGTCTCTCGCATAGTCATTATCGACATATCTTTAAACCAAAGCACCGCCATTCTACTACCTAAACATAATACCCCAATTGGTTGTGCCTCTTAAGTACCTGAGAATCCATTTTACTATTCTTTAGTATTCTCTTCCTGGTTTTACCATTTATTTGCTTACCATGCTCATTGTATGTGTTATGTCTAGTCTCGTGCATACCATGGCATACATCAAACATGCCACTACACTTGTCACGCCCCTAACATAAATTGTCCGGGACAGACGGTATGGGAAAATAGGGACAATTTTAA
>JAVXUM010000001.1:17517887-17533965 GCA_035590655.1 Pouteria glomerata
TTGTGAGATCAATTATACCAAAAACTTTTCCAAATCAGTTTTGTTCATTGAATTTGCTTAAGGCTCTCTGTGGACACGATCCGATTCTTACCGGTTATTGTGCTTCAACAAGACACCCTGCACTTGGGGTCGAGCCAATATAAATTAACAATTGGACGAGCAACCACTTTTGGTGCCGTTGTCGGGGAGTGTTAAGCAACGGTGAACGGACTATTTGGGAAGCTTAGGAGGATTGGTCTTCACCACCATCTCCAATGACTGAATTGCGCAATTTGGGTAATTTCTTTCCATACTCTTTTGATTTTGATTGGACATAAGCTAGTGGTAGTAAGCATTCATAAATTGCTTGTGCTTGTGCTTGTGCATTTGTTGCATCTTGTGCACGCATCTTAGATTTGGTAGGATAGTTCAGTCAACATTTCATCCATAACTTCAAACCCCTGAAGAATTCATTGAGTTTTCACTGACATCATCCTCTACATCATCTAAACCACAATCACTATCTTCATCATCAGTCTCTACTGATTTAGCACACATTATGGAGAATGCAGGAGGTAACGGGCAAGATGACCCTGAGGTGGTTGTCCCGATAGATGCATGATCTTTGAGAGAATTGTTGCACCCCGTGCAACAAACTACCCATTCATGCATCATTCTTCCTCTAAATTAGAGGAACTTTACTTTCAAGCCTGGCACCACACAATTACTGCCCACATTTCATGGCATGGATTCGAAAAATCCATACACATATATGAAAGAATTTGAGGATGTGTATGCCACATGCATGGAACAAAATGTGAGTGAAGACACTGTGAAGTTGCGTTTATTTCCATTTTCATTAAAGGATAAAGCCAAAATATGGCTCAATTCCTTGAGACCTTGCTCCATTGGCACATGGAGGGAAATGCAAATGGAATTTTTGAAAAAATACTTTCTCGCTCACAGAACTTTGATGATGCAAAAACAGATCATGAACTTTGCATGCCAACATGGAGAGTCATTTTTTCATGCATGGGAGAGATTTAAAGATTTATGCAATGCATGCCCATATCATGGATTTCCAATTTGGCGTTGTGTAGTTTCTTTTATGACTTCTTGCCATCAGAACACAAACAGTTAGTGGGTACCATGAATAATGGCTAGTTCTTAGATAAGTCTGCTAAGGAAGCCTATGAGTTTTTAGAGGAGTTGTCTGAAAATGCCAAGACTTGGGAGGTAGCATCATCATCACAGTTAGAGACTAGGGGAACCCAAGCACAATCCAGTGGGAAGTTGAGGTTAAATGAAAATGATGATCTCAGTGCTAAGATAGCTGCACTTACTAAGAAGGTGAAGTTGCTTGAACTAAGAAGGTGAACACAATGAGTGGGAGGGAAGTGCATTGTGTCATATGTGAGGTGTCAGATCATAGCACTGATGAGTGTCCAACAGTCCCAGCTTTTAAGGAAGTTTTGTATGGGCAAACCTCAAACATAAACACTTCACACACCTTCCCTAAGCGATATCCTAGTCAAACTCAAGCCCAATCAGGACCTCTTCCCATTCCTAATCAATATCATCCTCGGTTGAGAAATCACCCAAATTTTTCATGGAGAAATAACCAACCTAGTGTACCCTATCCTCAAAACTTCAATCCACATCCTTCTCAAGGTCAGGCACAAGGTCCATCTTCCAGTTCATTCCAACCTTCATTTAGGAAGCCATCATTAGAGGATACCCTTCAGTAATTCATGCAAGGTCAAATTGGTATCAATAACCAAAATGCTAAGAATCAAAAGCAAAACAATAGAGCAATTGAGGATATTAGGAACCAGTTGACCAAACTCACGCAAAGTCAGAGTCAAGCTGAAAAGAGTAGATTGCCTTCAAAAACCATTCCAATCCTCAGGGTAAAGTTCATTTGAGTGAGAACATAGGTGAAAAATCAAACCAAGAACGTGTGCAAGCAATCACTACCTTGAGGAGTGGGAAGGAAATTGAAAAACCTGATGATCCTAGGTTGTTGATGGTAAATGAGAAGGAAGGAAGAGTGTATGATGAAAAAGGAGAAAGTAGTAAATAAGGTGTGATTGAAAAGAAAAAAATGAGGAGTGATGATGATGAGAGTGAGAAAAATGAGGATGTGGTAGAAGATGTGTTGAGAGATGAAATGAGTGAAAGCAAGAAGAAAAATAAAGTTGAGGAAAATAAAAATGAGAATAAAGAGAGAGAACAAGTTATAGGGTTTCAACCTCAACCACCATTCCCAAGCCGATTGAACAAATCAAAGAAGGAATTGTTGAACTCCGAAATTTTTGAGGTATTCAAGCAAGTGAGGATCAATCTACCTTTGTTAGATGCCATCAAGCAAGTACCCTCTTATTTCAAATTTTTGAAGGACCTTTGTACTGTTAAAAGGAGGATGAGTGTTAAAGAAAAAGTTTTCATGGCAGAACAGGTTAGTACCATTCTCTAACATAAGACCCCACCAAAGTACAATGACCCAGGGTGCCCTACCATAGCATGTGTCATAGATGAGCATAAGGTAAAGCAAGCTCTATTGGACTTAGAAGCTAGTGCCAACCTTCTCCCTTACACAGTTTATCAACAGTTTGGTTTGGGAGAGCTTAAACCGACTAGGGTGACGTTGCAATTGGCTAATAGGTCGGTTAAGATTCCTAGGGGTATTTTGGAGAATGTACTCATTCAAGTTGACAAATTTTGCTATCCTGTAGATTTCATTATCTTAGACACTCATCATACTCCTCAAGGTTCTAGCCCTCTAGTTCCTGTCATCTCAGGAAGACCTTTTCTCGCAACCACAAATGCTCTTATATATTGTAGAAATGGTCTTATGAAAATTTCTTTTAGGAACTTGGCAGCTGAAATGAAAATTTTTAGAGTCACAGAACAACTTACGGAGGAAGAAGAAGATATAAGGGAGGTAGATTGTATCCAAACTATCACAAAGGAGTATTTTGAGAGAGAGTTCATAGGAGATCCTCTAGAGAAAGTGTCGATGCTTAGTGAGGGTAGAAACTATGTTGATGAGGTAGGAGATAAGGATGTTAAAAAAGTATTAGATTGGCTAGACAATACCCCAGTCATGTCCATAACTCAGTCTAGTCAGACTTTCGAACCTATCTTTCCTTCTTTAGTCAAACCTGTACCTTCACTAGAAAAACCTCCTAAGCCAGATAGGAAGTTATTTCCTAGTGAACTTAAGTATGCTTTCTTGGGTGAAGATGAGTCATTCCCTGTGGTTATTTCATCTCAACTTTCCATTGATCAGGAGAAAAGTCTTGTTGAGCTTTTGAGGAACCATAAAAAATAATTGGGTGGACAATAGCCGGACCTCCATGGGATTGGCCCCCTTGAGTGCACACACTCCATTTACCTTGAGGAGGGAGCAAAATCCGTTAGACAGCCTCAAAGAAGATTAAATCCCAACATGAAAGAGGTAATCAAAGGAGAAGTTTTGAAGCTATTAGATGCTGGGATCATATATCCTATTTTCGACTCCAAATGGGTTAGTCCTACCCAAGTCATCCCTAAGAAATCCGGAGTCACGGCGGTCAAAAATGAGGATAATGAATTGGTGCCTACCCAAATTCAAACGAGGTAGCGCATGTGTATTGACTATCGCAAATTAAATGCAATGACTAGAAATGATCACTTTCCCTTACCTTTCTTGGGTCAAGTTTTAGAGAGAGTGTCGGGACGACTGTTTTATTATTTTCTTGATGGTTATTCTAGTTATAACCAAATTGAAATTGCTCTAGCCGACCAAGATAAAACCACATTCACATGTCCCTTTGGAACTTTTGCTTACCGACGCATGCCCTTTAGGTTGTGCAATGCTCCTGCCACGTTCCAAATGTGCATGATGAGCATCTTTTGTGATATGGTTGAGGACTTTCTAGAGGTTTTTATGGATGAATTTTTAGTTTATGGAGACAGTTTTGAGTCATGTCTTGAGAATTTGAGGAAGGTGTTGCAAATGTGTGAAGAAAAGTGTCTTGTGCTTAATTGGGAAAAATATCAATTCATGGTTACTCAAGGGATTGTTCTAGGACATGTCGTTTCTTCTAAGGGGATAGAGGTTGATAGAGCTAAAATAAAGATTATTCATAAGTTGCCTAGCCCTAGATGTGTTAAGGATATTCGGTCTTTCCTAGGACATGCAGGTTTCCATCTTAGGTTCATCGTATCTTTTAGCTTACTAGCAAAGCCTTTGATAAGCTTAAGTGTAGCCTCACATCAGCTCCTATTTTACAAGCACCAAATTGGTCTTTACCCTTTGAGTTGACGTGTGATGCTAGTGACTACGCTTTAGGTGCGGTGTTGGGACAAAGAGTGGATAGGAAACCTCATGTTATTTATTATGTGAGTAAGACATTGAATGAGGCACAACTCAATTACTCTACCACTGAGAAGGAGCTTTTGGCAGTGGTGTTTGCATTAGATAAGTTTCGTTTATATTTGGTGGGGTCCTATGTTGTCATTTATACGGATCATGCAGCTCTTAAGTACTTGCTCACAAAGCAAGATGCTAAACCTAGGCTAATCCGTTGGATTCTCCCCCTACAAGAGTTTGACATTGAAATCAAAGACAAAAAGGGAGTTGAGAATGTTGTGGCTGACCATTTGTCAAGGTTGCCTAGTCAAGAATTGAACCATTTTGACCCCCCAATTAATGAACATTTTCCAGATGAGCAATTGTTTGCTGTAGGCATTGAGGCTCAGACACACACACACCTTGGTATGCTGATATTGCTAATTATCTTGCCTCTGGACAGATTCCTTCTCATTGGACACACTTAGACAAGAAGAAATTTTTTCAAAACATTAGAAATTTCTTTTGGGATGAGCCGTACTTATTCAAGTATTGTTTGGATCAGGTTATTAGACGGTGTATCCCTGAGAATGAGACCTTGAGTATGATGTCATTTTGTCATACCCTTGTTTGTGGCGGTCATTTTTCAGCAAGAAAGACCATTGCAAAGATCCTCCAATGTGGATTGTATTGGCCTAGCATGTTTAAGGATGTCTTTGCCTATTGTGTTGCACGTGACCGTTGTCAGAGATTAGGATGTCTTACTATGAGAAACATGATGCCCCTACATTCTATCTATGTTCTAGAGATTTTTGACTGTTGGAGGATTGATTTTATGGGACTTTTCCTTAATTCTTTTGGCAATGAGTATATTTTGGTGGCAATTGACTATGTCTCTAAGTGGGTTGAAGCGATTCCTACTAGAACAAATGACCACAAGGTGGTTATCAAGTTTTTAAAGGAAAACATATTTTCTCGTTTTGGAATACCCCGTGCCATGATAAGTGATGGGGGAAAGCACTTTTGTAACAAACCTGTGGGCATCCTAATGAGGAAGTATGGTGTGATTCATAAATTTGAGACTGCTTACCACCCACAGACTAGTGGCCAAGCTGAGTTGGCCAACCGGGATATTAAGAGAATTATAGAAAAAATCGTGAACTCCGATAGGAAAAATTGATCCCTTAGACTAAATGATGCATTGTGGGACTATAGGAAGGCCTACAAGACCATTTTAGGGATATCTCCATATCGGCTTCTTTATGGAAAAGCATGCTATATCTCAGTTGAAATGGAACATAAGGCGTACTGGTCCATTCACCAAATGAATGAGAATATTGATGAGGTAGGCCTTCATAGGAAATTACAACTCAGTGAGCTTGAGGAGATAAGGGATGATGCAATTGAGAATGCTCGGGTGTCAAAAATAAAAATGAAGAAATTGCATGATGACTATATCTGAAAGAAATTCTTGTTTGAGGGTCAAAAAGTTCTCCTCTATGACTCAAAATTGTATTTGTTTCCTGGGAAGTTGAAGTTTAGGTGGATTGGCCTATTTGTCATTAAATATATTTCTGAACATGGTGCATGTGAAATTGAAGATCCTTCTGATGGGAGAATTTTGAAAGTAAATGGCCACCGGTTGAAACCTTATCATGAGTCTTGTATGGCAGAGGTTAAGGTGTGGGACCTTGAGGACCCACCATCATTTGAATAAGTGAAAAATGTGGATCTTTGAATAAAAGTAGAGTAGGAGTAGAGTTAGGTTTGCATTTACCTGTTCATTATTTCTTTTGTATTTATCATTCATGTTTGAATCATTTTATTGTTTCCCTAACAATCTTTCTGAGTTGCAGATTTTAGATTTATAGTGCTATACAAGTTGGGGGGAGCAAGAAAAACGGCTCAAGTTCAAGTGATGTCAGCTTGTACATCAATTCAGGTATTTTACATGGTTTAACTTGATTGAGGTAACTTTTCCCCCAATACTTTTCATGACTTAATTGCTTATCTGTACATTGAGGACAATGTTTGGTTTAAGTTGAGGAGGAAGACAACCATATTAATGATTGTGAATTGTAATGGATTGATGATACTGAGCATGAAAAAAATCTGATCATGAGTGTTTTGAAAAAAAATCAAAAAATTTGAAAAAAATGCATAAAATTTTGAAATTTTTGTGGATTAATTTTAGTAAATCAAGTCTTTTATTTTTATTTTTTCTTGTTATTAAGTGTAGTTTTAAGAGTCTTAGTTTGGTGACAATGTCATAAAGTTTCCATGAACTAAGTCAAAAGAAGGAAGATTGCAGATTTTTTGAAACAGTATAGATCAGAATTGCTGATATGGATGGGTTCGAACCACTGTTAAAACAGAAATTAAGAATTGATAGTGTTCAAATCCATGTTCAGACGGAATGTGTGATACCCCTCACCTTTGTGATGAATGAGGATGGCCAAGTGATGGCAAGAATGCGTGGTTTGATGTAGGTGTAAATTTTGTTTTAATTTGCATGCTTTTAAATTTTGTTTAGTGCATGGTTGGGTGGAAGGTACTTATTCTCTTGCATGTGCATGAATTGGTAAAGGAGGAAGAGAAGTTAAGTGTATGAAAATGAAATGGGAGGATGAAATTCGGCCAAGGAGGTCTTGGGCACAAGTTTTGACCATTTAGTTCAAGTTAGAATAGCCATGGACCAATGGGGAGAGAGGTTGACTATTTGACCTCCACATGTGCATATATATATATTTTCATAATGGAAAATGGGAGAGGAGAGGGAGGTGGCCGGGTAGCCCTTCCATTGCTTGCCTTGTCTTGTTTGTTTGTTTGTTTAGTAATTAAGAAAGTCAAATGGAGTAAAAGTGGTGGGACCACCTAGTTAATGCCTTGTCTCCTTCTTTATACATATATACATATACAATTGCTTTGTGAAGCAATGAGAAGAACCGGGCAAGGCTTGCCTTGCTCTTTGTTTTGTCTTTTGTTGGTTAGCAAATGAGATATTTTATGCATTTAAAAGAGGTGGGGCCCAAGGAGTTAATTGTTGGAAGACTTAGCATGCATATGTATAGATATATATATTTTGGTTGGTGAAAACTTGTGGTTTTCATGCCTTGGCCGGCCATTCCATTGAGTGTATATAATATATTGATATATGTATGTATATTGGATGGTAAAAACATCATTTTGTGGCTAAGTGTTAAGAGAAAAAGAGAGAACCTTTGAGAGGAAGAACCGGCCATTCCATTGTTGTTTGTTGAGAAAGCTTGAGAGTTTGCAACCTTGAGAAGGAAATTGAAGAGAAGAGTTGGAGAAGAAGGAGAAGGAAGGAAGAAGAACCAAAGGAGTAACCAAGAGAGGGAAGAAGAAGCTTGTACTTGAGCTATTTGATTTTGGACCATCTTGAAGAGAAGGAAGATCACTTTGAAGTTTTGAAGTGGTTCAAGAGAGTGGAAGCTTGAGTTGTGAGGTAGGGACATATCTCTTAACCTCTCCCTTGTTTCTTCTTCTTCTTCTTCCTTGTTTTGCTATGATCATAAGATGTAAGAGAGAAACATGGTAGAAGTTGAGAACATAGACAAAACTTAAGTGACCTAAGTGGTGAGAGTTGACTTTGTTGATTTTGTGGTGGTTGAGGTTGATGAGAGGAGAGGGAAAATATCCTTAAGAACCTTTGGTTAGAGTGAGTTTAGAAGAAGGAAAATGGATGAAAAATGGTAAGGGAAACATGGGATGGTGAGAGGGTAGAAGGAAGAGGAGAAAAAGACCAAAACATATTTGTATTTTGTTATTATTCTTTATTTTATGGATAAATATGTTATTTTAGAAATTTCATTAATTTACTTTTCTATTTTCTCCATTTCCACAGAGTTTTGGGAGGATCAATATTTTAAAATTTTAACACTCATTTTTCTACCTTTTTCTTTTCTTTTTTCTTTTTTTTTCCTTACAAAAACTCACAAATAAGAGATAAATTCTAAAATTTTTTATTTTCTCTTATCTTCTTCCCATCTCACTCCATCCAAACAGGGTATTATCCATATTCACTTAAAATTTATAATTTTGCTCCGCTGATGTAAATTCTGGCCACCGAGCAATTAACATATGTTTTGTTAAATATATGTTGTTATTACGTTATTTTAATTATAAATTCTGATAAAAAAAAATTACAGAGTATATCGTTTTTATTTTATGTGCATACCTATCATTTCAGGGACTGTCCTCCCGTTTGTAAATCTGTAGGGGCCAACAAACATACCGTCGAAGCCGTAAGGTTAAGTAACCTGCCTTCATTCCGACATCACTATCCTTATTGACTGCAGTGTCAACTATGGAATCTCCAAATACTTGCATACTTCTGATAGGCTTTCTCTTATTATCAGACGGCTCTTCTCCCAGGCAAGAGCAGTACATCCTAAACAGAACTAGCAAGGATAATATTAACGTTTTTTCCAGCTTTGCTCCCATATTTACCTCTTTTGGAAAAACCACTTACAGATCCAGCTAATATATAACATTTCTCTCTCTCTCTCTCTCTCTCTCTCTCTCTCTCTCTCTCTCTCTCTCTCTGAAAGTTAATGCTTATAACCGATACATATATGAAAATATATTAATAACACGTTACTTCCACCAATTAATTAATTATGCATTTGTTGCAGATAAAGAATTTTTTTAATTTATTACCATAAACTGTAAATTAATGGAAATCTCAAATGGGTCTTTTCTTTATTTCTCTCTAGGGGAAGAATGTTACAATGTCTCGCGGGAAGCGATCCAATTGATTGTATTTACTTATTGAATCATCAAGGTTAATTTTATTAAACTGTATATAACATGTGATAAAAATTTTGTATGAATTATTTGTATGGTATTTAATTTATGTAAATGCCATAAGATAAAAAAAAATATGTCCTAATAAAAGATTTGACATTAGACCTTCGAAAGTGTTACACTCCACTCAAAAATATAATCGGCTGATTATAATAAACAATAAAACACAAAATGCACAAAAGTAAGATAGATATTAAGGTTGTGTTTGGAGTTTTAATTAAATTTAAAAAATTTAGAAGTTTTAATCTTTTCAAATTTTAAAAAATTTTAATTTTTTTAAAAATTCTATCAAAATTTGTTAAAACGTACTATTATGATGCGTTCCAACGGATTTCGACAGAATTTTTAAAAAAATTATATTGACATTTATCAAAAAATTTTACAAAATTTTAAAAATTTAAAAATTTTTTATTAATATTTTATTACGTGTCACTTTATATAATTTTTAACAACTTATATCAAATTAAATATAATTTTCAACTATCATTTTAAAACCATTGTTTACACTTAAAATTTTTAAAAATTTTATTTTTAATTTTTTTAATTTTTATGAATACTCCTAACGCAATCTAAATTTATTATTATAAACCGTAAAAAGAAAGCTAATAGTTAGAATTAAATTTAACTTCCGACTTCTGTGCACAATTAAAAATAGAGACCCCGTGCACTACCCTAGAATCATATGACTTCATGTTCATCCTACATTTTTTCAGTTCCCAACGCAAGGATGCTCCATTAGGTCGCTGCTAGGATCACCGTTCGGTGGTCCCGCAATCATTCTGCACACAATTATTCTTTTTTTTGTTTTTTCTTTTTAATCACATGGATCTCACTATATAAGACAGCGGGATCAAGCTGCAGAAAAAATTTAGCAGGACGCAGAGACTTTTTGGCTCCATTAAGGTTCCACTCTATCAAACACCAAAATGATTTTGGGTGCGTTTGTAGTTATATAAAATAAAATAAAATTATATAATTAATATTTTAAATTTTGTACAGTAAATAAAAATTATAAAAATTAATGTTTTAATTTTTGTATAGTGAATAAAAAATTTAAATTTTTTTAATCTTATAATTCATATTTATAAAATTTTATATTATTTTATAAAGTACCAAACGGTATTTTTGTCTCGTGAATCGTTGTTCCCATTAATGAGATAATAGTACAATTGGATTTTTTTATCTCTTGTGTTACCGCTAGTATGATAAAAAAAAAAAATACAAAGATGGTTGTCCCGTTGAAAATATTTTTTTATTAGAAAATATATTTTCATTAAGCTTGAAAATCCAATTTTTTTATATATTTTAGATGGATCAAAAAATATGTTTTTATTTTGCGTTTGTTCATATATGTTCATTAAGCATGCACAAAGTGTGTTTTTTTGTGTATTTTTATTGGGCAAAAAAAATTTATTTTTATTTCACCCTTATCCATATGTAAATGGCATATTACTTTTTTTCTGTGCATTTTTTGGTTAGACAAAAAAAGGAATTTTTATTTCACGTTTACTCATATCTAAATCACATACTACCGTTTTTATGTACATTCTTATATTCTTCTTTCTTTTCCTTGAGTATTGATATTTTTTTATATATATTTATCATTATTATATTTTCAATTTAATTAATATAATGCTAACTTATTATCTTTATATGCTTTTGTAAATAAGAATAGATCTTCTTAATGTTTAATAAGAATAATAGATATTTTTAATATTTTTAGTTTATCTCTTTAGTTTTTTTGTCATACCAAAAATTAAAGAGATATACTACAAAATTTTAAGTTTAAAGCAAAGATCAATACCCAATGATAACATGAAAAGAAGGAAAGAAGAAGATAAGCAAATAATAAATAATAGATATATATACATATAAAATATAAATTTTTTTATTACAAAGAAAAAGAAGATAAAAAGAAATAATAGATATATATAAATTATAAATTTTATTATTATAATACATTTTAAAAAAATGATAAAAAAGAATAATAAATATACACATTGAAACAAATTTTGTTATACTCAATATGATAATATATTATATTTTTAGATAAAAATATAAGAATAATAGATACATACGAAAAGCATCAGTAATGAAAAGAAATAGAATAAAAATATACAAAGAAGGAAAAAAAAAAAAGACAATATGCAATCTAGATATACATACTTTTATAGTGCGCTTTTAGACATAATGAATAGATATAGATAAATATAAAATGAAAATGTATTTTTTTTAACCCAATAAAATATTTGAAAAACATAAAGTGTGTTTAGAATGATAAAAAGTGGGATAAAATGAGATAAAGTGAGATAAATTGTGAACTAGTGAGATAAAAAGTAAATAATTTTTAGAAACTTTCAGGAATTTTCAACGTTTATTAACAAACTAAGCGTATTCATAATATGAAAGTGCATTTTCGAGCTCAATTCTCACAAAAATTTTCAATCGACCAATAATTATGATATTTTTTATCATAATACTTTTATCATAATAACGACAAGACAAAAAAAAAAAAAAATCGTACAATTGCCTCTCTATGGGAGAGGAAGCAATAAAAAGGCCAAACCGAAAAAGCATCCTGTCAACAGTCAATAGGGAGATTCCAACACCTCTTTTAGATCAAAATCTCTTGCATTTATCAGTAGCAATCCCAAACAGTTTCACCAACCAATTAGTATTGTGGGTTAATTTAAGAAGGCTGATGGCACAGAATCAAGCCTATTTAAGAAGGAATTAACGGAACCATTAGTTCTTGATAATATGCACCCACCAAGTGCTTATGTTTTCACATACCAGAAAGGTTCGAGCTTTTTAAGTTGTACACAAATTGAAGAAAAGATACTCACATTTTCCAGTATTGGTGCCTCGTACAGTTGGAGAAACTTTTCTCTTGTGTATTCTATTCATTTGATCAAGATCTGATGCATGTTGATCATTATCAAATATTGTGGCCTGAGACATCAAGGAACTAATAAAATAGAGTAAAACTTAACCCAGTAAATTTATAGATCCTCAAAACTGGGATGAAAGCAGTTCAGAATTTTATCCCGAAGTGCCACTGAGATGTTTGAAGCAGCACGGAGTATCATGAGTTGGCTTGGTGACTGTGTTGTAGATAAAGATACATTATTGAACAGGCAATTTATTAGTTGAAGAAAAGTTACAAAACATTAGAATCTTAAGGTTTGGAAAGAAAAAAAAGTTAATTTTTATGTAATTGGTTATTAACCAAATACAAAAAAAGTTAAGTTTTTTTGTGTTTAAAAAAACAAAAAAAAAACTAGTTTTTTAGTAGTTAGCTTTTTTTGGGGTTTAATTTGACAATTTTGCTCTTTATAATTTAAAAAAAAAAAATAAAATGTAAAAGGGTAAGTTTAATAATTGTAAAAAAATACAAAAAAAAAAAACATTGAATAATCGGCTAGAAATTAACCAAATTCCCAAACAGAGCCTAAGAGAGAAAACAAAATGAGAATTTAGCCAAACTCTCTGATATTATGTCATCATTTCCGAGTTACGTTTGTACTTCTACTAATCATAATCATCAGGATTTCAATTGACATATTTCCAGTCTATTAGACTTGCTAATGGACCCCATAGCTAATATGTTCTATCTTCATCCATGCTACCTTTTGAGAGCATGTGTACTTTGTCTTGGGAGTACCTCCAAGTTCTTGACTTTCATCAAATTCCCGGATGGCAATTAAAAGAACATCTGATGTCTCTTATTTAATTTGTTTGTCAGCGCAAAATGAGCAGATTATTCAACACAAATCTTCTTTTATTGGGCGATAACCATGTAAGGAAGTAACCATTCCGAAAAGGAGTGTATTAAAAGGCGTTATGTTTGAATTACAAGAAAAGTTGCATTACATTGGTGACATCATATCCAGACTCAGGTGTAACTACAACTCCAACAATGGGCACTTTGAAGATAATCCAATACCCATTGTCATATCCTAGTGTTGGACGGACCGTTGACCGGACCTCTGCCACAACATCAATGTCAAACGTTATTTAAACTCCACGAGTGAAATTCCAATACAAATTTCATTACTGAGCTCCAGAAAAATTTGCAGGCACCATGAGTGACGTAGAGTGTATTGCTGTGGGATTTTGGGATTATGGGCTTGGGCCAATATCATCTAACAATTTGATGCGAACAGCCCAACAATCAAAACTCATGACTCTGTCATGACCTATGCCGGATTTGGTAGAAATTCCGTCATTTATGCCTTCGAAACGGCAATTTTGCTCTTTTTGAAAAGATTTTCAATCCCTTTTTTTGGTCCATGCGAATCCGATTTGAGTTAAGATTTTTCTTAATTCATACTAATCCGATTTGAGTTAGGATTCTTGTAACATGTTTATTTAGTCTTATAGTTTCAGATTTGAGTTTAACAAGAATTTTGTTACTTTTAGTAATTTTTGTTTTTTTCTTATTTTCGTTGATTTGTTTCCATTAGGAAATTAGGTTTCTTTTAAGCCTATAAATAATACGTAAGGAGTTAATCCTAGATGGCTTTTTGACTAATATAATTTTCAGAAATTATTTTCTCTTTTATTGTATTTCTTTGTGCGTTCTAAATTAATATACAAAATTCACAAAATTCCCTACATCAATGAGATAGCCCTTCATGTCGGTATCCCCAAGGTGGTGGTAATATACTAAGGCCAAGAGAGTTGCCAAAAATTGTTAATGTTTCAGATATTTCATTTATTTAATTTCTAAATTCAGATTTTTTGCCACAATGCAACAAGTTGGGCTGCATTTTATAAAAATATATATATATATATAACATATAGTATTATTGTATTTTAATTCTTTTTTTTTTTTCATAACTAAGAGTAATCAAGCCAATTTGCATATATCTCGCTTAATCTCTAAATTCTTAAAGTGAACGACCGAGTATATTTTAAATCTTGTAAATAAAATTTTCAGGAGAAAAAGAAAGAAGAAAAATAAAGTGCGCATTGTACAAGTAATTAATACTCAAACTTAAGTAAATAAATAATGTTATTTACTGCTGAATCCGAATCAAAAGCATTTTGGAAAACCCACTTTGTCCACCGAAAGCCCAAAAAACATTATCAAAATGGTTTATCTGTCTTCTACCAATATACTAGTTGAAACTGCCCTTTTTAGTCTTCTTAGACATTAAACCAATGTATACGCTTGGTTAGGCACCAAGAATATTGTAATGACCATATATAATCACTTAGTTGTACCATGCAAAAAT
Organism: Pouteria glomerata; assembly: GCA_035590655.1. NCBI lineage: Eukaryota > Viridiplantae > Streptophyta > Magnoliopsida > Ericales > Sapotaceae > Pouteria > Pouteria glomerata. The sequence goes on from JAVXUM010000001.1 coordinate 17,532,273, forward strand.
GAAATTGGTAGATAAACAAGCATTGCTGATCAGTACCATTTGTTACTTAAAAACCATGAAAAGAAGTCATTAAAGATAGAGAGAGAGAGAAATAATATCGTCCGTACACACATATATAAATCCTATGAAATACCAAATATTACAAATTTTAGATCATTCAAATTTAAGTTCAAATATCTGTAGACTAAGAGTGCCAGCCGACGTTTTCCCTCAATTCATGCATCAACCTTTCCTGACACATAAATAAATAAATATCGTAAGTCAACGGCTAGACAAATAATAAGAATCAACTGTACTAATATGTATATAAACATCGAGTTCACTAAAATATCATTTAGTTACGAATCCGGACATTGTACATGCTACTATGCTATAAGAAGTCCTTCAATGTTTCTTGGACTGCACAATGTTCCATTGAAACAGTTAGTAGAAAATGCAGCATTGGCAGCTTGGGTCGTGTAGAGAAGATCGAAATAGAGAAACTGGTCTCTATTTAAACAAGCCCTTTGAGTGACATAAGAGTAGCATTCTTTGGTGGTATTGGTGATACCTGTCCCACAAAAAAAAAAAAAAAAAAACTTAATAATGTTAGTGACATCATGAAGAGAGGAGGAAAGAAAGTCAGAATGATCATACCATATTTTTGTGGGTTGTTCTTCATATCCCACACGAATTGAAAGTTGTCGGGACATGTGAAGTAAGCATCGGAAAAGCTGGATTGTAATTGATTGAGCATGGTCGGAAGATTGTTGCTGTAGGGAAGGACGAGCTCATTGACTGTTCGGTTGCACAAGGATGCCTGAGGATCTGGATCTTTGTTGTACAAAGGAGTGCAACCCAATGACCAAATATTGTTAATAATAAATTTACGAGCCCCCAGACTGTATAGTGTCTACACAACATACACCCACATAAGACTTTGTTAATATATAGAAATTTGAAGCAATTAAAACACAAAGGGCTATAAATATTGTAGTTCGAACCTTCAGAGGAATTGATAATTCATTTAGAAGAAACTGCGCAAATACATCAGGAGGCATAGACCTCAGACTTCCGTTAGCAGGGGGAATGTAATTATCAATGTAATTGAAATTTCCAAACCAAGCAATCAATCACAAAAAAAATTTAACACCAGAGATTGGAGGAAACCCTATCACAGGGAGAAAAACTTCTTATTAATAAATCCCTACTATCAACGGATTACAAGATTCTACTCAGACTTTCTGCGAATCACTCGTACGAATCTTTTCGCAATCTTGCTCGACTCACTCGACAAACCCTACAAGCAAGGCTTTCTGCTTTACATAGAAAGACTCAAGTACAAGAACAAACCAAACAAGAGAAAGAACTTGAAAGCTCAAAGACTAATATACTCTTTCTCTAATTCTCTATATTATTTTCCGTAACCCTTATAGACTGGGCACGGTCCATATATATAGAGTTACAATAAAAAACCCTAGAATGGCAAAATAGGAAATTAAATCTTTCAGAAAATTTTTAGGTCGCACCTGCGCACATCCATCCCCCGGCCTGTGAGGTGTTCTGGAATTTCTGAGCATTGTAAAATCACTCTGGCGCACCCGCGCGCTCCCAACGGGCTTCCTGCGCACCTGAGGCGCAACCGCGCGTATCCCGCGCCCTGGCTGCGTGGTCCACTGGAATTCTTCCGCGAAATTTGCCTGTGTCCCACTTT
>JAVXUM010000001.1:17534065-17551968 GCA_035590655.1 Pouteria glomerata
TATTTTTTTTAGTGACGAGAAATATTTTTATTAAATCTCAAATGCTCTTAAAAGAGTCAATTAAATCATTAAACTGTCAAAAATATATTTATTACTTTAATATTTAAGAATAATTTTCTCTTTTCTTAAAAATAATGTAATTTTTATCCTACTCTTAATCTCGATATAACTTGTTATTTTTTTTAAGTCCCCAGTCCCTCCCTCAAATTAAAATTCTGGGTCCGTCGCTGATAGTATGCTTTGGTGGTATTGATGATACCTGTCAAAAAAGAAAAAAAAAAACCTTAATAATGTTGGTGACTTGGTGAAGAGGAGAGGAAAAAGTCAGAGTCATACCATATTTTTGTGGGTTGTTCTTTATATCCGACAGGAATTGAAAGTTGTCGGGATATGAGAAGTAAGCATCAGAAAGGCTAGATTGTAATTGATTGACCGTAGTCGAAAGACTGTTGCTGTAAGGAAGGACGAGCTCATTGACCGTTCGGTTGCACGAGGATGCCTGGGGATCACGATCGTGGTCATACAAAGGGGTGCAACCCAACGGCCAAATATTGTTAATTACAAATTTACGAGCCCCCAGACTGTGCAGTGTCTACACAACATACACCGCATAATGTGAGACTTTGTTAATATATAGAAACATGAAGCAATTAGAACACAAAAAGTTATAAATATTGTAACCCCTACCTTCAAACGAATAGATAATTCGTTTAGAAGAAACTGCGCAAATAAATCAGGAGGCATAGACCTCATGCTTCCATTAGCAGGGGGAATGTAATTACTACCGTAATCATTAATACCGAAAGATACAAGAAATATTGATTTGGCTAAGTGGTCATCAACCAAATCAGAAGAATTGAATATTTCTGAAAAAGCCTTTTGGAGAGTATCGTTGAACTTTTCAATCTGATTATCAAAACTCCATAGTTCACTCTGAAAATGCAAACCAAATAATATAACTTACAACATGTCGTAAGGCACAAAAATGTATATATATTGAAGTAACACAAACTGAGCCAGAAATTAAAATGCATACGGCAAATTTTAATACTTGCACTGTTGTAAAATGGTGGAAGGGTTTGTGGGAGAATACCAAAACCGGGAAAAACATAATTTACTCCAGTTTTGGTGAAATTCAGATGCGGCAGCTTATTCAAATAATTGAACGCAGGTACCAGAGGTAATCCAAGGTGCATTGCTGCAAAGCACATGTTGTTTAAAGGACTTATATATATATACACACGAAAGGTGGGGTTGGGATGAGTGAAATACCTATATATTTTGATAATGTTAGAGCATATTTAATGCACTTTTTATATTTTGATAATTTTATATTTATTAACTTAATGAAAAGCCATGTCATATATATTTAATCTATTTTTTATATGTTCACAATTTTATCCTTATTTAGTTAATGGAGAATCTAATGTGACCTTTACCATCTATTAAATAAATAAACTTTTATATTAGTATTTATCTTCCTTTATCCACTTTTTAACAAAACTAGATATTACTTTTCTATTTTTTAAAAATATTAAAATAATAATAATCAAATTGCAACGTAATTTAAATAATTGCTTCTAAGATTTAAATTTTATAAATTTATTTTTTACTAGTAAAATCTAAAATTTAAATTTTATGAATTTATTTTTTAGTCAGAAAATTAACTGTAATAATAAAATTTATTTACTGATTTAATAATTAACTGAGTTTGAATAATTAGTTTTAAATATTAAATTTTTTATATTTATCTTTTAGTCTTAAAAATTTGATATAATAAATTTTACTAATTGATTTATTGATTAACGGAAACATGAGTGTAGATTAATTTCCTAATTAAGAAAACACGAGTAAATTGGATAGTTAGTTCTAAAATCGAATTTTATATGTTTATCTTTAAATTTATGAATTAGTGAAAACATCAATTTGGATAATTAGTTATTAAATTGAATTTAAATATATTTATCTTGATTTTATTATTTAATTTACTAATTAACAGAATTATAATAATTTGGATAATTAATTCTAAAATTTGAATTTTATATATTTACCTTTAAGTCATTAATATCAATTTAATAAAAAATTTATTAATTAATGTAAACATGAGTAGTTTGGATAATTAATTTTAAAATTTAAATTTTATATATTTAAAAATTGAACTATTAAAAAACAAGTGGTCATAGTAAGGTAGAGATAATACGTTAATAACTAAAGAGTAAAAATAAAAGTTATTGATTTTCTCAAAATTTGGACTATTAAATCAAAACCATTAATTTTAATTTTGCTTAAGTTAAATCAGGACCATTAGACGATGTAAAAAAAAAAAAAAAAAAAGAGAGAAAATAGAATCTTTTAAAGAATTAAAACTCATATTTACTATTAGTTAAGTCATATTCTCATCAATTAACTTTTAAATAAACAGTTATGTTTTGTTGAAAATAAAAATAAAAGACAAAAAATAATCAAATTAAAGAAAGAAATATAAAGTCTATATTTTGTCATATTTATCATAAAAGTAAAAAAAAAAAGTCTTTAAATATGCTTACAATGAGAGATATGTAAGGTAATGATTTATATACTAAAATAAAAATAACTACTTATTAAATACTGAAATATAGAATATTCTAATGCAAAAATATATAAAAATAATATATCATAATCTAATATAAAATATTTTAATACTCTATCTCAAAGTCAAGATGGTAAATCACCTTAAGTTTGAAAATAAGAGCATTCCAAAAATAACTAAACTGGATAACAGAAAATGACGTGAGCATAGAATCTGAACTGGTGTAACTACTAACGGCGACGAAGTTTTGACAGCAAGTTTTTTAATAAATTTTGCTACTATTGTATAATTATTTTTCTGAATTGAAGAAAAAAAATAATCAAGTAGAATATACAGTATGTGAAATAAAATAAGAAAGACAAAACTGTAAAAAGAAAAAAAAAATAGTAATATCTTACTCTTTAGAGTTTACGGCTGGTAAAAAAATTGACATATATTGGTGTATAATAATTGATTTAATAAAAAAAAGAACTGTGAATAAGATAAAAATATAATGCTAAAATTTTATCTTGAATAAAAAAATATACTAAGACGATGAAATATAAAGAAATAGAGGTCAAGATTGAAATAAGAAATGTTAAAAAAAACTCTAAAACCGGTTTAGATTACGAAAGAAAAAGATTTTATGGTAGTGAAAAATAGTATAGCAAAATGATACTATATCAGAAAAATCAAAAATACGAAAAAATGGCTCTAATATCATGTTGAAAATAAAAATAAAAGACAAGGAATAATAAAATTAGAGAAAAGAAATATAAAATCTACATATCATCATATGTATCATAAATGTTAAAAAAAATAAGTTTTTAAATAAGTTTACAATGAGAGATATGTATAATAATTATCTATATACTTTAATTACTTATTAAATATTAAAATATAAATATTCTAATATAGGTAATATATATAAATAATATATCATAATTTAATATAAAATATTCTAATGTGTTCATTCTTCACTTTTTTTTTTTTTTTCTCACATAAGGAGATCTTACATTTTCAATTTTTTTTAGTTATAAGTTCAACTCCAATTATCTTACAGGGTTTGAATTAATTTTAATTTTAATTTTTTCATCTTCTTATAATATAAATAAATATACACTCACTTATATACACTACAAATATTACACTAAAAATATGAAAGATTAAATATAATAATACTAATCAAAATACATCTTTAGACTTCATTGATATGGAATGAGCACTAATTATAAATTATTTTTTAACTAATCATTAAATTAATTGGTAAAATTAATAAGTAAATTTTTTTCTTAACTAGAGTAAAAGTACACAAAATTCAAGTTTTAAACTAATTAATTAATAAAATTTATTATTAAATTAATTTTTATTATTAAAAGATAAATAAAAAAATTAAATTTTAAGATTAGTTATCTAAATTAATGTTTCTATTAATTAGTAAAAATTTTTACTCAATCGAATTTCTCTCCCTTTTTTTTAATGGTAAGTTTCTCTCCCTAACTACGGCGAGGAGATTTTAATCAAAGAAAGGCGGTCAAATCTCCTTGTTTCTTCAGTTGACATGACAGGATGCTTTCGTGGTTGGCTTACTGTTTTTTCTTCCATGGACGGCAATTGTACTATTATCTGATCACTGGGGGATAACAATTCACGAGACAAGTTAATGGAGCTCTACTGATTTTTGGTTCACGAGGGTACAAGTGACAACTAAAGGTGCAAAGGTAAGGTTTATTTTAATCTTAAATATAATGTAAAGATATAAACATAGTGTTTCAAAATTTAAAGATTGGTACTACTTAAAACGTTAAAAAATTTTAAAAAATTTTAAAAAATTCTAAAATTCTTTACTATTTTTTACACATTTACTTCTATTATAATTCTAAAAAAAATTACATAATTTATGTTCGATTAATACAATGTTGTATTTTTTTTTTAATATAACCATCGTCATTCAAGCTACTAAATAAAATCAATTGTCAATATTTTTAAAGAAATTTCAAAACTGTTTCGACAGATTTATCTGTAAAAGTAAAAAAATTTCACGATTCATCTCTGAAAAACGTAATTTCACACCAAACACCTAAAAATCACTCAAACCATATTTTCATTATTTTTTGTTATTTTTCGGTACACCAAATACTCTACAAAAATTCAAATTGACCCAAAACAAATGCTTAATTCATTCATCGTTCCTACAAATCTTGATTTTACTTGGGCATAGTTTGGATTTTGGAGAGGTAAAAAATAGTAAATATATATATATTAATATTTTAAATGTTTAATAAATTATCAATTTTTATTTCTTTTGTTGAGTTGGCAAGTTTGTTAGAATACTATTTTTACTGAGTTGATTGAGAATGTAATAATCATTCACTTTAATCCAAACTTAAATTTACCGAATTTTCTAACAAAGATTTAAAAATTTATAAAAGTTATTAAAAAAATTATTTGCTTCATTAAACATTAAAAAGTTAACTATTTTTATTTATTTTACTAAATACAAAAAATTTCACCAACCAACTTTTATAAAAAAAAAATTATGAAAATAATACTAAAAATTTGACTTTCAAACTGGGTCTTAAAGTCTTTAATCAGATAATGCAAAAATATAAACACAGACAGAAGGGTAGGCTATACTAGTTGTACTTATGGGACTGAGCAAGCAAACATAGGAGGGGACCAAAAGATTTACTACTAACTCATGCGCAAACCAAATGCAAGAACGCAGATGAGGTTGACAAAGAGCAAAGACCGAAACAGGGGCTTTCACCCTTAAAACTTTTTTTGTCCTAGGTTTCTCCCAGACCAGAATTAATTGGGGGTCTCTGCACTGCATTACTCATTAATTCCTTCATGTGCCTCCTCCTCCGCCTGCCCACAAACAACACCCATCAACTTAAACCAGTCCTTTTTCCTTTTCGTTTTTTGTAAATTCGATTAGGAAAGACGGGGACCCAAGTGAGAGCGAAATTTCAAAGCAACCATACTTCTTTTGTTCTTTCATTTCATTGCATCCCACGTGACCAGTATGGAACCCCACTTCTCTGTGTCTACGTTCGGCAGAGCTATTTACTATTCCCACGTGACCAGACCGATTTTTATTTTATTAGGAATCCCAATTTAATCATGAATATTTAGAATATTTGTTCAAGGGTTTTGGGAATAAATTATCTGGGGACAAATTCCCAAGCATGAAGCACTAGTCATAAGAATGCAATGACGTAAAAACACAGTCTTTGCTGCCATGTTAATTTATAACTGATGCCAATTCAAGTCCTAGGTAACTCAATCCAGCAAGGTGGATGTCACTGGAAAGTGCGGCAGTGCATATTTTGTAAGAACAACTGCTGGCTGCTACTGAGTTTTTCAATCTGTAATGCTAGATGAGTCACTTGATGGCTGTTGGCTGCCGCTTACGAACTTGCTGTAATTTCGCTGGATATTTGCTTAGCAAGAGATGAGTTTCCTAAATTGGTTTTCCTATTTTTGGATCTCCATTCAGACTAGGACTTCATTTCCTATTTAAAGGAACGTTGTCCCAGGTGTTTTGTAAGAAAAATCGTTATTTAAGTGGTCATTTTTCAAGTTTCAAGAGTCCTCTCAAAACACTTAGCCAAAGAACAAATTCATTCATATGTGTGTTGGTGAGTTGAAAGATTTTGGATCAAATGGTTGATTGTTGTGGAAGCAGTGAATGTTCTTCTTCTTAGAATGGTGAATCATGGACATGAGCACAGGGATTCATGCAATAGGATTTATCTGATACAAAGACCCAGGGATTCTTGCAATAGGATTTCTCCGATACAAAGACCCGAAGTTTTTCTCAAGAAGGATTTTCTTGGAAAAACTCTTGCGGCTTGTTTATTTTCCGCACGTGTGAAATGTGATTGGTTAGATCAATTTTGGATTTACTAGCATCTACCACCAAAAAAGAAATAATAATAATAATAATAATAATAAAAGAAATGAAATAAACTAAAATAGTATCTTTCTTCAAAAAACTATGTCATTTCTATTAATTTATTTTTATTGATCTATAATACTTCAAGAAAGATAATTATCATAAACACGAGATATATTCAGCCTCAAAAGACATAATAGGAACAGAAATTAGAAAGTCTCAGCCAACTCTGAAAGCTTCAACTCATACTTCTGACACAGATTTTCCTTCAAAAACACCAGACAATTGGTCAACTATGGCAAGAAGTTACCAACTTACATGAACGAAGGATAGAGCTACTTCATTACCTTGTCCCTCCCGAGGGCAGCATAATGTTGTAAGCCATTGCATGATCCATCCTTGAAAAAGTGCCACACAAAAGAAAATGAAAAGGAGAATAAGTTTAAATAAGGGGTTATCCAAAAATCAATGCAATCACAAAATAAAATGTCACTTCGGCTTTATTCTTTCCAAAATTCAACAAATCATAGCAACAGTAAGCAATAAGGAAAAAGATAGAAATTCACTGTCCCCTGTTCCTTGATCCCTTTGTCCATGACCATGCACAGACAAGATGGGGTGCTCTAAAAGGGGGCAGACACCAAAAATCTTGTAAAACATGCCAAGAAATTTTTGCGAAATGCTTTTAGCAGAACACAAATTTAACTTGGTCCAATTGTGTGTAGATATGGGTATTTGTGAATATGCACATGAAAGGGTGAGTTAGCCAGCAGGCTTGAATGGTTGATCAAAATGGATTGGAAGAATATAATTATATAAAATGTCAGTGATATATCACAACTTGTGAGAATCGGCAATGGTAGTACCTGGTGGACAGGCATGTGAGAAATAGTGGTCTCGGGAGAGGAGCTTCTTAACGCTTCAGCAAGATTAATACACGTTGCCAAGCACTGAAATGGATCCTCTGCACCCAACCACCACCGCATTCCTTCTAGAGGCCGGTCGGCAGAATCAAATACATCATCCAGATGATTCTCGGTAAATGCTATTCGACCATCATATGACAACTTGTCCACACCACCAGCATACAAATTTGCCAGATGTATCTTCAACCATTGTATGCCCGACTTTCCAAGAGGCCGTCCCTTTGCAAACTCCAAAATGCCTCGACAAAGATCAGAGCCAAGATGGTTCAAATATGGATGCATGGGGTATGCACGGCCACGGAAATCAAGATTGTGTGGGTAGAAGAAGCCATCCTCATCCTTCATCTTTCGCCTGCACCACAATTTGAAAGGATCAATTTATTCCATATCAGAACATCCAAAATATCTGATGCTGCTAAAGGAATTCAAAAATCAGAAGCTACTTACAGCAAGTTTTAGCTCTATATCACACCTCTGTGAATGCCTTTCACTGTTCTCTTTTTTCACAGCCTTAACTTTCCACTTCCATTTCCTGATTTCTGCTTCATCTTCTGTATCTGGTTCATCTGGCAAAGGAACCTGCAATTTCAAAAAATAAAATACAATAAAGTTCCCTGTTTGAACTAGCATCTGCCACTAAGTTCATTGTATCTAGTGATACTGTAGTTCTCGAAAGGCAGACAGAAATAAAGAACCAAAAACAGAAGTAAGAAAGATCTCATAAAAGAGTAACCAACATCTTCTCGATCCACCAAGTCGGCAAGATGACCTCCACTAGCCCATATCCTGTCTACGACACCAAGAACCCTCTTGTTTACCCTCCATTTGGTATTGCCAAGTGTGTTGAGGGCCTGAAATGCAAAACAAGCATTATTGCAAAAACAGAAGATTAATTCCACTTTCCTACTAGATAATGTGACAAACTGCTTAGACCAACTCCCTAATGCTATTTGACAAAAAATTAAGTACATCATAAATACTCAAATAAGAAAGAGAGGGGGGGGGGGGGGCATAAATTATAAAACCAAAGTTTCCCAAACCTCAAAAACGGTAATTGCTTCCTTGAAGCCCTTTTCACTGCATCACGTTGCTGTTTTGATCCATGCGTGCGCATAGCATATGATGGTAAGAACAAATATGCTCCCTTGTCATACCTGTTGATATAAAGAAAATTTAACCAAGCACGGTAAACAAAAATCTTAACATCTATTCCTGACTGAATAAATAGTAAGCTACATGTTTGCCTACATATTTAGGCAATCTATGAAGCACATTGTAAGCAGTTACAATTATAAAATGCAATTTGTTTGTTGTAATGGAGATATTTCATCTTGATGATCAAGCTATCAACATCCTCCAGGATGATAAAATTCTAAAAGTTAGAGCAAATTCATTCAACTAGATTACCACTAGCATATTATCATGAAAACAAACAGCAATATCTGACAATATGAAACAGTAATACCATACCCTGTCCAGTTTTGTGGAGGTACCAACATTGGCATGTATGGAATCACCATGTGCCTAGCCTGATTGGAAAATGAGAATTAGAATCAAAGCTGATTCTCCAAAGACCCCCAATCCCAATGCACATGATTTGCCTAATTATGAAATTGAAACATCTCAAATTAATTCATAATATGTTATACTCAAGCATAAATAAAAGTTTCCATAATTCACCAAATACTCATATCATCATGTTCTACACGTGTGTAAGAACAACCCCCAGAAAATTGAACCAAAAAGAATCCACACAGATAAAACTCGAGGGGATCGCGGGCTGGGGGCAGGAAGCGCGTAGCCTCGACCCGTTATGTTATACCCACTGTTCATTGTCTTCCCCAGACAAATCTCAGCCAAAATTAACCAACTCAATTCCAAAATTTAGCAATAAAACTAAACTACAGTTCACCAAATCATTACTATGATATCCATATATCTCATTTCAAAATTTGGGTTTATTATATACTAATTCCAAACACATATACATACAAATATATATATAGCTACATATATATACATATATATATATACAAATCTCTACATATCACCAAAATATGCATATAAATAAATAGCAAAATGATTCCAACGACGTCTAAAATACGAATCTAAGTCTCATTAACCTCGAATTTGAAGAAAAATAAAGAAAAACGAAAAAGATTTGCATGGCCTCCAAACTTCGATTTCTCTCACTTCGCTTCGAATCTCGCGAAACGAACTACATCACGAAGATCACCGAGTCGAGATTTTCTTGGATCGACCAACCTTCAGCTTCAAATCTCTCTCTCTTCTCCTCCCTTCTCTTCTCTCCCTCTATTTCTCTCCTCCTAGTCAGCCGAACCAAATAAAAGGGAAAAGAAAAAAAAATGAAAAAAACAAAATGAAATGGTTGGGCCCTTGGCTAAGTTTGTCCAATCAAATACCACTTCAGGCCAAACCTGGTCCAGTAGAATTATCATAACCCAATGCAGTTTAAATTAAAATATATCATCAGTCTAAAATAATACAAAAATATTCCAATTTAAAATATCAAGTGTTACACTTCTATACAATTAATTAGCAATAAATCTTGAAAACATAGATTGAGTTGTGGTCGTAAAATTGGTAAGGCTTAAACTTTGCACTTCACAATACGACTGTACTCTCTTAATTTCTCTTTCAATTAGGACGACCACGACTAAGGTCCCCTCAACAAGGTGTTTTAAGACCATTTCAAGTTTGTCTCTTCTTTATTTTTTAGCCTTTCTTTTACGGTTATGGGATTTTTACTTTTTTCATTATGTTTATTTGTGGCCATATTTATATATATTTAACATTAGTTAATTTTATGCCCATTAGCCTCTGAATTTATAATAATTTTTTTATACATGAATAGATGGAGAATGAATGATATTTGTTCAAATTCACTTACTGAAAACTCACCAAAAAAATGTCGGTGACATTTCAGGTTTATCTATTCTTTAATTTTTAACATTTTTTTTCTTTTATCGATTATGGGGTTTCTATATTTTTCATTCTATTTATTTCCAACAATATTTAAGTATACTTAACACTAATTGATTTTACACATTTTTGTCTCTGAATTTACAATAATTTTTTTACAGATGAATTTATTTGTGGAATAAATGGTGTTTGTTCAAATTTATTGACTAAAAACTCACCTAAAAAAGTTGGTGACATTTTAGGCATGTCTATTCTTTATTTTTGACCCTCCCTTTTTTTATTAATTCTAGGGTTTTTATATTATTTATTCTGTTTATTTTTTTTTATCATATTTATGTATATTTAATGTTAATTAATTTTGCACATCTTTTGTCTCTGAATTTACGATAATTTTTAGAGATGTATATATGGAAATTGAGTGATGTTGGTTCAAATTTAATAATTAAAAACTCACCCAAAAATGTCAATGAAAATTATGTTCACTCAAAAAATATCGGTGATAATTCATGTTTGTCTATTCTCTAATTTTTAGCCATTTTTTTTTTTTAAATTGATTGTGCAGTTTATATTTTTCATTATGTTTTTTTCTAGCAATATTTACAAAACTCTCAAATTTAAATGATAATTAATATTTTTATTAGTTATTTCATATTTAAATGATATTTAATATTCCTATTAATTATACATCATATTATCCTTATCTTTTTAAACAATTTTATTTATGTCTCTCATTTTCAGAACTCTTAAATTTAAATGATATTTAATATTCCTATAATTGTTAAAATTTTCATGTTTAAATAATATTTAATATTCCTATTAATTATTAAAAACTTTATGCCCTCTTCAATTATTCATCTTTTTGCCCACTTATCTTTACTACTATCTCTTTATATATATATATATATATGAATAAAAGTCTGAGTGAGAAAAACTTTTACTAATCCATATTACTTTTATCTTCTTAAATAATTTCATTTACGTTCCTCCTTTTCAAAACTTTTCAAATTTAAATGATATTTAAAAGCTTACTAGTTGTTAAAAACTTTCATATTTAAATGACATTTAATATTCCTATTAATTATTAAAAACTTTACACCCTCTTCCATTATTCATCTTTTTGCCTTTTTATATTTTATACATTTATCTTTTTAAACAATTCCATTTACATACCTCATTTTTAAATTCTAAAGTTTGAATATTTAATAATCCTATTGATTCATGAGAAAATCCATGGCTTACTATATATATAAGTCTAAATAATGGAAAAATTTTTAATAGGCCATATTATCCTCATTTTCAAAACTCTGAAATTTAAATGATATTTATATTTCTTTTAATTGTTGAAAACTTAGGATATTTAATATTCCTATTAATTATCAAAAACTTACACCCTCTTCAGTCACTCATCTTTTTCATTCTTTATGTTTCATTCGCTTATCTTTTTAAATAATTTCATTTACATCTCTCATTTGAAAAACTCTCAAATTTTAATGATATCTAATATTTTTGTTAATTCCAGAAAATATATGTCTATCAAGCTTTTTCCATTGCAAGCTTGGTCATTTGTATTTCTTTCTCTCCTATTTTCTTTATGTATATGAGTGTGAATACTTATATACCTTATATATCTGTTTAAAATATTATTTATTACAATCGAGGGTTTGTGTAGTCTCATATTCAGTTATAAAAAAAGGACAACTTCCTAATTTTTGAATTTCTCTATGTAAGTCAAGTTTTGGATCAACTATTTGAATTTGTCTTTTGTTTTTACAAATATGTTTTGATAATATATTATTTGTATGTATAGTGTTTAAAATTTTTAAAATTTTTGTAAGTTTTTTTTCTTTATTTTGTTTGTCTATTGCTATGATTGAATAAATTGTTATTGTTTTAGGATTCTAAATTTTTTTTTAAACTATTGGTATTTCCTAAAATACTTTTTTTCCTACTTTAGCTTTAGGTACCAGATCTTGTTTTTTTCCTTCCTTAGATTTTTCTTTCCTCTTCTAATTTGTATATAAATTATTGTTACAAAAATTAAGAAATAAATTTTTGAACTACAAGATCAAAGAAGAAAATTGAAAAAATGGCGACTGTAGAATTGAAAATGGCGACTGTAAAATTGAAACAGAGAATGAAGAGTTTGAAGAAGACAACTTAAGAAGCTATGAAGCCTACAATTGATTTGAATAGTATGGGTGGATTTCTTGAGCATTGTTAATACTTTTGAGAATATTCAATGTTACATTATTAGGACTTGGTAAGTAATAAGTACACACATATATATATATATTATATAATGTTAGAGAAATGATAAATGCATTTCATTTTTAACTTCTTATACTCCAAAAAAATAAATATTTATTGTAAGAGAAGATGGGTGTAAGAAGGTAAAAGTATTTATCATTTACAAAATATTAATATAGAAATATAATATATTACATTTGAGTATTAGTATATTTTTTTGGTTATAATTAAATATTATAGTAAAAATTTTATAGTAAGATATTATGTAACTTATATTAATTATATTGAAAATTATTAATTAAGTGTCATTATTATACCATTACATATTAAAAAAATAATATCTATATTAAAAACTATAATAAGTTAAATTATTACAAATTTAATTTAATATAAATAACATTATCATACTAATATATTATGTAATTTATAATTTATATTAGTTATATTAAATAATATTAATTAAGCATTTTATATTAAAAATTATTAACTAAGCATAATTGCTAGGGGATGAAATTCTTCTCTCATCTCTAAAAGATTATTAAACATTACTAATAATTTATATTTATACATTTTAATTATTAAAACACCAAAAATTGCCAAAGTTAGGTATGGTGTGAATTAAAAAAAAAATATCTAACTTCTGCAATATAAATCTATATATGCGTAATATATCACATTTATTAGTGTTAATCCATTTTCATATCCTTGAGCATTTAGAAAGGAAGATAGCCTTTTTTAACTTACACTATTGAATGTAATAATGGTAAAGGTTAACTTAATATAGGAGTGATGAATTTTTCGATTGGAATCTTCTTCCTTAATATAATAGAAAGGCAGAAAGGGGTGAAATTAAGATTTTATGATAGGTGGGTCAAAAAATTTTAGTACAAAATTAAATAAATTTAATTTAAAAATTTAATACCCATTCAGAGTGGAAGATTTTGATGGAGATAGAATCAAAAGTATGAGATCAAATTATATTTATAAATCTTGTTTTATTAAAAAAAAAAAAAAGTTGACGAGATAGAGTGTATAAGAGAAAATATGAAAATTTGATAATGATGATTAAGGAGTGGAAACATAAAAGTCAAAGATAAAGAGAGAGATTTGTGGGGTTCTTTGAAAATAAAGATGATTATTAAAAGAATATTTATTTTTAATAAAAATATAATATACACGTATAGGTTTATATCAAGGTTAGGGAGAACCACGGCCACCTCCAGCCCTATGCCAACCTCATCTTTAGCTCTGTGATTCAGTCGTATTCTAGAACTTGGGAGAAAATGACCTTTTGAAACTACTATTGATAAATGAAATGTCCACCAATTCCAATGTGAATTGATTTTTTAAAATAAATATTCTATTTTTAATTGTAAATTTATTTTTCAAATATATATCATAAAAAATAAATAAATATAAACATACAGCACACGTGCATTTATATATCCTAATATAATACAAACATCAAATTCTAAGCACATATTTATAAAATCGAATCTAAATATACAAATTTAAAACCACAAAAGTAGGGGTAAAATAAAAAATCAGTTTCCCAACGCAAGGGTGCTTCATTAATTTGTCTCGTAAATTGGTGTCCCATTAATTAGATAATAGTATAATTGTTGCACCACCAATGATATATTATTAAAATTAAAATTAATTATACTTAAAATAATAATTATATATTAAAATAATTTATTTTATTGAAATATTTTACTATTTTGTTTAATTAAGTTAATACATTTAAATTAAATTCATTAAAATAGTTAGTAAAATAATATAAAATATATTTATTAATATAAATTAGTTTGATAAAAAAATATTTGAATAAAATTAAATATTTTTCAAAGATAAAGTTAATCCAATGTGTCCGAGAGGGTCGTTCAGCCTCTCTCCTTTCATCAAAACTGATATTTGTAAGTTCTCGAATAGATATCAAGTAAAATGATAGGTTTTGTTGTTCCTCTTCAAAACCAATTCAAATGTATAGAATTACTTCCCATTGACATCACTCTTTAAATTTCAAAATTTCAATCAAAAAGATGGTACATGACTGTTGATATTGACGAAGGAGGATAATAAATATCTCTGCCTTGACAATTCTACCATCAACCCCCAGAAAAAGGGAAGAGCGTAGACACAGAGAAGTGGGGTTCTATACTGATCACGTGGAATGCAATGAAATGAAGAACAAAAGAAGTATGGTTAGTTGAAATTTCGTTCTCACTTGGGCCTCTCTCTTTCCTAATCGAATTTAAGGAAAAAAAAAAAAAAAAAGACTGGTTTAAGTTGATGGGTGTTGTTGGGGAGCGAGTGGAGGAGGAGGCGCATGAAGGA
This sequence comes from Pouteria glomerata, assembly GCA_035590655.1. Lineage (NCBI taxonomy): Eukaryota > Viridiplantae > Streptophyta > Magnoliopsida > Ericales > Sapotaceae > Pouteria > Pouteria glomerata. The sequence goes on from JAVXUM010000001.1 coordinate 17,548,968, forward strand.
TTTAATGAATAGAAACCTAGTACAAAAAAAGTTTTAAGGATGAAAGGCTCCTTGTGCTTTTGTTTGTGTCTCAACCCCTCGTTTCAGTCTTAGTCCCTGTTTCTGTCTTTGCCCTTTCACAGCCTCTTTCTGCATAAGTTAGTAATGCTTTTGGTCCCCTCCTATGTATGCTTGCTCAGTCCCATAAGTACAACTAGTATAGCCTACCCCTTCTGTCTGAGTTTACATTTTTGCATTACCTGATTAAAGAATTTAAGATCTCGTTTGAAAGCTAAATTTTTAGTATTTTTTCGTGTATTTTTGGCAAAAGTTAATGAGTAAATTTTCTATGTGTTTGATAAAATAAATAAAAATAATTAATAATTTTTGATAACTTTTAGATTTTTAATAAAAAAATAAAAATTTTTAATAATCTTTAAAAACTTTTTAAGTTTTTAGTAGAACATTTGATAAATTTAAGTTAGGTAAAAATGAAATAATCATTTTATGTCTAATTAACTTAGCAAAAATAGTATTTTAGTAAATTGTCAACTCAATAAAAAGAATAAAAATTAATATTTTGTCTAACACTTAAAACATTAAAAATTAATTTTTTTTCATTTTATACTTTTGTTATGGGTTAATTTGTACTTTTGTACTAAATGTGAACATTCTTTAAATTTTGAAATTTTATGTTTGTATATCTTTACCTTATATTTAAGATTAAAGTTAGCCTTACGCGTTTGTACCTTCGGCACTCATATTTAATTGTTATTTGTACCCTCACGAACCAAAAATCAGTTCCCAATTCAGGGGTGCTCCATTAATTTGTCTTCAATGGTACAACTGCCGTCGATGGAGGAAAAAACAGTAAAAAGTCAAAGGATGGTCCTTTGGCACTTCATTTATTCTCTCTTATATTTTATTTTTTTATTAATTGAAATTATAAATTAACCCTTTTAATTAATTATTTTTATATATAATTTGAAATGACATATTCATTTATTATAAATAAATCTTTAAAAGTTTCGATAATTTGGTACAAAAGAACTAAAAAAAATGTTTTAAAAATTAAAATAAATTTTATTTATACTTATATTTTTAGCACACATATTAAAATAATTTTTATTTTATTTATTTTTGCACTTAATAATCAAACAATAAAATTAATTTCTTTTATTTATTTTCCTTTATGAACTTTTGTCATCACTCCCCAATTATTTAGTTGGAGTATATAAACTTTCAAAAAATATCAAAATAAATAAATTAATATATCAAAAAATAAAATTTTAAGAAAAAAATTATCAAAAAAACTATAAGTATCATTGTTCTAAAAATTTAATTTTTTTATAACAAAAAATATTTTTTTTAAAAAATTTGGATTTAGAAATATTTATCATAATAAAATTACTTATATGTCATAAATGAATTTTTTTTTTTTAAAAATTGAGGTGCAATTGCTCGCTTGTCAAAAAAATGTAAACAGAAAAAAATATTTTTGAAAAGTTGCCTTCTCAATATTGTGCTAAAAGATATTTTTTATTATAAAATAAAGATACTTATGATATTATAATTATGCTTTAATTCAAAGTTTTGTATGAGGCTATTTATAGTATTACAATGTGTATAATATATAATAAAAAAAAAGAATAGAGACGATTATGTAATTTTAATTAATAACAAAAGGATAGAGTAAATATGGAATAAGTGAAGTACAAATAAGCTCACTCAAAGTCATGACACGAAAGCACCAGTCAGGTCAAATGAAGAAAAATGGAGATTTGAACACCCCTCATGCATCAAAAACTCCTCGCCCTGGTAAGAGAGGGAAATTAAATTGAGTAAAAAATTTTCACTAATTACTGGAAATATTAATTTAAATAATTAATTCAAAAATTTAAGTTTTTATATTTCTCTTTTAGTCATTAAAATTGGTTTAACAATAAATTTTATTAATTAATTAGTTTAAAATTTGAATTTTGGATACTTTTTCTCTAATTAAGAAAAAGTTACTTATTAATTTTACTAATTAATTCAACGCTTAGTTAAAAAATAATTTTTTAATTAATGCTTACTTCATATCAATGAAGTCTAAAGAGGTATTTCGATTAGTATTATTATATTTATGTTTTTTATATTTTTAATGCAATATTTATAATATATCATATATGAGTATATATTTATTCATATTATAAGGAGACAAAAAAAAAAAAAAAAAATTAGTTCAAAGTATATTATATGATAATTGGAGTTGAAATTATAATTGAAAAAAAAATTAAAAATGTAAAATCTCGTTATGTGAAACAAAAAAGTGAAGAAAAGAATAAAAATGTTAACTTAAAAGTTAATGGATGAGAATATGTAAAACTTAACAGACAATAAATATGATTTTTCGCTCTTCACTAACTTAATAATGTTAAAAAATTTTAATATATAAAAAATACATTAAATAAACTCAGACATTATGTCACGCCTCAAGTCCGGAGACCTAGGGAGTGAGCGTAAGGCAAGCATATTATGAAATTCGAGTCACCGGATCAGAGCTAACGCACCGGTCACGCAGTGGACCCACAAAACAAACTGCTATATAACGGCCTAAAATTTGGACTTAAGGGGGATACCTAATAAACAATCTATGCAATTTATATACTCACTGCCATACAACAACGCAGTGGCCTTATCATCTCAACATACATTCACATTCATAATCATCCATCCGATTCACACTAATCAACATAATCGTATAACCACTTCACTACTTGCATTTCCATCATCATGTACAAGTCTAGGCCTTATGACAAGTCTAGGCCTTATGACAATTACAAACCAAAGGTAAAAGAATTTATATACAATGCAAAAGCCTTTCAAAAATAAATGTACAACATCTATCATTTGCTCCATTTTGGCAAAAATGTGCATGTTTTCCCCCAAGTCTCTCCTACTCATCCTGTGTGGGTCCTGCAGGAAAATCTGTAGGGACGTGAGCACGGACGGCGTGTGCCCACGATACACTCCCCATAAT
>JAVXUM010000001.1:17663012-17693278 GCA_035590655.1 Pouteria glomerata
CCATAAATTTTAATTGATAAAGTTAGTGTTTGGACTAAATTGAATGAAATTGAATAATTCAAGGATGTAGTAGATGCATTTAATAGTTTGAGGATAAAATAGAAAAAAAAAAAAAAAGAATAGTTTGAGTAATATTTTCGTTAAAACAAAAACTTTTAGTAAATTATAACTCAAAGAATTTTCAGTGAAATTAAATGATAAATAATTAGTACAAATATATATAGATATATCTAAAAAATTAATTATTTGTTTTTGGAAACTATTTTAATTTTGGTTCTTACAAAATTAGTTTTTTGGAGTTTTCTTTCCTTTTCTTTTTTTTTTTTTTTTTTGTAAGGGATAAATTTGGAATTTTTAAATTCTGATAATTATGGAGCAATAAATTCTCTACATTTTGATTGCATTCATTAGGTATATAAATAATTAAAAGGTCAATCTATTCGTATTTCAAAAAAAAAATTTTGTACTTTATTTTAATTTTTTTCTTAAATAAAATTATAAATTTTTTTTGACTAACTATTTTTCATTTCTAATTAATTTGGAATGATGTAATTGTCATTCATAAAAAGGACATTTATAAATTTGAACAAGCACATCCTGCGGCCAACAAGTGGATGAAAAAAATTAATTTTAAATACTAAAATAATTTTTATTGATATTTATATTTTTAAAAATTATATAAAATAAATTTTATTTTATTTCATAATTTAATCAAATAAAAAAATTAATTTATTTCATTCCTTTTGTTAATAAATTTTTACCATTTTAACTTTTGTCATTACTAAGGTTTTATATCATCCTTTTAATTCTCATAATCTAATAATTTTTTTTAGAATAATATAATAAAAATAAAATGCAAGTGCAGTAAATACTAAAATAAATATTTTATGAAAGATTTGTAAAAATAAATAATTATCAAGATTATAAAGAAAATAACAAAAGTTTATAAATAAATAAATTGAAATGAAATAAGTTATTTTCTTGTTTGATTCAATTATAAAATAAATTAAAATTTATTTTTGTATGATTTCTAAAAATATAAATAACAATAATTTTGTTTTAGTCTTTCAAAATATTTTTTCTTACATAAAACTTCCAAATATGAAAATAAGATGACTTATAGATTTAAATTTCTTATAATCCTTTACCCCTTCTAATTTTTCCAATAGATTTTAAATTTAAAATTCAATACTTGACCCTTTTTTGTTCCTCGTCATTAACAAATAAAATTATCAAAAAATATCTAATTAGAAAAATTAATAAATATACGAACCGATTTATCAAACAAACTATATAGTAATTTTCTTTTGAAAACTTAATTTGAACTTTTTGTAATAACAAATATTTAAAAAATTGAAGTTAAAAATTTTTATTATAGTAAGGTAATTCACATGTGTGAGTAAATTTTTTAAAAAACACTTAAATTATTGCCGGCCCACTTATTGAAATATCTAAAAGAAAATTGGCAAGTTGCATTTGATATATATATAGAAAATAATAATTTCTATTATGAAAAAAAGATGACATTATAATTATTTATTGGATATATGCAGAAGATGAGTGAAAAAATAAGTAATTGTATAATTTTAATTAATAAAAAGGCAAAGTAAATATTAAACTTCTATAGTTATGTAGCAATAAATCCATTACACACTCGCAAGGTAGATAAATAATTAAAGTATTAAATGTCATTAACTATTTTTCCATCAAAAACATTTTATTTAATCCAATCTATAACAGGTAAGTCTTTAGTGTTATTGTTATTATTTTTATCAAAAGTATTTTATTTACTCTAACTCAATAAGTGGCTGAAGGTTGTGTTTGAGAAAAAAAAATTAATTTTTTATTAAATTGGCTACTAACGATTAAAAAAATATTATTTATTTTTATGTGTATGTGCATGTTTGAAAAGGAAAAAAGTTATACGAGGTAGTTAGTCTTTTATTAATTTAATATTTTTATTCTTTAAGATTTAAAAAAAATTGAAAATATAAAATAGTAAATTTAATTATTAAAAAAATAAAAAATTAATAGCCGGTAGTTATTCAGTCGGTTCCTTTCCCAAAAGGTCACTAAAGCTTAACGCCCACCCGGCCCTAAAAGTTTGACAACCACCCACGCACACCCAAACGTACTCCTCCCCAGTCCCCTCGCGGGGCCCCATATATATATATATATATATGTATGGTAGTTGAATAATAAAAATATACATAAAAAATATAAAAAATTAATAAAAAATAATATATGGTAAAATTTAATCAAAGAAATTAAAAAATTAATAAAAGTTGATGAAAAACACAAAGAATTAATATAAAAAAAAATATGTGATGAAATTTAATTAAAAAAATTAAAAAATAATAAAAATTGATAAATTTTTATTGATTTTAATAAATCAAACGGGCCATAGTCTGTTTCCTGGAGCTAGAGCTCTCCTCCGACAACTGTTCAAGTAAGCCCTTGGCGTAATTTGTTCTTTCGCCATAATACAATCCGACGGACATGGAGAAGGCTTCTTGGAAGAATGTTTTTCTTGTCATCATCCTCCTCAATTTGTCCGGTAGTTCTCACTCTCATGACTAATATATTCTCCAATGAATAATAGTATGCAACTAAAAAGGCATTTACAAAAGAAATACAAAATAAGAACATGACTTTTACCACTGAAACAATTTATCATTCAAATATAAATATATTTAGTATATATATTATGTTATTATCAAATAATTATCTATACTATTATAATATATATATATATATATATAAAGGGTAGCGGAGAAGCTATAAAATTCATGAAGTCAACTAAGCAAAATCTTCATTTTTTCTGATTAATAACCATCCACTATTAAAAATCGCTCACCATTTAAAAGTGCTGCATAATTAATTTTTTTTTTTTTTTTATCTTTTGTAAGTTATTTAAGTAATCTCACTCTTTTATTTTTTGACTTTTCTTGAATACTTTTTAGCCAAGCAATACTCTTAGAATGTTTTTTTGCTTTATTTAAATGCCACTTAACTACTTACTATCTATTTAAATATCTTTAACTAATTATAATTACTCATTATTTTTTATTTGATTTTTAAATTTTTTAAATAACATAAAATATTAGTTACACGTGGTGTACCCCTTGTCACCATAGATGTGACATTGAAAATGTTCAATGCTAATAATTTTTTTTGTTCCGAAAATTCTTCTGTATATGTTTAATTTAATGATTGCATTAATTTATCACTAAAAGAATATTAAAATTGGTCACAAGATTATGAGTTAGTTACACTACTTACACTTTCTTCCTTGAGTTTGATTTAATGACGTATAAACTCTCTTATATTACTATTATTACATGACCCTCTTTTAATTTAAATCAAAGTTTAAAATTAACAAAAATTATTAAATTTTGTTAGATTTATGTCTCCTATGTTATGAAAACTCACATGTAATTCTGTAAAAGACACTATTAAGAAAATTATATACAAATTTGTCTATAAATTTTAAATTTATTTTTCTAAAAAAATTTAACATAAAAATGGATAAACGTGTACTTCACCTATCATTTATTCATTTTTGTGAAACTCTTTCTTCTTCAAATTTATTTTTAATTTGATAAACAAATTCAATTAAATTTAACAAACTTGATCAATTTTCATATTTAATCTAAATGACGGGATTATATGTTCACTTTTAAATTAATAGAGCAATTACGTATTTTTAAATCAAACCTTGCGAGAATAAAGTGTAATTACCCATAAAGTTATTGGTGATAAAACATTAGTTTCATTAGAATTTTTGGTAATTCAGGTATATGGATCAGATTTTTATCTTATAGGATTGAATCTTACTATTTTTGAATTTGAATATAATATTTAAATTTAATGAATCTTGATGATGGTGATTCCTCAATGGTCCATGATCCGACGACCCGAAAGCTTGATCGGAGCTTGATGGGATGATCCTGTTCGTCGTGGATACCGGTGTGATGTCTGCTAAGAACCCTCCGATGATCAAGTTAGTAAAATAGTTGTTCAAAATTTAATTTAGCAGAATAACAGTAGGGTAAAAATTGCATACCTGTCACAGTAGAATCCTCCCTTATTTATATTAACCCTTTGGGGCTTAAAGGTAAGTATTAATCAAGACATTTCTTAGATTTTTCTAGCATTTCACTTATTTGTCTAACAAGTATTTGTTTGAATTGCGTTATTTTAGGGATATTCCCTTTAATATAGTGATCTCAATCTCGCAATCATGGCGCGGATCACGGAGTGGATACACTTGCAAAACGGACGGCTTCGAGATTGAGTTCGGAATCTCTAGTTTACTAAGCTTAAGCTCAGGTTGGTGCAGCTGGGAGCTCAGATCGAGGAGCTGTGCCAGGAGTTCGAGACAATTGAGCCACTGCCAAGCGCAAACTCTGAGTTATATAGCTGTCTCGGGGAAATAATTCAAAGGGTATTTTCGTGATTTTATCCTAGCTTGAGAATTCTTTCCTATCAGATGCCCACAATCCTTAGCTCTATAAGTAGGGTTGAGGACTCAAGTGGTTGAGCTGCGTGTGTATTTATTGCCTCGTCATCTTTTATTATCATGCACTGTTTCTAAATCCTGCGTCGGTTGATATGCCGACTGTATTTTTGTTATAGATTTAGGTAATCATTGGGAGACTTGTTAAGTCTTGCTTTTGATGATTGCCACGTGTTCAAATCGGTCCCGTGATTTCAAAATAATCAGCCATACTTAGTTGCTCAGTAGTGTTTCTGTGCACGCTATTTTCTATTCTCTGCTCTATTCAACCTTCGCGTTCATCCCCAATTTTGCAAAACTATTCTTAGGTCCTTTCTGGTACGTCTCTGCATCATTTGTCTTTTATACTACATTTCTTCCTTCATTATTTATGGTATTTCCAGAGAGAGCACTACCTTTTTGATACCCTTGGGTTTCTCTTCGATTCTGATTTCTTAAAATCAGTAGCCACTTTGTTGATTTTTGAATACTACTAATTTAGATCTCACATTCCTAACATCCCTGCTATCATGGCTTCTCGTTGAAAGGTAGTTGTGTCTTCAGAACACGAGGGGTCTTCTATGGTAGATGCCCCCAAGTCGGCGTGTGACTTAGCCACGGGCACTTATTCTTCCCCTCAAGGGAAGGCTTCCGAGTCGTACTGGGATCCCGCTAACCTTAACTGTGCCAACATACATTCAGTGATCGATAAACGTCGGTTGAAAAAGATATTGAAGTCTTTTCAACCGTCCCGAAATCTAACTTATCAATGGCCGGTGCTAGACGACACAGCCTGCTCACCTATTATGACTAGCATCGTTACGGTTTACTCTCGCCAGCGGGCTTAGGTTCCCCTTAGCCCGCCCAATTAAGGGGGTCCTTACCAGGCTTGGCATTAACTTGGCCCAACTCACGCCTAATGGCTAGAAGATTCTGGTAGGCTGCACCGTAATATGGAGGGCAACCACCAACGAACACATTACTGCGAACGAGTTCTTATATTATTATAGAATCGTTGAAGCTGGTCATGGGTGGTACTATTTCGCTGCGCGCTCAAAGGAGCTGAACCTGGTTATAGGCTACCCTTCTTCCATAAAGCATTAGAAAGATCACTTCTTTCTCTTGTACGGCGAGGGATGGGAGTTTTACCCTTGGGAGACCGAATAGGACAAACAGGTTTATTGCCCCCTAGTCTGGGGTGGTCCATCCGATGATGGTAAGAAGGTTTTTGAGTTGTTACCTAACTATCCCTTAATTTACCTATTTTACTAGTATCTTGACCTGCTTTCTTTTCCTCTTCAGCCAGAGCTCGGCCTTGGGTCACTAAAGACCAGCTCAAGCACAAAAAACTTGCGCGAGAGTTTCCTCTTTATTACCACACACTCCTACTGACTGTTGAAATCCCAACAGAGCACATGCTCAGCCCCGAACCATCGTCAGAAGCACTCAAACTTAAACATGAGATGAGTGAGTTTTAATAATTGCTTTACTCTGTTTTGGTTATAACTGTTGGCTAATGTTCATTTATGTGTGTTTCTTGCAGACTCTGACCTGGATGTAACGGATTTTTCCTTAGCTGAAGCCAAGAAATTCAATGAGGAAAAATTCAAAAGTTCTGGGAGAAAGGCACATTCTGGCTCAGATTCGAGGCTTCGAAAGAAGCAGAAATTGGCGAACACCAACACTTTTGAGAAGTAGGTCCTTAAAGCAGGTAGTCAGGACAACTACTGATCTTGACTCTCATTGCTAAGGGCCGAACTCCTCTACCCACTTCGGGAGTGCCCACAGCCTTGGAGATACCACTGTCCGCACCTCTCGCCTCTACTCCCTCTACTGGAAAGGAGGTGCGTGTTTTCTCTTCACAGGCCAACCCCCATCTAATGTTCTTGACGACATAGGGTTGGCAGTAAAGAAGATGCAAGATGTCATAGTGTCTGTCGATCTCGAACGAACGTGGGACTTATCTCACATTGAGCTCGCCAGGGGCATAGCCCATGATTTGGCCAAGGTACTTCTCGAGTCACGTTCACGTGCACATTCACTCATTTTCTTATTTTTTCCTATTCTTCTCTCTCTCTCTCTATTTTTTTTTTCTACTTGGTGCTGTTGTTTTTGGTGATGCTCTTTGCCTTTGAGCTTGGCACCCGGTACTTGGAAAGTACTCAAAAATTTTTAACAGAACTTACAAAGAACACGTTCTTTAGCAAGAAAGTGGCCAAACTGGGAGCCAAACTGGAGCAGACCGAGGCCAAGGTCAGGATCTGTGAGGTCGATCGAGAACGATCCGATACGACTCGAGAAAAGACATTTACCCACGCCCGAGAGTTATCATCCTCGCTAGCCGTAGAAACTGCTCTCAAGGGGTAAGCACTTGGGCTTGCATCTAGCAGGGGAAGGTAATTGGAGGAGCTCTAAGGCCGTGTCGAGGATGAGAAGAGTAAAGCAATCGAAGACGCTCAGGGATTTTTGGCGGAGACCTATGTTGATGGGTTCAATGATGCCAAAAAGATCTAAGAATTATTTCCTAACCTGGATCTTACCTCAGTAGTGGCCCTGGGCGATTCTTAAAGATCTTTTTTTTTTTGGTAATATGAACATTGCCTTCAGTAATGAATAATACACTCGTTGATTTTGTCAATATGATGTGACCTTTTATTACTTTTCCCTAATCATTTCGTAATATATTGGCTTTGATTATCTATGTTGTCTATATTTTCTTTCATGTGGTGCCAATGCCTTATTGACAATATCAGTCTTTCAATCAGATCAACCTTGGCTGATAATGACTCCAGTAGTCAGTTAATCACAACTCAATCAAGATGGATGGATTAATTTTTTAATGGATAGATGGACCATTAAACGACCTTAGCCCGCTAATTTTATCTTCACAAATATCAATATGGCATAACTTATTTGAGGTTGATCTCGGTCTTGGACAACGGAGCCATTAGGGCTCCTAAGTTTGAGAACTTCAGAGTGTTACGTTAATGGACTAACCGGCTTATTCGGAAGACGAACTTGCATGACTGGTCAAGTTGTCTTATGTCTGTTGGGTCTTCTCTGTAGCTCGAACGGATAGATTCATGCTAAAATGGTAAACTAACAGGTCTACTTAGATGTTAGTTGGGCATTCATGTTACAATACTGGCCGGTCAGGTGTACAGACCGAGCTATGTCTTGTTTATAAGCTCTCCTTGCCTAGCTCGAGCTGATCTCGTAGACCGACCGAGCTGCTGGTTTGATACATAGGCTCTATGGTTTTGCTCTGGTCGGTCTCGTAGACCGATCGATCAGCTGATCTGGTACATAGGCTCCGTGGCCTTACTTGGGGCTTTGCCCCTTAGTCGTTCTTGGAGTGTTCATGATTTCAGGAATGCCTGCTAATTTTGGAAAATAAAACACATGCAACTCTCATTAAACACTTTTGAGAAATACTTGTTTGCATAAACAAATAATATAAGCTCATAACAGATTTAGACATAATAAATTTTCAAGTGCTCCTGATGCCAATGATATGGCAAGGTCTTCCCATTGGGGTCCCTAAGCCAATATGTCCCCTTCCTTATGCAAGAGGCTATGATGTGGGGTCTTTCCCAGGTTGGCCCAAGCTTCTCTTCCCGTGGATCACATGTTGACTGACTGATTCTTTTGAGGACTAGGTCACCAATCTTCAGGCTCTTGGGTCTGACCTTCTGATTATGATACTGCTTTATTTTCTGTTGGTAAGCCGCCATCCTAATAGCGCTTGAAGCCTTTTCTCTTCTAGCAAGTCTAGATTTTCCTCCAATGCCTCATCACTAGAGGCGTGCTCAAAGAATTTCAACCTGGGACTTGGTAAGCCGATCTCCACAAGTATCACTGCTTCCGTGCCAAAGGCCAAAGAAAATGGGGTATGTCCCGTTAGGGTGCATTTAGTGGTTCGGTAGACCTACAGTATGCTTGGTAGCTCTTCTGACCATAATTCTTTAGCCTTCTCGTGTCTGGTCTTAATATTCTTTAGGAAATACTTGTTTGCAGCTTCTACGTGGCCGTTTGTTTATAGGTGCTCTGGGGAGGAGAAGTGATGACTGATACCTAACTGCTTACAGAGTTCGTTAAATTGCTGGCCCTCAAATTGTTTCTTATTATCAATTACTACTATCCTAGGAACCTCGAATCTGTAGACAATCCTTTACCGCAAAAATTTTCTCATATTTTACTCAGTAATACCCAGTAGGGCCTCAGCTTCAACTCATTTTGTAAAGTAATTAATGGCCACCGTGATGAATTTCCTTTGTCCTTTACCTGGTGGGAGCGGTCCAACGATATCGATTCTTTATTAAGCACAAGGCCAAGGGCATCGGACAGGTGTCAGCTTTTGGGTCGGTACCCTCGAAATATTGGCAAATCTCTGACATTTGTCACATCTCTTGACAAGGGTTTGAGCATTTTTCTCCATGGTTGGCCAATAGTACCAAGCTCGCAAAGCCTTTTTGGCCAATGATTTCCAACCTGAGTGGTTTCCGTAGACTTCTTCGTGGATTTCCCGGATGACACATTCTGCACCTTCTTCACTAGCACATCGAAGCAACGACATGGTGTATTCTTTCCTGAATAGGGTTTCATCTACAAGTACATACCTCATGGCTCAGTATTTAACCCTTTGCTACTCATTTTGATCCTCGAGCAAGATTCCTTTCTCCAGGTAATCTTAATTGGCCTCGACTTGGTTACTTCGACCTTGAGCAGTTGAACCGCGACTGATTGAATGCTTAAGGAATTCAACATCTCAAAAGTCACATCAAGGTTTTGCTCTTTTAAAAGAATCAATTTTTGCTAGCCAGTCCGTCTTTTCGTTGTGCTCCCTAGGCACTCTCTCGAAGCTTATATTCGAGAATATCCTTGCTAGCTTTTTGGCCATCAAACAATATTCCATCATCTTATCACCTCTAGCTTCGTACTCCCCCTCTACCTGCTCAATCGCCAACTGGAAGTCACTCTGAACTATCAATTGATCAGCCCTCATCATTCGAGCAATTTGTAATCCAACTATGAGGGCTTCGTACTCCGCCTCATTGTTGGAGGCCAGGAAGTTGAATCTGAGTGCGTAGTCAATTTTGTGACCCTCTGAGGATACCAATACAATGCTGGCCCCACTTGCCTCCCGATTCGATGAACCATCTACATTAAGAATCCAGACCTGGAGTATACTTTCATCCTCATCTTGATCCTTTGATGCTATTGTGAACTATGCTATGAAGTCAGCTGTGGCCTGACTTTTGACTGCCACACGAGGCTTATACTGGATGTCGAATTAGCTAAGTTCTACTGACCACTTAACCAATTGCCTTGATGTCTTAGGCTTGTGAAGAACATTTTTTAGTGGTTAATCTGTTAGAACTACTATGGCGTGGGCTTAGAAGTACGCTCCTAGCCTCCGGGATGCATTAACTAGTGCGAAAGCCAACAACTCCATCTTCGGGTATCTCTTCTTTGCTCTACGCAATGCTCAGCTGGTATAATACATAGGTTTTTGTTTCCCCTTTTCCTCCTTGACTAGGGCCGAGCTAACGGCCATGGCAGATACCGCCAAATACAAATAGAGTTGCTCCCTGGGGGTAGTTTTGCTGAACAACGAGACGACCCCCAAATATTATTTCAACTATTGGAAGGCCTTTTCGTATTCGATTGTCTATTCAAACGCCTTCCTTAGGGTCTTAAAAAATGGAAGGCATTTGTCTGAGGATCTTGAAATGAATCTGTTAAGGGCGGCGACCAGGCCTGTTAGCTTTTGTACTTACTTAGTCGTTCAAGGTGATTGCCTCTCTATGATGGCTCACATCTTCTCTGGATTGGCTTCGATCCCATGGCTGGAAACCATAAATCCAAGGAATTTCCTAGATGCTACACCGAAGGTGCATTTCACCTGATTCAACTTCATTCGAAACTTCCTTAACGTGTCGAAAGTCTCTTCCAAGTCAATTATGTAGTTCGAGGTCTGTTTACTCTTACTAACATATCGTCAACGTACACCTCCACATTACGCACAATTTGGGCTTTGAACATTAGGTTGACCAGCCTCTGGTAAGTGGCTCTGGTGTTTTTCAAACCGAACAGCATCACCTCATAGCAATAGAGGCCTCGGTCTATTATAAATGCAGTGTGTTCTTGATCTTGCTCTGCCATTCAAATCTGATTATACCCTGAGAACGCATCCATAAAAGAGAGTACCTAATGACCAGTCGTTGAGTTTACCAACAGATCAATAGCGGGAAGCGAGAAGCAGTCTTTGGGGTATTCCTTGTTAAGGTCTATGAAGTCCACGCACATTCTCCATTTCCCATTGGACTTCTTAACCATCACAATGTTGGACAGCCAGGCTAGGTATTGGACCTCCCAGATGACCCCGCTTAGATTAGTTTGTCTACTTTTTCAGCGACGGCTTCGTTTTGGTCTGGGGTAAAAACTCTCTTTTTCTGTTTGACTAGCCTCGTACTAGGTAGGATGTTTAAGTGATGAGCCATCACTTTGGTGTCGATGCCCGGCATATCCTTATGAGACTAAGTGAAGACGTTAGAATTTTGTCTTAAAAACTATCTGAGCTCCTCCTTTTGTGATTCCGCGGCTGAGGCCCCGATCTTTACAACCCCTTTAAACTCGGGTTTCCCGATCACAACCTCCTTCAGATCATCACCTGGCTCACATTTCCTAACTTCTTCTACATCTCAGACCTCTAGCCCTTCCACGATAAATGCTTCTCGCTCGGACTCTTCTTTGAGGGAAGAAATGTAGCATTTCCTAGCAGCTCGCTGGTTCCCTCTGACGAAACCTATCTCATGGTCGGTAGGAAATTTCAGATAGAGGTGATAAGTTGACGTCACAGCTTGGAACTGGTTCAATAAACATCTCCCAAAGATGGTGTCATAGGCCGATGGGCAATCGATAACCAAAAAAGTCACCATTGGTGGTTTTACCAGCTCTGTACCTAAGGTTATTGGTAGAGCAATCGACCCAATGGGTTCTACATGATCCCCCGCAAAACCAATTAAAGGATAGCTTACCGGGTGCAACTTGTCTTTCCCGATATTCATCTTTTTGAATGCCTTGAAATGAAGGACATCCACCGAGCTCTCGCTGTCCACCAGGATTCTGTATGTTTGAAAAATTGCTACCACAGCCGATATGACCAGAGGCTCATCATAGGGTTGGTTTAATTCCATGGTTTCTTCCTCTGTGAAAGTAATAGAGGCGGCCTCCTGAGATCTTCTGAGCTCCCTGACATACTTCTTCCTTGAGGAAGATGACTCATCTCCGACTGCTAGACCTTCAGATATTACCGTTATTTCTCCTAGTGGCCTCTGCACTTTTTGGTTCCTCTCGAGACTTCTCCTAGGGGGCTCCTCCTTTGGGGAGTCCCTTAGCTGCCATTTCTATTCCTCTGCTAGTCAGCAATGAACCCATGATACTTTTATTTCTTGATTAGTTTCTCCGCCAATATCCTTAAATCTATGCATTCATTTGTCGTGGCCATGGTCTCGATGGTATAAACAATACTTGGACTTGTCTCACAACTCGGGTAAAGACCTCATTTTTCTTGGCCATTTGAACTCTAGATTGTTCTGAATGGTGTAGAATACTTGGTCCATCTTTGAGTTAAGGGTTATGAAACCTACGAACGATCTCATCGATCGATCCTCTCTATAATTAGTCCGACCTATCGACCCATGAACCTTTTGTGTCTTCAGCTCTCGGTTAGACCTAAGGTCGGACTGTCTCTTTTTGTCAGACTGAGAGCTCCTCACCGCGGTATCTCTCCTTGCCTTTATCATATCTTCTGTGATCATGTGCTTCTTAGCTCAGGACATCAATTCAGCCATACTCTCTGGTGGTTTCTTTGTCAAAGAGAAAGCAAAATGCCCATATTTCAGACTACTCATGAAGGCTGTTATGGAAACTTGCTCTTCGACTTCGTCTATTTCCACTATCTCTTGGTTAAATCGATTTACATATTCTCTTGGTGATTCATCTTGCCCCTGCTTAACGGTTAGTAGGTAGGTCGGGGGCTTTCACTACCATTGTCCACTGATGAAGTGTGAAGCGAACTGCTTGTTGAGCTGTTTAAAATTACTGATGGAACCAAACTTGATCTTGTTGAACCAAGCCTGGGAAGGCCCCTTCAATGTGATCGAGAACGCTCGGCACTTAACTTCATCCGGCACTGCATGAAGGTGCATAACCGAATTATACGTGTCTAAGTGATCCACTGGATCCTTTGACCTATCGTAAGGATCCACTGTGGGCATTTTAAACTTGGGGAGGAAGCAGTCAATCCATTACCGTATGAGTAAAAGGGGTCTTTGTCTTGTCCACAAGATCCTTAATGATGTTGGGTTTACATACGACCGCTATGACACCTTCCACTTGCGCCTGCATGACCCTGATTCTCTTTTCAACTGCTACATTCTCTGTCTTTTCGACTTCTTCGTCCATCTTTCAAGGGACAGTTTCACTCTGGGCTTCTACTGCTACATCATTCTGACGAGGGTTGGGTTGCATGTTATTTTCTCTGACCAGTCCTGTATCGGCATCGTTATAGATGATGCCTCCATTGCTAGTACCGTTAGCCGGTAAATCTTAGGGCTGGGGTGGTGGCGGCATTGGCGCCAGACGTTCCACACGCTCCATGAGTGTTCTATTCTGCTCCAGATTGCGCGTGTGGTCACCATCATGTCCACAAATTGCCTTTCTATTGCAGTTATTCTTTCATTCCTTCCATTTGGATTTTCCATCGAAAAACTCGATTGGTTTCCGTGGGTTTGGACACCAGATCGAGTTGGGACCATAAAAATGACAAAGTAAAGGAAACTTTCGTTCCCACAGATGGCGCCAATTGATGATAGTGATTCTTCGTTCCCACAGATGACCTGAACTTAATGGGATGATCCTGTCCGCCATGGACACCAGTGTAGTGCCTGCCAAGGACCTTCCGACGATTAAGTTAGTAAAATAGTTGTTCAAAATTCGATTCAGTAGAGTAATGGTAGGGTAAATATTGCATACCTGTCACAGCAGAATCCTCTCTTATTTATATTAACCCTTCGATGCTTGAAGATAAGTATTAATCAGGACGTTTTTTTGGATTTTTCTAGCATTCCCCCTATCTGCCTAACAAGTATTCATTCGAATTGCGTTATTTTAGGGATATTCTCTTTAATTGAGTGATCCCAATCTCGCAATCATGGCGCGGATCACGGAGTGAATACACTTGCAAAACAGACGGTTTCGAGACCAAGCTCAGAATCTCTAGTTTGCCGAGCTTGAGCTCGGGTTGGTGTAACTAGGAGCTCAAATCGAGGAGTTGCGCTGGAGTTCGAGACAACTGAGCCACCGTCGAGCCCAGACTCTGAGCTGTGCTGTCTCGGGGAAATAATTCAAAGGGTATTTTCGTGATTTTATCTTAGCTCGAGAATTCTTTCCCATTAAATCTAATTCAAACTCTTTTTTTTTTTTTTTTTTGAAAGGTGATCTAATCCAAACTTGACATTGATAGACCACACTAAAACTTTCATTTAGTAATAAAATACGATAAATTTATTTGATGAAAAATATCTTTAGCGTTGGAATTACTGCTGCACGATAAAATTTTGCATAACAATTAATTTTTAAAGAACAAACACTCATTTCTTGTAGTGAAAAAAATAAAGAAAAAATTAATCGATAAATTATATTTTTATTATACAAATAAAATTATCACACTTTTTAATATTTAATTTTTCGAAAGATATCTAGACCGTAACATATCAATATTTCTCTTCTTATTTAAGAATATATATATTAAATGAGGATGAGAAGATAACGATGGTTTAATTATTTAGAGGAGTTGAGTTTTCGAAAGCTTTAAACTAGGGAGAGGCCTATGGAAATTACCAGCAGTACCCTAGTGTGATGAGCAAATCATCATGTGGCTGTTCCACTGATAATGACTGTACAAAACTTTGCAAAAGGAGTGGAAATTGCATCGGGGATCTGTGCTTTTGTTCTGTTGGAGGTCTAAAGCGATGATCGATTTTTAGTTCCTAAGTTATCATGTCTACTTTTGTAAAAACTCAGTAATAGAGTGCACTCGATCGATCTTATATTTCTGATCGATCAACTAATCCGACCCGATCGACCGAGCAAGTGTTCGGGAGAGTAAATCGATCTTTTTGAAATGGACAAAATTACTTATGTCATAATTACACATATAACCGCCATCTGACATATTCCGTGATAGCCGTCTTTAAAGATGTTGCATACCCACAAACAGTTTTGATAACTAACTAAAGAATATCTGCATTGGGATCTACGACACACGTGACACAGTATGGTTGAATACGAAGTTTGATTCTATACCATTATCTTACATCATGCCTATGTAGGTCCACATATCTCGATAAATATAACACCCGATATTTTAAATTTGGATATTTACGTACCATTTTGGGTAAATAAAATATTTAAAATTGAGTTTAAGTGGATTATTATATTTTCCTAGACTTACTTTAGCCTGAAGTGATATTGGGTTGGACAAACTAGGCCAAGGGCCTAGCCTGTTTTTTTTTTCTTTTTCTTTTTTTCTTTTTTTCTTCCTTCTTAGTTCGGTTGTCCAGTGAGAAAACAGGAAAGAGAGAGAAGAAAAGGAAAGGAGAGAGAAAGTGAGATTTGGAGCGGAAGATTGGTCGATCTAGGGAGATCTCGACGCGGTGATCGACGTGACATGATCTGTTTTTCACGGTTTAAACCGAGGAGGGAGAAAGCAAACCAGGAAGTTTTGAGAGAAATTGAGTCGGCATCCTGATGGTGTCTGAACACCAGCAAGGCGTGATTTTTAAAATTATTCCAGAATAATTTCTAAATGTATGTTTTGGTACCAAAACTTGTTATTAATGGTTTTTAATGATAAAATGGATTCCAAATCATCCGCAAGCTTGATGAGAACGTGTTTTTTATAATGAATAGATTTTTAATTAGGTGGTTAGGCATACCACGTACATTGGGCTGGGGTGGATCATCAGGTTGATATGATGTGCATTGATTGGTCGAGAGTGCCATATTGTGATGTGACGTGCCGAGGCACGTGTTATATATATTAATGGGATTAATGATTTTATAAAATGAATAAAATGAGTTTTGGTAAATACCGGATGATCCCTAGTTGATATATATGACTAAAGTTTAGTCATGTGGAGTTGGGTATGAGATATATTGATTGTGAGATTTCTCCGGACTGCAGCCGAATAGTTGCTTAGAATAAGCAGATGCCCGCCTAAGATAGGCGGATGCCCAACTAGAGGTGTAACACAGTTCTCTAGCAGAAGGGCCAGGGGATGTAACACAGTGCCCCCAAGTCTTATACTTATGGGGGTGTAACACAGTTCCTCACATGGTATATTTATATGAGATATATGCGTTTGCCGTAAGCGCTGAAAATGGTGTGGTTGGTAACCCCGCGTGTTTGGCTAAGTGTCACTCGTCTCAGGATAAGGTTGGGGGTAGATGGAGGATTCAGGATTACATTGGCCATTACATTGCATTACATTACACTTCATTGCATGAGATATGCGTATTTGTTATTTATATTTTTGTGGAGCTTATTGTGAACATGATACCATGATGCTTATGTTTACTTGTGCACACTTGCACTGTCCTACCTACTGGGCAAGTTCGCTCATCCCATTCATATTGCTGGTGATCTAGGGAGACAAGACAGTGATTATCCAGAGTTGAGTTGACCGTTGGATTGACCTAAAGAGTCTTCTATATTTTATGGAATTATTGTATCTTATTATTGCAACCCAGGTTGTGGGTCCCAATGCGTATGATATTTGTGATCGTATAATGATGTTGTTATGTTATATTTCTGTAATATGAGAATGAGGAACGATGTTAGATGCTCTGATTGTGATTATTATATTATGACTTGACCTTGGTACATGTTTATTTTATGTTTTTATTAGTTCGTATATTCCCATACCGTCCGTTCCAAACAATGACATTAGGGACGTGACAATAAATATCGTTACCTTTGGTGGTTAGGTACACACACAATACTCTACCTAGCCATTACTCTGCTAAATTGTATTCTCAAACTCTCTTACTAACTTAAACATCGGAGGATCTTTGGTAGGCATCACACCGGTGTCAAGACAACATTTCTCAGCGACCTAGATTTGACCTCTCAAATTACCGTGTTATCAGTTGGCGCCATCTGTGGCAAATGGCTTTCTCATTGATTTTATAGTCCAAACCAGATCCGGCACTAACAATCAATTGCAATCTCAACCAACAGTTGAAATGGAGAAGCAGAATGACGAGAGACTCAATGCCATAGAGAAACAAATCTAAGAGATGTTGGCCGTCATGCAAACATTGATGGCCTAAAATGAAGTACTGCTACAACAGGTAAATGTCTGTCCCTTGTTACAATGACACCCCTAGTAGTTCTGCTAGTCAACGGAGCTTATAATGGAGGAATCGTGAAGCACAATGGGGGCAAAATCGAAGATGTCCTAGTTGGGGCTAGGATTGGTCTAGCTGAGGACCACCCAGGACATGGAGCTAGCGTGGTTGGGGAAAATGAGGTCCCCAACAGATTTCTAGAAGAGTTGAGGAGGAGATAAAAGACTGTGGGACTAGAAATCTCGTCTGGTGGCCGTCCAGAAGCATCGAAGGTGGATGATATCAGCGGGAAAGATGTTTTCGCTAACCCCTGAGAGGAGCAGTTTAGGACCATACAGGCCCAAATATAGGGTATTTTGGCAGTGATGAAACCGCCAAACACTTTGGAAGACTTAATGGGCAACATAGATTCACCATTTGCCCTAGCAGTAATGACGTGTCCCCTTTCGCCGAAGTTCAAAATGCAAGCGCTGGTTTCTTTCAACAGGTCACAAGATCCGTTGGACCATCTGGAAACTTACAAGATGCTGATGCTCATCCATGCCTACCTAGATGAGATCATGTGTCGTGTATTTCCGATAACTCTCAAAAGAGTAGCTCGCTTGTGGTTCTCGAAGATCAAGCCGGGCACCATCAACAGCTTCTTCCAACTCACCAACCTCTTCGTAAGCCATTTTATTATGGGACAGAGGTAGAGAAGACCTACCACCCACCTTCTCACCATCAGACAGGGAAAGAAAGAATTCCTGATGGATTATGTGGGAAGGTTCAATAAGACAATTTTAGAGGTTAATGAAGTTGATGAGAAGGTTGTCATGATGGCCTTCATGAGTGGGTTGAGATTGCTCAGGTTTATAGCCTCATTGGTGAAGAAGCCACCGGCAAATATGACCGAGCTCATGTTCCGAGCTCAGAAGTACATCAACGTGGAAGACGTCATGAAGGTGAGAAAACATTTTGATGGAGCTGGAGGCTCCAAGTTGGAGAAAAATGAAAAAACAGGCTAGACAACGTCTAAGATGACAGAGACAACAAAAGTAGGAAGTTTAATAACAGGCCTAATCGAGGGCCGAGGAGATTTGAAGACAGAAAGAAATTCACTCCATTGAACACCAGATTAGAAAACATGTTCTTTGAGATACAGAATGACCCTGCTCTGCGATGGCCAGATATATTAAAGACCCCAGTGGACAAAATGCCCTGAAACAAGTATTGTAGGTTCTATAGGGACCATGGTCATGACACAGATGACTGTTATGACCTTAAATGACAAGCCGAGCACAGAACTCCTGAATGGTAAAGTCCAAGGAAGCAAAACTCAGATAAGAGAAGCCTCGATCTGGCAAAGCCAATCCAGTAACCGATCAGAGAAATAAGGGTAATTTCGGGTGGTTTTGCAACAGGGGGAGGAAGCTTGACCTGTCAGAAAAAGTATTCTCGAGAGATTAATAGGCAGATAAAAGTGGTGATCACCAATCGACTGACCGATAAAGAAGACGAAGGCAAAGTCCCTACTAATCTCCTTCACAGGGGAAGAAACGAATGAGATATGTTAGCCTTGCCTTACGATGACTCCCTAATCATTTCAGCAATCATCGCCAACTTTAAAACATGGAGAATATTGGTTGATAGTAGGAGTTCAGTTGATATTTTATACTAGGGTTATTCGACAAAATGAAGATTGGTCAGGAGAGATTACAGCTAGTTTCCTTCCCTTTTTATTAGGTTCATTAACGACCGAGTTACCCCGCTTGGTTCAATTGCATTGCCAGTCATGCTCGGAGATGAGCCCCACCAAGCGACAAGATTGGCTCAGAAACCCTTAAACCTTTGAAGAGTGAAATAAAGGATTTTTTACGAAATAATACGGACGTCTTCGCCTAATCCCACGAAGACATGTCTGAAATAAGCATGAGTATAATCGCTTATCACTTAAACATCTTTCCAACAGCAAGGCCAATAAAGCAGAAGAGGAGAATTTTCTGCCCTAAGTACAACGAAACCATTGCTGAAGAGGTTAATAAACTAATAAAGGCAAAATTCATTCGGGAAGTTCATTACCCCACTTGGCTATCTAATGTCATGATGGTGAAGAAGTCTAATGGTTAGTGGCAGATGTGCGTAGACTTCACGGACCTGAATAAAGCATATCTGAAGGACAACTTCCCCTTGCTGTCTATTAACTTACTGGTTAACTCCATAGTAGATCACGAGATGCTATCCTTCATGGATGCATTCTTGGGCTATAATCAAATAAAGATAGTTAAGCAAGACCAAGAGCATACAACTTTCGTCACCGACCGGGGGCTCTACTCTTACATTGTTATGCCTTTCAAGTTGAAGAATGCTGGGGTGACTTACCAGAGGGTGATGAACAAGATGTTTGGGGGTCAAATTGGAGGAATGTCGAGGTATATATGGACGATATGCTTGTGAAGAGCAAGAACGCTAATTACCATGTGGAAGATCTGAAGGAAACTTTCGACACATTGAAGAAGTATGGCATGAAGCTGAATCTGGCCAAACATGCATTTAGGGTTGCATCAAGCAAGTTCCTTGGCTTTATGGTTTCTAGTCGAGAGATTGAGGCTAGTTCAGATAAAGTTAGAACGATAATGGAAATACAACCCCATCGATCGACAAAAGAAGTTCAGAAGTTGGCCGGAAGGGTGGCGGCCTTGAATAGATTTATTTTTCGATCGACAAACAAGTGCCACATCTTCTTCAAAGTACTACGAAAGGTGTTCGAATGGACACCAGAATGTGATAAAGCCTTCAGGTAGTTGAAGTAGTACCTGAGGTCCATACTGCTCTTTAGTCAGACAACCCCGGGAGAAGAGCTATTCATATACCTCGCCATTTCAACCTCGGCTATGAGCTCTACTTTTGTGAAAGATAAAGATAGAGTCCAAAAGCTGGTCTATTACATGAGCAAGGCCCTATGGGGGCTATGAGCTTTGCTCTTGTGAAAGATGAATCAAGTTAGGATGATGCCTAGTGGGCCAAATCGATCAGAGCTTACTTGGAGAATGGTGCTCCACCGACTGACAAAAATGAAGCCTGACAAATTCAGTACTAAGCAAGTAGACACCTGATCATGGAAAGAGAACATAGCTCTCTCTTACTGCGTTGTTTAAATGAGTGGGAAGCTGATCGTGTGATAAGAGAAATCCATGAAAGGGTCTGCGACTCCTACTCAGGAAGTAGAGCTCTAGCTGGCAAAATCTTGATAGTAGGCTACTACTAGCCTACTCTAGAGGCGAACGCCCGAGAATTTGTTAAGAAGTGTGATAAATGTTAATGATTTTTCAACATCCCAAGGTAACCAGCTCAGAAGTTTATGCCTATTCAAAGTCCCTGGTCGTTTGCATAGTGGAGAATAACATCATTAGGCCATTACCACTAGGAAAAAGATAAAAAAAAGTTTGCAGTAGTTGTAATAGATTACTTCACTAAGTGGGTAGAAGCCGAGGCCTTCCCAAGGATAACAGAGTAGAATATGAGAAAGTTTTTGTGAAAGAATATCATATGTCGATTTGGCATCTCCAAGATAGTCATCACGGATAACGGAAAACAGTTCGAGGAAAGACAGTTCAACGAGCTGTTTGAGGAGTTAGGAATCAGCCACCATTACTCATCCCCTGAGCATTCACAAGCCAATGGTCAGGTCAAGGTCACCAATAGATCTCTCTTCAAAATAATCAAGACAAAGTTGGATAAGTTGAAAAGTATTTAGGCAGATGAGCTCCCAAATATCTTATAGGCCTAAGGATAACGGAAAGGACATCGACCGAGCAAACCCCTTTTTCTCTTACTTACAGAATCGAGGCAGTCATTCCTGTGGAGATTAGGCTTCCCAGCCCAAGAAAATTGAACTTTTTACCCAGAGCTGAATGCTGAGATGATGAATAAAGAAATTGATTCACTGAAAGGAAGGAGATTGCAAGCTGCAATCAGGATGACATCTTACTAGCAAAGAATGTGTCAATATCGTAACTTAAGGGCTCGGCCGAGGGAGTTCAGTATTGGGAACTTGGTGCCAAAACGAGTCAACTAATCTACAAAGAACCCACAAGAGGGGAAACTCGGACCAAATTGGAAAAGACTTTATGAGGTTTTGGGCTACACAAGGAAGGGAACCTACAAACTACAAGCGATTGGGGGCAAAGAACTACCTCACCCATGGCATGCAAAGCATCTTAAGAGATATTATGTTTAAAATTTTAATCTTTAAATTATAATTTTATTGTCGTAAATTCTACATTTATTATGAATGACATACATCATTTGAGCAGGTCTTAAAAATTTCATACTTTAGGAATTCGACTATAAGAAATCTCCTACTTCGGATTCTACTGTAACCAAACCTACTCAGCTCACGTGGCCAAGCAAAACGAAGGTGGCTCACGAGGCCTATGCCAAAGCGACAAGTATTCCTGATCAATTCACAAGATCGATCAGTGCAAAGAATCTGTTCGACTCATGTGGCCAAGCAGAATGGAGAACCTGTTCTGCTAATGCTCCTGAACAGGGACAAAAAGTACCACGAGGCTCGATTGATTGACTATACAAAACTAAAAGGAGCTTTTCATCAGTTCAAGTCTGATCGACCAACCTACCCAGTGAACGAGTGTAATAATGATTTAGACTTGCGAAATAAGACAAGACAGAATGATAAGCTATTGGCTGAAAAGGTAAAATTAATGTAAAACCTCTAACTCAAACTTACAAACATATTGGTTCTGTTCATTCTTCAACAATGAAGAGTTCTTTTACACTTTGACATTGATGTTACAACACCAATACGAGTTTCTAAATGGGCGTATATTAGACTGTCTAACCTTTTTAGATCTTCAATTATTATGTGAAAGCATACTGAATTCATTAATAATTTAATGAGGAAGCTCATCCATAATAGCAGAATGGAATATTACAACATAAACAGAGACATAACATGAAAAAAGTAAAATTTCATTAATATAGTCTTGGCGATTGTACAAGAATCAGAGGTACAATAAAAAAAAACAAGGACGATAAATAAAATCAAAGAAGCTCAAGTAACGTTCTAGTCAGAGTTCTGGTTAGCCATCTCTTGATCGACTTGATCATTCTTTTCTGTGGCTTGACCAGACCTCTCATCTGCAGCTCCAATGTTTAGGTCCTTTTCTGGATGCTCCTTGGATTGACCCTTAGATCGACTTTCACCCTCGGCCTTGCCCTCTTTATTTTTTTGGCTTTTAGTAGCCGGGGATTCCGTAGGCTCGATTTTAGAAACGTCAATCTTGGGAAAGGAGGCTTTGATCTTGGCTTTGTTATGGTTGAAACCCTGCTCGAAGACAAGGAAGAGCACCTCCTGGTAATCATCTGTAGACTTGAAGTTCTCGATGGCTCTTCTCTCCGCTTCTTGTAGCTTCTCCAAGAGCTCGGTGACTTTCTTTTCAAAATTTTCTTCGTGATCAGTCGTCTCGTTGAGTTCCCTTCAAAGGTTATTGCGTTCCTCGTCTAGATTTTTGTTTGCTTCCATAACCATATGGCTGTGGCGTAAAACTTCATCCCTTTTGGATTGGGTAACAACAACGAGGGCTTTATTCCAATTTTGTCAAGAACTCTCGTTCTTTGGCCTCGAATTCCTCCTTCTTAGCCTCGAATTTGAGCACCAACGTTTCGTTCTTCTTTTTCTCAGCGTACCAAACCTTCTCAGTGTTACCCAATCTAATGTAAAGGGTGAGGGATCAGATCACGGTCTGCTAAACATTATAAAAATGGGTCAGGAGATAAGAACAGTTATGTTCATAAACTATAGGTACAAAAATTTGTGAGGCTAACCTTGAAACGCTCATGATTATGCTCATAGACCATACTGGAGCTGCTACGTCGATGCACGGTAGTCAGATCAGCGTCTAACACCGTGGCGAGAAGCTTTTGCTAGGCCAGCTCTCTACTAGCCTCAAGAGTTTGCCTGGAGAAGGCCCCAACATCAGACCCCAACCTAGAGGTAGTTGTTCTCGCAGGTGGGGGAAAGATCTCAAGCGAGTCCCTTTGTGAAGAGGAGGCTCGAGACTTATCTTGGACTCTCTCACTTTCCTCCCGCCTTTGCTCAGTGATAGGTGAAGAATAAGGAAAAGGGAAAGAGATAGCTTTCGATGTAACTGTGGGGGACTTTGTTGTCCTCACCTTCTTTGGAGCAGGCGGTTTGTCCTCTATATCTTGCCCATCCTCTTCAGATAGCTCATATCAAAAGCTATCTTCAATTGTTGTTGTTCAATTGGCTTAGATTTTTCAGTGACAAAATTATCTGCAAAATAAAACATCAGGTCAGAACGTATAAATGGTTTAAAATTTACTTGAAACATTAAAATATGAACTCACTCCGCTCACGTTCTGCTATTAAAGCTTCTTTAATAGGAATGGGGACCGAGTAAGTAAACAGTAAGATTTTCAATGGTGATCAAGAATTGAGCTTCCCGAATGGTATGATTCTTTGCTCGTCAAATGAGCTCTTTCTGATCCCAAGAAAGAATGATTTGTTTCCGAGCTGCGTAAATGGAAAAGATGGGTTAGAATTCCAATCCTTAAACTGATCTAAAAAACTAACTCGAATAAGAAGCGGAAACTAAAGAAAGTAAAGGACTATTATTTGGACATACCCCTTAGAATTGGTTGGCCCCATACCCGAGGAACCCTAATCTTTTTGTCTTCATTGGACTCCCATGCTTGGAACTCCTAAGTGCTTCATCGGATAAAAAAAGAATTTCTCATTCTAGCCCTAATGTGAGGTCGGCTTGCTTGTCATGAAATTGAACTCCAGCTTCCTAGTGGAGAAATACCACCACCCTGAGCCCATTTCCGTGACTTTGTAGAAATGAAGTCAAAGATCAGCTTTCAAATCTTCTTCCGTTGCGGCTTTCTAAAACACCGTACAGCCAATGAGAATCCTCCAACTGTTCAGAGGGATCTGGCCTAGGGCTAAACTGAGGTGACTCAGCACTTCCCGAATGAGTTTAGGGAAGGAGAAACAAAGCCCACTAGCTAAAGTGGCTTCGTAAACAACTATCTCGCCCTCTCTTGGTGAGCAAGCCGAGTCATTCCCTCCTGATTGTCTGAGATGGATATCTGATGGAAATTGAAAGTGGGTAACTATTTCGGAGACTCTTTTTCCCAAGATTGTTGACTTGATATTTTTTGCTTCAAAAACTCCCTACTCCTCATCTTCTTCGCCACTACTACTAACTATTTGTGTCGGATTTCTCTCAATACCCAGCTCAAATGCGTCAACAATCTGACCACTTATGCTGGCAGGAGGTGGATTTTTGCGATGAGGGAGAATAAGACCATCATCACTACTAATACTATCGTTGCTCGAGGAACTGAGCCTCTTAACGTTATCTATGTCTGAAAGGGAAAACAACCGAGATAAACGAATAGAATATGATAGGAAAATGAAACCACCAATAATAGCTCTAATATACCTATGGTTTCCTACAAATTCTACCAGATTCGGGAGACTACGATTCCTATTGTAAAAATAAGCGCTCGTCACCAACAGCCACCACATCAAACAAAAAAACCAGAAATTTAAATCACAAGGGGTAAGTATTTTACTAGCCCAAAAAGTCTGAAAACCTTGCTGAACACAAGCAACAATGGAGAAAAGTCCAGCAATGGTGATGAGAAAGCTTTAAAGGCTCAGAGCGTACTAGCAAAAGACGAAGTGAGTAAAAGTAGTCCATTGTTTAACTCCACCACTTATATAATGGTGGATATATAATTTTTTACTATTATTTTCAAAATTAACACTTTTGATTAAAGGCAAAAAAATTAAATCCAACGGCCCATGTAAATTGATGCTATGGCCGTGTCAATATAATCAATCGATATGTTATGCGTGAGGAGAATGCGAAATAGCTGTCCTTTCACCATTCCATCCTAATAATACCCTGACATGCCACCTAAGCATTAAATACGTGTGCACATTTGAATCAAATTGGGGCATCTGATAAAGATTCCCTCGGCCTTCTGTTTCAACGATCGAGCTGGAGGCATCTGATGGTCTTTGCAAACCAATCGAGCAAGCGACTTCAGATTTTTCTTGGTTTCCACATGCAATTGAGGGAATTGAGAGCATCTGATATGGTGTACCTCAACCGATCTAGTTCGACCAACCCAATATGGTCATCCTGATAGATCAAGCGGTTACATTTGAACACCTACACTGGATGCAAATAAAAGGTAGATTACTCTCGTTCGCCCTTAGCAACCAATGGAATCGGGGGTATCTGATAAGATGCACCTGACCAATCTAATATTTTCAATCAATCAACTGGTTTGACCTGACCGACCAAGCAAGTGGTCGGGAGAGCAAATCGATCTTTTTGAAATGGACAAAACTGTGTACGTTATAATCAAACGTATAACCGCCCTCTAATATATTCTGTGATACTTGCCTTTAGAGGTGCTGCCTGTCTACTAACGGTTTTGATAACTAACTAGAGAATATCTACATTGGGATCTACGATACACGTGGCATAATATGACTGAATACGAAACTTGATTCTATACCATTCCCTTGTTTCATGCCCATTCAGGTCCAACATATCTCGATAAATATCGTCACCTCTAGCGGTCAAGTAGACATATAACACTCTACTTAGCCGTTATTATACCAAATTGTATTCTCAAACCCTCTTACTAATTTAAGTATCGGAGGTTCTTTAGCATGCACCGTGCTGGTGTTAAGACAACATTTTTCAGCAACCTGAATTTGACTCGGATCATTATTAGCACTCTCAAGTTACCGTGTTATCACTTGGTTTACAAAATAAATGATGCGATTCCGAATCCTTTCGTTCCAATCCTTTGATTTCTTTTCTTAATTTTACAATCAACACTGATAAGTTCAAGGGTGAAATGCATGCAAAGTGCACTGAAAATGGTTGAAACTTTGAGGCAATGCTTGCATACAAATTTTTATAGAGAGAAAAAAAAAAGTGAGTAAAAACAAAATTGTCAATTTGTTATTATGTCATGTTCAACTAAGAAAAACTTAAATTTTGAAGTTGAACGGATTATTTTTCTTGTTGCGAATGTAAATCGTCTGGCAATTTATGTCTCCATTTCGTTATACTAAAATTGGGGGAAAAAAAAAAAGAATTGGAAAAATGCTAATTTATTGAGCACACATTATGTGTATATTTTTTTAAAATTTTTAATTTTAAATAAAATCAAAATTATAAAAAAATTATTAAAAATGTCTCCAATAGTAAATAATTAATGAGTATTTAAGGTAGCTAAGTAGATATTAACTACTTAGGAGAAATAAAAAACAAAAAAAACAAAAAAACAAAAAAACTACAAAGGTAATGGGTAATTAAAGGTCATTTAAGAAAGGCAAAAATATAAATGGATGAAACTACTTAATTATGTAGAGGTTATAAAAATTGTATTTTTATCACAATTGAAGTTGTAAGTTATAGGAAATTTAGGGGTATTGTAAGGAGAAGGAAAAAAAAATTTACTAAAATAAAGTTAAAAAATGATAAATACACTCCTTTATTGATTTCTCACACTCTACATTACTCTTCTTAAAGGTGGAGCCCCCACCCTGAGGGCCTCCACCGCCCTACTCTGGGTTATGGTGGAGGAGGCAAATCGCGAGATGTGCGTCGGCGGTGCAGAATGCGAAGGCTTGCCTTTTACCATCAAGTACAATATAAAAGCCCAACTTCCACTAGGAATCAAACCATCGCCGCGGCTAGTCGAGTACTACCTCACCCTCGCTCTTTCGTCAACCGACCTATGTCTCGGGAGCTATGTTACTTTTCTTCTGGTACGAGGAAACTCGCAGCCGCTACCCGAGGGTGCGCACTGGGTGAAGCTCGCCCCCATGGTTCTAACCGGCAAATAACCATAGAGAGTAAACCAGTCTAGGCAAGCCCTGGCCGACCAGCTCGGCCGAGGGGGCTGTTAGGAGCTCGCCACATAGTGGAGAGCTGGCCCCCGAAGGGGGATTCAAACTCGGAACCACTACGTGACCCAAAGTCCCCAGCCGCTCCCGAACCCCACTCAACCACCTTCGAAGGGGTCACTCTTCTTAATTATACCTATAGTGGGGCGTGAGAAACTAATAGATGAGTGCAAATATTCTCACTTATAAAGTTTCATAAATTTTAAAGTATAACCACTATTCCTAATATTTGCTTTATATAATATACATATATATTATAACATTAGTTATATAAGTTTTCTTTGAGTCTCAAATTTTAATTTTCCCATGTTTCTAAATTAATAAATATGTAATTATATATGTGTTGCAATACAATTCTGTCAACTAGTTTCTTAATTAATATTTTAGTTTTTAAATTCTTTAATCTTTCACTTTTTTTTAAATTTAAATCTTCATTTAGCTTTCTAAAATTTTATGAATTTTAAATTCTTATTTAGTTTCCAAAAATTGTATGATAATAGTATATAAGGAGAACTTAACTTATCCTTTATAAATATAGAAAAAATTTATTTATTTTTAATTCAAAACTTTTCGAAAAGAGTAGTTACTTTGTGACTCTATTAAGTTTTCTAAAATTGAAACTATCATATTTTAAACTAAAATTTAAAAGATCTAATAATGTACATGTGATAATTCTAAATGTACATGTGATAATTCTAACTCTTTCCTCCCTCTTTTAGATTATATATATAATTCTAACTATTTTCTCTCTCTTTTGGAAGAAAGAAATATATATATATATATATGTAATTCCAACTCTTTTCTCCCTCTTTAAGGCTGTGTAGGCCTTAAAAAAAAAAAAAAAAAAAAGAAAGGGTAAACCACTTACCTGAAAAAAAGGGGCTAAAATTTACTAGCCCAACGAAATAAGGATCCAATTGTGGACCTTACGAAAAAAAAAAAAAAAAGCCGCAACATGTATTCCACCTCTTATAAAAAATAAAATAAAATAAAGGATCAAAATTTGTTACAATCATTGTGCCAATTATAAATTGTCGTAAATCACACAATTAAAATTTGTTTGTGTTAATTATGAGAGGTCACTTTGCTAGCATGCAAATTTTGACCCACACAGTTACTCCTACAATGCTTGAAGTTAGGTAAGAGTGAATATATAAGTCAATATGATTAAACAATTATAATTTTTTATGACAAAATTGATTATCTTTAAAAATTAAAAATGATGATTAAATCAACCAAAAAAGGTGCATTAACCAATCATTAAGTTATAATTGTTCTGGTTATATAGGATTATAAATTTAAACATATTTTTTATAATCTAATTATAGACATAAAATAAAATATTTATGTAAGTGCTACTTTCGAGTTAGAACGTGAAAACAAAATTAAAAGTGACTGGGATATTTAAAAAGACTAAATATAAACAACTCAAAATCATAAATGTTTTTTTTTTTTTTTTTTTTGGCCAGGGAAGATAAAATTGTATTAATAAATTAAAATATGCAAAAAAAAAAAAAAAATTAGGACGTACCGCAAAATCTTACGTAAATGAGGTCAAGAAGGCAAATTATAGTCACCTGTACGATACAAAAATATGTCAAAATCATCAAAAACACTCCATACAAAATAATATTAAAACTATTGTATCTCAATTTGAACTAATGTTAATTTTCATTAGGAAGTGAATATTTAGATTAATTATATATATATATATATATTAAATATTAAGATCAAGTTATTATTTTCACTTTCAATGGTAAGGGTGGCCAAATTTCATGGTAGGGTGCGCCTGACCGAACACCCATACCCGATCGATATGTATTGACTCGAATTGCCCAAACGATCATGTGGTCAGGAGATTTGACCGATCCTTTTAATAAGACAAAAATACTTATATCATTGTCATGTATATATTCGCCCTTCTGACATATCTCGTTTTAGGGTATTCCTGATTGATTGGTTTTGATCGATTTGTGTTAGCGTATTGTCTGATTCGGGAGGTCGGTCAGTGTAGTTCAATCCTTGTGACTGACCAAAAGCACTAAGTGAATTATGTTCCCCGAACGAGTGATCAACTTACCTTCCCCCGATTGGATGATCGGGAACGCCTTTGTGACACTCCGGTTCATTTATAACTAGGAATCTTAATCTAGTTACCTTTTCCCTATATATATGGCATACTAATGTGACATTTAGAAATTTCACTTATATGAATAAAACTCCAAAGCATAATGCCCACCTTATCATATTCAATGTTACATGACTGACATTAACTCGTGCCAAGCAGCCGAGTTGGGAGAGAAATGATTACCTTTATAGATAATAATATTATTGTAAGCCCATTCCCCTTAATATAAATACAATACTTAATCATAGAATTCAGGTACACACATGCATATTTTGCTTTACTGTTATTAGGTTGATAAAGATACTTGCTTAGTTCTTTCACTAACTTAAGTATCAGAGACTTTTTGACAGACATCACACCGGTGTCACAATAGGAGTTCCCGGCAACCCGGATTCAATTTGGATTGTTCAGTGCTCAACCGAATTCACTAAGTTATCATTTCATTTTCCTTATTCGTTGATCTATTTTCTTAGACTTATTTTTTATATCCATTAGGAAAATAATAGATGGGCAATGAGTTCTGATGCATTTTCTCCAAGCTTGAACAATCAAGGATCGCTCAACGCCACGGCAATTCTAAGAGAAGATTAACTTGAGAAGCGTCAGTCACTATCACTCTTCAAATGGAAGAGTTGGCTTCTTATTTAGGAAGGAGGACAATTATAGAGTCAGATTTTGGAATAATATTACCTCATTACCAGACTGGACTTGAGAGTGAGTATTGGAGGCTTAACTGGTCATAGCTTCATGAGGACTTTCATATATAGTTCCGCAGTTTCCCTTGATAAATCTTCTCAGCAATAATTTAATTCCAACAGGAGAAGCTTCAAGGTTTCGATCGGTGTCATTCATCTCACTCCACTTGACATCTCAAATTGTGGTAGAAAATTTCATTTGTTCATTCCTCAATTCTGTTCAAGAGTTGATGAATAATGAGACTTTTTGAGGCGAACTCAGAATTTAACTTTTACTTGACTGAACTAAAAATTTAAAGATAAAATGAGTTGCATTACAAAAATTTGGGCTAAATAAAAGATTTAAAGTTAAAATGAAGCGCAGTAAAAAAAATTTAGGACAGGATAAATTTAAAAAAAAAAATTAAACTGAAAAAACATATTTTTAGATCTATATACTTAGACTACAGTTCGAGACAGTCTCGTATATATGGTTCCGCTCCTGATCTGATTTTTCTTTCTAGGTTCAATAGTCAAGCTTATCTCAGAGTGAGGTGATTTAAGAGAGGGGGGGGGGGGGGGAAA
>JAVXUM010000001.1:17738391-17753736 GCA_035590655.1 Pouteria glomerata
TATCGTTTTGTTTTCCCTAATTACAACCATGACCAAAATCAGAACAAAAGTTTTGGGAATCTAGACCACATCGAGCATGCAAGAAACAACTTAGTCCACTATTTCCCCTTTCTACCATAATGATGAAATTGAGAACTCCAAAACATAAGTTCATTCAAGTATGCATGGTCCCAGACATATGGTTGGATTTATTTATTTGTTATTCCTTGCAATTCTGGTCATCTGATTGGCTAATTAGTTTGCCAAAAAAATTGTTTTCTAGGAAGGCATAGATTGTGAACGCTTCAGATTGGTAGCAATAAGGCTACCATCTGATGATGCATGCACTGACACGTTTGCTACATTACACATTACATATTGCTCATCCCAATATCTACCATAACGAAAATATACTTCCACTTACAACAGCAGCTACTCCCGAGTGAGTGAACTTTGCTAGTCTTTCATGAAGATTTTCTTGATTTTCTTTGATATTTTCAATGGTTTCATCCAGTGCTACAGGCAACCCAGTTTCTTCACAGAAATTAATTATACCATTTCCATCTCGAACGGGTTCCTGAGACAAGGAGAGTTACAGCTAAATTACAAAAACCCACTGATAAGTTATTCAAAATTGTCATTAACACAATTTTGCATTCTGCAGCACTAAATATCTCCCATGCAATTCCCATTAAACTTTAGTATACCTCAATGTACTGAAGGTCACAATTCATCACGTAAGAACCAAATTGAACTGCTTCTTCATAGGTCCATTTCCGATTTGCATCAGCACGGAGGTAAATCTGGTGGCCAACCTTCTTTCTAACTTCTTGTATAACCATAGCATCTTCAATGGGATCTGAACGACGTGCTACCTGTTAGTGGAACAATATAGTAAGCCAGGTAGTTTGAGATAGTCTCTGACCTTAAACCATTACTAAACCAATAATTTGCAATACATAAGAGATTCAATACCAAATTTCCTTATAAAATTTCATCTAAAACAAAGTAAACTTGAAACTGTAATTTAGGAAAGATATAACTTTTAGCTTTATTGCAGTGAACCCTTCTTCAACAAGTGCAGCAGCAATATCAGCAACATATTCAGGAGTCCCGCTGGAGTCAACAAGAGCACAAATTTGAACAGTAGATGATCTTTCAGATAATTTGTCTGCAGCTGTCTTCGGACAAAGTATATTCAATAAACTGGAATCTTGACTTGCTGCTATAGCATTGAGGATGGCCATTTCCAAACCACATCTAACACTGGGAAAAATTGAGCCTGGCTATGTAACAAGAAAGAGTTCAAGGGTTTACCGTACAAGCAAAGTTGAGGAATAGCAAGAAATTCTTTACACACCATCTTCTGTTGTTTATTGTAATATATATCTAGACAATAGTATTTGGCAAATTGAAGTTGCATGGACATACCAAGATTCCTAAACTGTTCCATAACCAAGAAGAAAATGAACCCTTTAGCAGAGGAATAAAGAGACTAATCTTTGCTTGTTGTATGACGTGAATAAAAAACCGAAGTTGCTCTTCAACATCAATCAGGTTTTCTTCATGGATTTCAAGAGGCGCAACCTGCTCAAAATAGTAGATTATGAGTAATAGTAGGAGAATAATATAATATATGTACATATATTTTTTGCCTTTTCACAATTTTGCAGCTAAAACCTTGATTAAAAGATCCCTATATTTCTCATGAAACTGAAATGAAGACTTCAAGGGGTACCACCCACACGTCAGCCGGTAAGTAAAATCTCAGAACACACACAATTAATTATAGTTACAACATAGTTGTTGGTTGGGGTAAATTTATATTCAAAGAACCCGTACAGATCAACTACTGTGATGAAGCTATCTTTCAGTAAAGAGAAGATTGAAACCTCAGTAATGAATGAAGACAGCCACAAATCTAATTCTTATCCAATTCCAATGAAAGTAGTAGTTTGTAGAACAACAGAGGCCTTTTAAGGCTTTTTATTAACTATCTTGACAGTTCAAACATAAAACGTTCTGTGAAGTCTTTTAATGGGAGAATACAAACATGAAACAACATGGGAAGCAAATTGATGATTAAAATCCGCAGAAAAAAATATGTCCATTAAAGCAATTGAACTCCTAACTCACTACATTACCTACTTAAGCATCTTAAATCAGGATTTATTTAAATTAACAAGTCCACTTATTTATATATCACCAGAAAGTAAACTGGGGGAACTAACGGCAGTAAATGAAAAGCACACTGGTGCATTTTAACATTGAAAGGGTAGCTCCATTAAAATAGCTGTGGTGAAACAAACAGCATAATCTCTTGTTAAATCTTTCAATTGAAAAGAGTGTTTCATTTATTTATTTATTTTGCTTTTTCTTTTTTCATTTTATTTCTAAAAGCATTTAAATTTAAAATATGCTGTGGCATACAGACAAGTATCAAAAACCAGTGAGTTCCTGAAATTTTTTAATTAATTGCACATTGCTTCCTGTAATTTTTCCAGGAGCAATCCTCTTTACTTGATAATGATGATGCTTGCCAATTATGTAAGCCAGGCTGTGCACAAGGCCAAGTTTGCTCGGTGTTTGGTTTGTTATTGAGGACTTCTATTTCCTCACTCTAATGTGAATCTCGCATGTTACCTTTTTTAGGTTGGCAAAGAGATATGTTGAATACAATATATAAACAAGGTTACATCCTTTATGAGTTTAAATAGTTCAAATATTTAGATAAGTTGACAGGTAATAACTCTGCTAGGCTTTCACACAGGGAAAAAATACCACAGTGCGTGACCCCAACTAGTTTGGGACTAAGGATTTGTTAAGTTGAGTTGTGCTCTACAAGTAAGCTTCTACCTCTTCCCAAAAGAGCCTGCAAAAGAACCATGGTCAAAGCAAATTGATTGTCGATCAAGGAGACTCCGACAAGTTAGTTGCAAGACAATGTGAACAGTAGAGAAGAGAGATTTCGTAGACCATGCAGAGCATATAACTCAAACAATCACCTCTTATCCTTATATAGTCACACACTTGTGACCGACTATACCAGCTCACGTTTGCCACATTGGTAACCACGTGAACAGTTAACTCCCCTTAAATATTACCGTGTGATTTCAAGGCTTGTAATGCAAAATTGTTGCCTAAAGAATCATGGAGATCACATTGGGAACATCATATTCTCCCTTTATCCAAATCTATTAGATAATGTATAATCTTCTAGAAGGCTAAGATAGGACAGTGGATCCAATGCCCAAGGTGGAATAGTATTATTCCAATAACCGATAATGGAGCTAAATGTGAACCAAAACAAGTTCTACCACAAGTTGACAACGTACCTTACCATGCAGTTCATCCATAGAGGGCCATGTGGCCGACTTACACTTGCAATGTAGTCGTCATATTTTTACCCCTTCAAAAAGGTGGATGGGTGTACTTCTCAACTCATATAAGAGATCAGGGGTTGGAGACGAGAGAGTGATATTTGTCCTAAAATAAAACCATGAGAAAGCTTGCATGCACCACCAAAGCGGTGGGCCCACCCACCAGATAATATACGAACAACACTCCCAAAGCAAATAGTGACTTCGTGGGCCAGATTTCTCCCCCCTACAGTTTTAATCATTGTAACTGGCAATTTGTAAACAAAAAAATGATTTCAAGATTACGTACTTAGTCATTACACTAAAGTGTCCAAGAATATGGGCTTGAGTTGATGACAAAAATTGAGCTTAATAAAACAAAGCACAATTGAATAAGACAAGGTTTATAGCCTCACTATCTTCATTAGGAAGTACTGCAAGGTAAGCTGAATTTTGTCACTGATCAGTGGCTCCCTGGATGATCGTTGGCTCCACTAAAAATATTGCGAGTATGTTTTGGTTTAGGTGTGAGAAAAATTCCAAGTGTTGGAAGCTCAATGGCTTCTCAGGCTAGTTCACTCCAACGAGCTGTGCAGAATTTTTAAGAAACTGATTTCCAAAATCTTGCACAAAATTGGAATCATCCTCAACTATTTAAAGAAGCCTTCTCCTAGGATTTTTGCAGAGAGAATACTTCATTGTAGATCAATTAAGCCTCAAGAGAGTTCTCTCAATAGTTAAACCCTAAAACATCATTCAAATCCAATGTTGATCTTCAAAGACTAGAAAAATGGTCCTTTGCTTGGCTTGGTAATATTCACGGACCGTGAACAACAATTCAATGGATCTCGATTGTGTAACTTCTTGTTGAGACTTGTAACATTGTGTTATGGTGGAAGAAGTTTAATTTGTCCTCCACTATGGGACTTGTGGTTTTTCATCCTTTTGCAAACGAGGATTTTCCACGTAAAAGTTCTTGTGCCTTATTTAAAATTTTGCACGTCTAATTGTTTGAGATTGGGTTGATAATAGTCATGAAGTTTCAAATTTTAATTGATAATAGAAAAAAGTAATAATAATCCTACATTCGAGTGAACATAACTAATTATAATGGAATCTGTTGTTGTATTAAGCTGCATTCCACAATGGTCCACTATGTTTAGATGGAAACAGTACAATTTCATTATTCTACTAGTATTTCATTTCAAGAAATACAAACTTTTTTCAGCAGAAACAAACAGAATATTGTTCTGTTTTATTAATTCATCACAAGAAGAAAACACTAATATTTTTTTTTTTTTGGTAAGTAAAAAAATTAATAGTTTTCCATACACAAAAATGTATATAAGAAAAAACAATAATATTTCTCCATGAAAGAGGAAAATTTAAAAAAATAAAAATAAAAAATAAAAAGGTTAAAAGTAACATACTAACCTCACCAAAACCCATACTCCCATCTTCAAGGGATAAAGCTATAATGAAGCCTTCTCGATTGCAGCTAATTGGATCATCACAAATAGATTTCGAAGTAGGTGGGTCGCATAACTGAATTCTGTCACAACAGAAGTTCATAAAACATACGTTGCATATTTCTAGAATTTGAAGATGTGATTCAGGTAGTTTTGTATTCAATGGAATAAAACTCACCTATAGAGAGAGTACTCCATTTTACAAATATTAATACCAAAGAAGCCATCTAACCCGTAATCTGAAATTGAAAGCCTTGACATAATGCGGAAGGCATTATCTGCTGCTTGAGATGCAAATTGTCTCAAGCTACTGAAAAGAAGTGGAAAACGTGTTAGTGAGGAATTGAGTTGATATGTGTCAGGCTATATAGGTGAAAGTGGGTATAAAACCATATTACCTGTGGAAAGTAGCATTGACATCAATACAGCTCTCAACTTCTATGATACAATCAATCTCCCCTTGGTGACATGTCAACAAGGCATCCTGTAATTCCATTTTTGTCTGCACTTGAACATGCTTTACACTGCACAAATCAATGGACTGTTAAGTGTTTTGGTTGATCATTCATTCACATGGATATAGTGCAGCTATGAATGCTGATTCAAAGAGAAGTATTATATGAACAACTTAAAGTTCCAACTATGACAGAGTATGCATATCCATATCAATTTTTACTTGGTTTCAGAAAAACTTTAAGCGAAGATTATGGTACCATGATAAATGCTCGGTTCAAATATGAACTTATTAAATGGTCAAAACTGGCAAGGTATTATAGAAATTCAGTTTTGTCAGCCTTATAGCTGGACCTGCTGGTTATATTCACCGTTTAGAGCACATTTTATTAAGTGAAAAATTGAAAGCTTATAATTGAAATACAAAAATTAAGAACCAATACTAAATGAAATTTCTTTGAAATTTGCCCAAACACAGACAATTTGTAAGAAGGTATTGTGCCTAGACATTTTGGCTATGTTTGGATCAAGGATTTGTCAAAGGAAAAGAAAAGGAAAGAGAATCCGAAATTACTCCTTTTGTTTGAGTTGTGGTGGGAAATGGAAGGGAAAACATAATGGATTTGAGAAATTAAAATAATTAAATCAAAAAACTAATTTATTGATTAATGTCTTTTATTTTCTTATATTTTCTAATCCACTTGAATAATAATATTCATTTCTGGATTTTATGTATCCTTTACATTTCCCTCCCTTTTTCTTCTTCTTTTACCTTCCCTATTCTTTTCCCACACCAACTCTTCAATCCAAACACAACCTAATACTTATCGGACACCCTTAGAGCTGTCTCAATGTATATTTATATACATAGAAGCTAGTACAAACTAGGAAACAAACATATTCTCCCTAATCCAATCAAATCTCCCACACTAGGAAAGACTAAACCCCTTTGTTAGATATTCATGGTGCTCATCGGTGCCAGACACTTCTTGATCAGATGATTTGATAGTTGCTCGTTGGTCATTGCTTGCTATCGCTTGTTGCTTGCTAATTGCCTCCATTCGTTGCTCGATTTTTCATTAGCTAACAATCTGATTGTTGCTCATTGGTTGCTTGTTGGTCCTTGATATTTGCTCCTCGCTCGTTGGTTGTTGCTTGCTATTGCTCATCGCTCGCTGATTGCTTCCGTTCGTCGCTTAATGTTTCTTCGGTTAGATGTTCTGATTTTTGCTCATTGGTTGCTTGCTGGTTCTTGATTCATCTCTCGCCGTTTTTTTCTTTTTTTTTTTTTTTGGTATGTGTGTTCAACAAGTTAGATGAACTTATTCTTACTGGTTGGCTTGTTAACTGTTCGTTGGTATGGTTGATTGCTCTTCATGGGTGCTGATTGCTAGTTGTTTGTTTACTGCTCATTGGATGTCTTTACTGTTGATTCTTGATTGTGGTCTTATTGTGATAATGGCTCTCCATCCCACTGATGCTAAGATCACTGATAGAGACACTCCTATTGCATCTGTTATACCAGTAGATAGTCTTTCCAAGTCCATCTCATGTGAAAAATTAAATGCCACAAATTATTTGACATGGTTCCACGTAGATGGAATTTCTTGATTAGTCAGTAATTAGAAATATATAGTACAAACCCTTCTCTAGATTCAAAGTCTCCTTCATATTCATAATGGAGGGCTTTGGATGCTATTGTTATGAGTTAGATCTGGCACAGTCTGGAGCCTTCGATTTTTCACACAGTTGCTTTGTGTAGCTCTTCCAAAGCCATATGCGATTCATTGGCAGACTCCTTTGTTGAATTTAAAGAATTTATTGACTCAATTTCACACACAGACTAAGTTCTAGTGTGATGAATTTATACATAAAAGAGGGTAACCTTTCATATTACCTTGGTGTCTCTTAGGATCACCAAGTGACTAGATACAATTGACTAGATACATTTCTCTCATTAATTATAACACTTAATTCTATTTAATACATTGACACTCCCCCTCAAGTTGGAACTTTCATATGTTTCAAGTTTGTTACAAATAAACCTTACTCAACGACGACTGACGGAAGCCTGTGACTAACGTTTGAAGACGAAGCGCTTTTATAGACAATTGACGACAAAGCACTAGATTGTTGAGAAGATTAAGACTGTCATTGACTGGACTAAACTTCAACCCTCGACTAGACTGATTGTCGTCGACTTCGACTGGCGATCGTTGACTTTGACTAGACTTCAATCTTGAGAACAAGTTTGACAACGATGACAATAGCGACATATTCGAAGACAACACATACTTTCGGATACTGACAGAAATACATGCAAGGCTAAGAAGCTTGTTCTGCGAGAGGCTCCGCGGGGACGATGAACGAAGGGTTCAAAAAAAATTCACGAACAATACTGGAAGAGTCACCGAAGATGAACTTTTTACGTTGATAGTGGTGGCTCCTTGACTTCCGACGGGAGGAACAACAGCTGACCACAGAGAAATCTTTGAAATGTGCCAATGAAGGACTGGCACAAGATTTTGAGAGTTTCAAAGGCAGCATCTATGAGGTTCTTGGAGATGAAGAAAAACGAAAAAGATATGGCAGAGGAAAAGACATTGAAGGCATACTCTTTTTTTTTTTTTTTTTATGGAGAATGCTCTAATACCATGTTAAATTTGAAGAATTTACTGACTTAATCTCACATACTGACTAAGTTCTGGTGTGGTGAATTTATATACAAAAAATGGTGACCTTACATATTACCTTGGTGTCTGTTAGGATCACCAAGTGACTAGATATATTGACTAGATACATTTCCCTCATTAATTATAGCTCTTAATTATACTTAACAGAAATATTGATTGAGAGGACTGTAATATCTATATCCTTTTTTACCCAGGAATATCCTAAAAAGACACATTTAAGGGCACATGGGTCAAATATTTCAGTTTCACTGTCAAGTTGATGAACAAATGCAACACACCCAAAAATTCATAGAGGAAGAGGAAACAACGGTGTCTAGTGAAACAACACAAAGTAAGGGGAACATCCCTTCAAAACGGAAGACGACATTCTATTGATTAAGCAACATGCTGTGAGAATAGCATCCTCCCAAAAGTTCTTTGGAACCTTCATGTGAAATATTAGACAACGAGCTGTTTCAACTAAATGTAAATTTTTCCTCTCAGCTACTCCATCGTATTGTAGAGTATAAGGACAAGATGACTAATGAAATATGCCAAATGATGTCATAAAATCAGTGAAAGGTTTAGAAAATTATTCTTTGGCATTATCACTGCAAAGAATCTTAATAGGCACATCAAATTGAGTTTTTATTTCAAGAAAAAGGATTGAAAGATAGATATTAATTCAGAATGGTTTTTCATTAAATAAATCCATGTAAGCCTTGAAAAATCATCAATAAATGTAGCAAAGTACTTAAACCCCAACTTTGGCGTAACTTGACTAGGTCCCATACATCAGAGTGAACCAAATAATTTTGGACTCAAGGACCTACTATTAACTCTAGGACTAAAGAAGCACGGCGATGCTTTCCTAACTGATAAAATTCGCAATCTAAAGACTGTAGTTGACTCAAACTTGGAACCATAAATTTCAACCTTTTAAAAGATGGATGACCCAAGCGGCACTGAATTTCAATCGGAGAGGCAGCTGTAGAACAAGTGATAGATGAGGGAGTAGATGAACCAGCTAGACAGTGGTGTCCTTGAGCTTCATTCCTTTCTCCAATCTTCTTCCTTGTCTTCAAATTTTGAATAATCACAGAATCAGGAAAGAAAGTCATTGAGCAATTCAATTGCCTAGTGAGTTTACTAACAGATGGAAGATTGAAAGACTAGGACGAAACATATAACACCAAGGATAAGGACAAATTAGAAGATAGACAAATTTTACCGACACCCTTTACTGGATTGGATGGACCATTAGCCATAGTGACATTAAAGATGGGAGAGCACTAAATATTAGAAAATAACAAAGGAGTACCAGACATATGGTCTGAAGCTCCAGAATACCGACACCCTTTACTGGATTGGATGAACCATTAGCTATAGTGACATTAAAGATGGGAAAGCACTAAATATTAGAAAATAACGAAGGAGTACCAGACATATGGTCTGAAGCTCCAGAATCATTAATCCAAGATGTATGTGAAGAGGTGAACACACAAGTAGCAGGAGTACCTCGATGGACTAAAGAAACTGTTGAAAGAGATGCCTGATGAGCCGTTTAATACTGAAAAAATTTGGCATATTCTTCTCCTGAAAGAGTTACAGTTGATGATTCACCAGTGTTGAGTTATCTAAGGAGGTAGCAACATCAGATGAAGCTACATGAACCACGTGGCTGGTTTTCCGTGGAGATCCCAGCAAGTTTCTCTGACATGTCCAACACGATCACAATTAGTGCATTTAGGTCTAGTACCATGACCGTCACGACCACATTCACCAAACTAAGTTGGAGATGGATAAACAGGACTTTTAGTTTAAGGAGGTCTGACTGATTAGGGCAGAACGTGCAGAATCTATAGCTGTGGATGATTTCTAAGAAGCAAACCTTATAACCCTGAAATAGGTTTCTGCAGACTAGGGAAGAATGGCTTTACTGAGAATCTGGGCTTTGACCAGCTCAAACTCAGAATATAAGCCAGTAAGACAACTGGACACCAAACAATGGGAGCAATTATTAGTTGTGTAATTTTGCAAATTTATATTGTTGACACTACTCATATGCTGGAAATACTAGGCACGAGCTTTAACAAGGACAGTCACAAGGGTAATGGTACGGCAAATTAACATAATGTATTTATATCTGCTACGAACTTCGTTGCATTCCTTTTGTTTTTTCACAAGCTGCTGTGTACTTAAATATACTAGATAATTGTAAACTTCTGTCATATATAATGAATTGGATGCTCGGTTAGCTACTTTTTCTATTTCAGGCAGATGTGATAATGGCTTTAGCTGGATCAAATGGAGGATCTTGGTCCACAACTTATCTGCCAAAATCTGCTGCACCCATCTCTGGCGAAAGCTTTGTAGTGGGCGGAGAGAATGAAACAGGCGTCGCCAGTAATTTTTCGACATTGAGGGAATTCCGTGGGAGGTTATCTGTCATGGGCACCTCAAGTCATGGGCTTGGTTCAGGTGACCAAATATCCATGCCGACAGGTGATCATTTCTACTATCATCATGTTTTCTTGGTAGATGGCAAGTGCACAAGAGGGTTTGTGCTCTATAGCCTTGTGGTCAACTATTAACGCTACTGTAATTGTGCGGCTTCACCACAGCTGTGGAACTTCCTAAATTGTTCGAACGACATGGTTATTAAATAATTACATTTCACGTGTTCATTAACTTTGTGTGTGTGTGTGTTTGTTTAGTAACTGCCTGTGATGTTCTTGTGGATGCTGATAATTGAATATATATGTGACCGGGAAGCAGGTCCACAAGGAAGCAGGTCAACAAAAGATGGAAAAACCCCAGTTCAAGCAACAGAAACCGGGACTGAAGAGAAACGAGAGGTACAATTCTACTTAATGGAATAGTTGTCCATGCAGTTATTAGCATTATAGAATGAATTCCTTGTGCCCCTTTTTTTTATTTTTTTTCTCTACCTTGAAAAAATATAAGGGCTAATTTCACTTTGCCCCCTTACTAAAATCTCACTTCAGGAACTGTGTTTTTTTTTTTAGTAGCAATCCATGACCTAAACTTTTATTTAGTTATAATGTCACCCCTCTGTGATCATTTTGCGCCTAAAAGTTAGATAATCCACGGTGAGTGTTGTGGTAAAATTATCACTGAAGGGGGTACACTTTTAATTAGTTACAGTGTTACCCTTCAATTATCATTTTGTGCCTGAAAATTTGACAGTTAAC
Source organism: Pouteria glomerata (assembly GCA_035590655.1). Classification (NCBI taxonomy): domain Eukaryota; kingdom Viridiplantae; phylum Streptophyta; class Magnoliopsida; order Ericales; family Sapotaceae; genus Pouteria; species Pouteria glomerata. The sequence goes on from JAVXUM010000001.1 coordinate 17,749,539, forward strand.
GGTGAGGGTGTTACGGTAAAATAGTCACAGAAGGAGATTGTAACTAATTAAAACTTTAGGCTAATTGTTACCCCAAATAAAATAAAATAAAATAATCAGATCCTGAAGTGGAATTGTAATTTAAGTTCAGGGGTTTTAATGAAATTTGCCCAAAAAATAATGCTCTTAACGTTTCTCTCTCTCTCTCTCTACTCCCTTTGTAGAGAGTTAATTAAGAAGTTGGATTCACCACCAGACGCACAACTTGCGGACTTCCCAGATGCTTTCAGTTTGTATTCCACCAATTCTGAGCATGATGAAACAACGTTTTGCTCTGGTGGCATTTTAAGGCATTTCAACTTCGGCCGTTAGATAATATTCCACGTTTTTTTTTTTTTTTTCCTTTTTTGCGCTGTAACTGGAAATCTTGTGATCCTATTTTAGAGGCCTTGTAAAATTGAGGGGAGCAAATTTGCATAAATCTCTCCAATGGGTTCCTGAAGCACCCATTAATTTCTAAGGCAATGATATATATATATATTATCTTCAGGTTCTCCTTTCTAGTCTCAACATGTACTTCTTTTATCCTTTTGCTCTCTATTTGTTAATCCATGTTTTGAAATGCTAACATTCTTTCAAAGTCTCAAATCTTATTACAAGAGACATATTGAACAGACCATGAAAGCTTATGAAAAATTAAATTATAGCTAAAGAAAAGGACAAGACCATGAAAGCTGATTTCCGAAAGCTGAAATTGAACAGAATTTAGAAGAGACAATTTAAGCATGGCTGTTTATAAATCAACTTAGGGCTACCTTCTCTCTTCCGATGCTAATGTTTTTTCAAAGAAAGATAATCATCTAAATATCATCTCAACACAAAAAGATACACCCGGTTATTTATGCTAATAGTTCTGATTTCTCAAAAAATAAAAAAAATAAAATAAAATAAAAAAGAGGGTATCATTATATGTATAACACCATCTATTGGTAAGAAATTTGACATCAGTTCCTGAAGCTTAGGGGAGTGAATGCCTTTGAAGACGAGATAGGCTCCGAAGTCTCTCATTCTTTGAACATTCTTCCTGGGATATCAATAAACCCAATTAGTTATTGTAGCAAAGATAACACTTGTCTCAAACCCATGGTAATCCACGTTTATCCAAGCAGATCATTAACCTTTAACTTAGTCTAAATAGTTTCTTGTTGCTTTATGTATCAAAAATAAAAAAGAAAAAATCCTTGTTGATAGCAGAGCTTACCTGGAAAGTTGTTAGGAGAGAATAGCAGGATCTTTGCTCTGCAATTGCTGCAGCATACCTTTCCTTGACAGCATCAGAAACTTTCAGCTCTGCTTGTAGAGCAAGTTGCACCTTTTCCAGTTTCTGTAATAGAAATACAGTAAAAGCCCACTAAAAAATATAGAACCATTTGGATGAACAAACCCACAAACCAACCAAACAATGAAAGAGCAGCCTATAATATTTGAAAGAAAATGAACAGTTTTTGATGTGCAATACAATGCACATGTTAGAATTTTGTGCGCGATTACATAGATATATCATACTGCCATCAAAATCTTCTCTTTAAATATTTATTTTCTTTTTTCTGAAAACGTTTGTGTACTTCTAAAAATTCATCACATAATATTTGGCAAGATTGAGATTCATAGCTTTTGTTTTATTTTTATTTTTAGTTTTTTTTTTTTTGGGGGGGGGGGGGGGGTGGGGGCTTCAGTAGGATGTTTTGCAAAGACAAATTTGGGACATAACTTCAGACATAAAATTGATAATTCAATGACTGTTTCAGCAGCCAATTTGTAAAATAGTTCTAGTTTCAGCATCTTGAAAACAAACCAGTTAAGATTTATTGCCTCGCCCTAACAAAGAAGAGATAATTGTTTACCTGTTGAGTCCCCTTCATAATTACCTCCATGGAATCAGTAAGTTTCATGCGGCCACCAGGGCTAGTAATAGCATCTTGAAACTGTACACAATTACATGCAAAATGAGTCAAAAACAATTACCGTGATACTAACGCTTAAAGTTAAAAAGATTTTACTTCACATATACCTGTGAGCTTATTGAGTTTAACAAGGAAGTTTCCTTTAGCATCAAATCTTTTATCTCCAACAATGCATTAAAAGTTGCATAATATTTCCTAGTTTGCCGAAGCTTTTCCTGTATATTAGCACAGAGATAATACAATTCTATTAGCTCATTCAAGGTTGGAGCCTCGAATAAATTCAAAGGTAATCAAAGGTGACATGACTATAGCACTTCCATACCTGAATATGAACATAAAGTTCTGAAAACCGATGTTCATACCTGCAAAGAGATTTCAGTTAAGATGTCAAATACATACTCATTATGCAGGCATAAAACAATGCTGTCTTTTAAGTTTATAACATACAATAATTGTCTCTGTATTAAATTCATAGTTGTGGGCAGGCATCCCCTTGATGTCTTTTCAATAAAATATTTTTCAAACCCACAATGCATTTCATATTTGTCCAATGCATCCAGGATTTTAAATGAGAAGATATTAACAGGTACAATTTAATGGAAGGGCATAGAGGAATGCCATCCAATTATAAAATAAAAAAAAAAAAATGGACCCAATTAAGGCCTTAACCTATTGAGAAAATAAATTAAGGCTTTAATTGCAAAAACAAACAAATAAATAAATGGCCCCAATTAAGGCCTTAACCTATTGAGAAAACAAATTAAGGCTTTAATTGCCCAAAAAAATAGCATACATAGTGACTAGAGTGATTGGCCCTATATCTTCCTCCTAGTCTACTTACCGTTCATTAGTAAATTACCTAGGGATCAAATTTAAGTTATGGTCAAACACTTCAAATTATGTAGAACAAGGAGTAAAACAAAAAGAGGCTGCCGATGCTTGTGGGGGCTTCTAGTTAAGCAGCCGGCTTGGAGACCTGTCCTTGTCAGCTCACCTATTGCTGCTGCCAACGAAAATTACCAATAGCATGGAGGTCCAAGGTCAAAGCTCAATTTCAGTTCCTCTCTTTGGACTTCTCAGACTTCAAATGAGAGAAAGAGAGACTATAGTTTGAAATATAAGGGTAAGCTTTACCTTGTTCATTTTGTGGTGCCCATACAACTTTTAAATATCACACTTTGCCCACTGAGAATATTTTTAAAATCACAAGAGGAGCCCACCAGGTATGTTCTTGGATGGCTGGTTATCGGACACGCAGTCCTGTCCTCAATGTGTTCAACTAAAAAAATTAAATGAAAAGAATGCCATGCGGTGAGGAATTTTTACGTTTTGAGACAGGTTGAACAATGTTACAGTAGCCAAACAGATTGTCCATATTTTCAGAATTATGAATGATCTTTCATTCCACATTCACAAGAACAACTACTATTGCCAATATTTTCCAAAGTTCTTCAGAAGTAATTAAAATTTGAACTGGCTTATTAGGTGAAGAAGCCTTCTTTTCTTTACACAGCTTTCCATGAAAGCAGAGTTCCAAATTATAACAAAAACTCCTAGCTACAACACCAATTTGCTCCCCAGTGAAAGTAATTTCCATCAAGCTAAAAAGTTGGGTTACCCAAGGAAATTTAATTAAACAACAAAATGATTCTCAAAACCAAGTTTTCTGATCATGCAGTTAAGCAACATTTTCTGATTAGGTCTCTCAAGAAAAGTTAAGGATAAGACTGCAATAACTACTTGAAAAAACAAGGGTTATTTTGCTTGTCATAAACACCAATGAAAATTTTGATAGAATACAGCTAGAAATTTGTTTCATAAACTCAAATATTTTTTTAAATGAACTAATTCAAAAAGCTAAAGTTTAAACATTCTCCCAAGGGTAGTTTCAAATTGGATAGCTTTCAACCTTCAAAAACTCAAATATTTTGACTTGTGGGTCAAGCATGGGAGTGGAATTCCATTCACAGCTGGGCTTGATGAAAGATGAATCCATATAAAGCAATTGCAGGTAAGACTGTCAAATCTTACACCGTACTTGAGATGATCCGGGCTTATAGACAAAAATTAAACATGAGGGCTCTATACTCAAAATTGAGTTGAACATTAGTAGCTTCAAAAGGGAAACAAATTCCTAAGCTCATAAAGTTTCGCATTAATGCTGAAATGCATGACAAGGGCCCTGTTTGGTAACGTTTCAGTTTTCTGTTTTTCTGTTTTCGTTTTCAAAATTTTGAAAACTTACAACAAAAACA
>JAVXUM010000001.1:17753836-17769781 GCA_035590655.1 Pouteria glomerata
ATTAACATATTATGATATAATTAATATAATATAATATAATATAATTAAATATTTTCTAAAAATAAAAAATAATAATTATAAACAAAATTACGTTTCCAAACGCTGTTTCAGTTTTCATTTCAGGAAAGAAAAACGACAACAAAAAACACAAAATAGAAAACGGCAACAAAAAAACAATAAAAAAATGACAGCGTTACCAAACGGCCCATTTGTAATTGGACTTGATTTTCCAACTCCGATGAAGGAAAGAAAAATAGAAGCCAATAACCCCCCATGCCTTGGCCTACACCCCTCGAGGCCTTCCACTTCTTTGCAACACAATTCTTGATCTCATCAATGTTCACAAAAGAATTTCCCAAATCACCAAACTTTCCTACTAAACAATGATCCATAAACTTAATAGTTATGGCAAGAATCTTCAAAAACCAATATCAGTCACTTATCATTAGTAAACTTTCCACATGCTTAGATGGCCGAACTATGTCACTGAGGAACCATTGCAGCTTGAACATAGGAGTTTGGCCTCGCATGATTGCATCCAACATAGTGATACACCCACCTAGGTCAAAACCAAGCAACATATTTGCAATAGCATTCCATCTCAGACCCTTCAAAATTTGACAAACAATATACCCATTAATGAGGACAAACTGAGAATTACCACCCATGCACCTCTCTATATCATCTCTAAATCAGTAATAAACCCATACTTTCCATTTTAATCGCCCAAAAATAGGGCTCCCTCATCCCTAGTCGTTGCTTCTAGAATGTGCACCATTCACCTAATCTCCTCCCCAAAAGGAAGATCCAATTCTGCAATCCTCTACTCCATACGATGATTCCAAACCTTCATAATGATTTGCATCTTCAAGAATATCCAACAATGTTGCACCACGATGGAATATCCCTCTTGTCAATGTTTGATTTGATCTCCTCTTGATAAACCCTAGCTCTTTCTTTCCCATCGTAAGCTAGAGTTTTGTTAGTTTCGTGGTGTCCCACAGGGGGCTAGTCCTCTATTAAAAATACTAATTTCTTTGACCCATTGTATTTGCTCCCTAATATGGCCCCAGGTCCATCAAGAAATTCGAGTGTTCTTGAACAGTCTAAACCTCATTGGAGATCCTTCAATAAATGAAAGTTAATTCCTTCACATTGAAGAGTAGTTGGATGAAGACTTCATCAATTTTGGGTGGCATCCGCTTATGCTTTAAATAAATATATTTACATATTAAAAGAAGAAAAGAAAAAAAAAAAAAAATTCAAGTGTTCACATTGCATTATTGTTGAATTTGAAGAATTTATTGACTTAATCTCACACACAGACTAAGTTCTGGTATGGTGAATTTATATACAAAAGAGGGTGACCTTACACATTACCTTGGTGTTTCTTAGGATCACCAAGTGACTAAATATATTGACTAGATACATTTCTCCCATTAATTATAACACTTAATTATACTTAATACATTAACACTCCCCCTCAAGCTAGATCATACATATGTTCTAAGCTTGTTACAAATAAACCTTACTCAATGACAACTGACGGAAGTCTGTGACTAACGATTAAAGACGAAGCGCTTTTACAGACAATTGATGACGAAACGCTTGACTGTTGAGAAAATTGTGACTGTCATTGATTGGATTAGACTTCAACCTTTGACTAGATTGATCGTCGTCGACTTCGACTGGCGATCGTTGACTTTGACTAGACTTCAATCTTGAGAACAAGTTTGACGACGATGACAACAGCCATACATCTAAAGACAACACAAACTTTTAGACATTGACAAAAATACATACAAGGCTAAGAAACTTGCTCTGCGAGAGGCTCCGTGGGGACGATGAGCGAAGGGATCAAAACGAACGAGATATGTCAGAAGAAAAGACATTAAAGACATAATTTTTTTCTTTTTTTAGAATGCTCTGATACTATGTTGAAAGGTGGAGAGTTTGCTGACTTAATCTCACACTCAGATTAAGTTCTAGTGTGGTGAATTTATACACAAAAGAGGGTGACCTTTCATATTACCTTGGTGTCTCTTAGGATCACCAAGTGACTAGATACAATTGACTGGATACATTTTTCTCATTAATTATAACACTTAATTATATTTAATACATTGACATCCTTCACTCAAAAGAGCAATGTTTCAGAGGTTTTTGAGGCGTATGAAAAATTTTTCACTTTTTGCCAAGGTGCTCAACTATTATCTGAATATTACAGCAAACTTAAGGCCTTAGGTTATCGTCTTCTACAATTTCACCCCTTTTCAAAAACTAAGGCTGAGATGATTCGACAATGAGATGAGGTCATGATAGTTATGCTTCTTGCTAGCCTCAATGATAACCTCTACAGTTATATAGATAATCTTTTGGAACGAGAAACTATATCTTCCCTGGCCAATGCTTGTTCTCATCTTTAGCTTTCTTCCTTGAGCCATCACTCTCAACCAACATCCTCAACTAGTGAGTCTGACTTCGTTGCGCTTGTTAGCAGCTCTGGTGGTCTTAGTTCTTATGGTGGATCTCATGGTTCTCGTGACGGTGGTCGTGGCTTTAGACGGAACACCAAGAAATGTGATCATTATGGATGCACTAATTATACTGAACCATACTGCTAGAAGAAGTATGATCATCCTGAGCAAGCCCATTATGTCACCACTACGCCCAATGGCACTGACTAAGGCCCTGTTTGGTAGCACAAAATGTTCAAAAATCTACCAAAAGTTACAAAGCTAGTGTTTGGTAAGACACTAACTTTTGCCACTTTTCTACTCTACTACAGTAATTTGCTCCACTCAAAAATTACTAAAAATTTTATCAAACACACAAAAGTTGCTAAAAGTTACTAAAAATGTCAAAAATTGCTAAAAGTTACAAAAATTTGTCAAAAATTACTAAAAGTTGTCAAACATTTGACCAAACACCCAAAAGTTACAAAAAATTACTAAAAATTACAACTTGTTTCACTTAACATACCAAAAATTGTAACTAGTAATTTTTGACTAAAAATTGCTAAAAAATATGCCTCCAAACGGCCCCTAATTTGCACAAAGCACTTCTAGTTTAAGTGATCCTGCTACATCTGATACCACTTCTCTGAATCCCTTTACTTCTACTGAGTTGGAGGCCATTGTGCAAGTTTTTCGCACCTCTTGCTCTTCTACTGCTACTTTAGCATAGTCAAGTAGTGTTGCTTGCTTTACTTCTCCTTCCTCCTCTCCAAGGATTATTGACTCTGGTGCCAGTGCACACATCTCGGATAATCCTTCATTATTTTCTAATTTAGCTTCCACCATTCACAATATTACCTAAGCCAGTGGGTCTTCCCAACCTGTGGTTGGTTAAGGAGACATTCAATCTTCTCCATCCTTAGTCTTACCTTCTAGTCTTTTTGTACCAAACTTTTCATTTAATTTGTTATCTGTTAGTCAATTTACTAAATATTTGAACTGTTCTATAACATTTTCTCCTTCTTCTTGTGTTTTTCAGGATCTCAAGACACAAAAGGTGATTAGTTCGGGTTGTGAACGAGCTGGTATATACTATCTTGATCCTGCTAGCTTTACTCTTTCTCATTCAGCCTTCAGTGCATCCGTGTCTCCTTTACAATGATGTCGTCTTTTGGGTCATCCATCACTAGTTCATCTCAAGCTTGTTGTTCTTAGTTTAGAGTCTATTCTGAGTCTTGAATGTGAGGCTTGTCAACTTGGCAAGCACCACCGTAGTTCATTTTCGAGTCATAAAAGTAGTTGTAAGTCTCAACCTTTTGATGTAGTCCATACAGACATTTGAGGTCTTTCAAGAGTTGCTTCTATTAATGATTTTGGTATTTTGTCATTTTTGTTGAAGACTATTCTTTTATGATTTGGTTATTTTTGATGAAAAATCATTCTGAGCTACCTGCTATTGTTTTAAAATTTTATAATGAGAAGGTCTATATGGATTAGGCCCCTAGGTAAGTTACTACAGGCAGTGAACATTTGGTTTGTTGATTATAGAAAGCTCTGTATGGACTTAAGCAATCTCCACGGGCATGTTTTGATCAATTTAGTTCTGCACTTATTAGCTATGGTTTCAAGTGGTCCACATCTGATCACTCAATATCTGTGTGTCAGACACCTCTGGTATTATTATTTTGGTTATGTATGTGAATGATATTATTATCTCAGGTGATGACGTGAGGGTATTTTTGCACTGAAAAATTATTTGGGAAACAGCTTAAGACAAAGGATCCTAGAGCATTACGCCATTTTTTAGGGATTGAAATTGCTCGTTCCTCACAAGGTATCTCATTATCTCAAAGAAAATATACATTGGATTTACTCTCTAAGACTAGCCTTTTAGGATCTTGTCCTGCTGATACTCCTATGGGTACTTCTATTCCTTTAAATTCTAAGAATGGTGAACTCTTCTCTAATGTTGGAAGATATCATCGACTTGTGGTTAAGCCGATTTATCTCACAGTGACACGATCTGACATTACATATACCGTTGGAGTTGCTAGTAAGTTCATGCATGCAACTCGTCAGCCTCGCTTTAATGTTGTGTATCGCATTTTGAGGTATTTGAAGAGTTCACCTGGACAAGGTTTACTCTATCGTCCTTCCACAATAATAGATGTGGTTGGATATAATGATGCAGATTAGGTTAGTAGTCGTTCAGATCGAAGGTCTACTTTTGGATATTGTATCTTTGTTGGCGGCACTCTTATTACTTGGCATAGTAAGAAACAACATGTACCTCGGTTTAGTGCAGAGGCTGAATATCGTGTTATATCTTATATCGCATTTGAGATGCTCTGGGTTCATTCTCTTCTTCAGAATTTTGGTCTTTTAGTTCCAGTTCCAATGTCTGTGTTCTGTGACAATTAGGCTACGATATTCATTATTAATAATCCTGTATTCCATGAATGAACCAAGCATATTGAAGTTGACTGCCACCTCATTTGGGATCTCTTGCTTAAATCGAATATTGCCACTCTATTTATACGCTTTGACTCTCAATTAGGAAATATTCTCACAAAATTGGCTCGATCTTTATTTCAAAAATTGTCTACCAAACCGAGCATGTTTGATCTCTATACTCCAGTTTGAGGGAGTGTTAGAATCTTTAGGATATTCTATTATATGCTGTATCCTTAGAATATTCTATTATTAGCTCTGAGGATTTGATTGAGGAATTTGATTTATTCTTGTTTCCTAAATTAGTTGTAATTCATTATTCTAAATACAATACAAGCGAGTTTAAGTATGATCAACTCACTCTCAATTTCTCTCTATTACATTCAACTGTGTTTTATAGAATCTTCTCCCTAACAAAGTGACAGTCCACCTCAATGTGCTTAGCCTGCTCATGGAAAACTAGATTGGAGGAAATATGAAGAGTAGCTTGATTATAACCTAACAATTCAATAGATTGTGAATGAAGAATATTCCCAATGCTTTCAACATATTCTATATCTATTTTAATTCACACAAGGTGTGAACTATGATTCTATTGTAATGACCTAGATTGTCTAGACTATTTATTTATTTGTGACATCATGATCATTCATTATATCGCTTAATTATCATTTTAGTGATCAAGAGGTTTTGTTTGGGAATGTTTGGGTTGCATTTTGGGGCTAGGTTGGAACATAGCTAATTTTTCCAGGATCAAGCTCACTCGTGCACACGGCTGTCTCATTCCCATATGCACAACGTGTCTGAGTATAGGATGTGCGCATGAGGTGCTCTTTTTCGTGTGCATGGATTGTCTTGGAGCTTGGCTTGCACACGCAATTCCTCTTCTCATGCACACGGCCTAGCCTGGGTTTTATATTCCAATGTATATCTTCTTTTCCCCTTTTTTTGGCATGTTGTCACCTCACAGCTGAGAGCCACTTCTTGGCCATGTCACATTACCTAGTCTACTCACCCTCCTTTGCCTTACATCGTCATCCGCTCCTTTCTTTTATTCTCCTCCTCCTTTTCAAACTCTACTGTGTCTATTGGCATGTGCTACCAACATAGAGAGTGAGCTTATGATTAGGTTGTTTTGAGTGTGTGCAAGTTGTGTTCTTAAGTTAGCTTGTGTTCGTGGGACCTTGTATTGATATTGGAGTTGGATTGTGACTATGGCTTGGGTATTGGTGGAATTTGTCTTCGTTTGGAGTCCTCAGTTATCTTCTTCACCTTCTAATTGTTTTTGCCTTCACTATCCCCTTCTCCTTCACCATTTCACTTGAGGTAGGGGTTTTCTCTAAGTTATGCTTTTGTTCTGGTTTAGTTAGGTAGTATGGTTGTTTGATGATGGTTGTTTATGGTAGATTATTGATTACACTTGAAAAGCGTAATTGCAAACTCGATAACTAAGTATATTTATATGCATTTTACTTTTAAGTTATGCATTTTTTATTATTATGAACTTAGATGTTTGTTTTCTTCATTGTAGAGATGATGAAGATGTTTCGTGGCTAATTGAGGAAGAAAATGGAGAAAAGAAGTAATACAATAAAGTGGAGAAGCATCTGAAAGCAAGGATTTAACTGAAACAAGAACTGGAAATGAGCAAAGGGATGTTTTGACAGAGTACCGTCCGGACAACCGAGAGGAAACAAGTTGAGAAGAATAAGAAAAACAGACCCATCGTCCGGATGGGTGAGCCACGCGTCCGAACGGTCGAGCAGATGAGAATATCCGAGTTTTGAGAGTTTTAGGGTTTTCGTGTAAGGCTATATAAGCCAAACTTTTGGGGTTTTTCGGGGGGACTTCTTACATACATTCTTCCAGCCGTTTTAGGGTAATTTTAGGGTTCGATTAGGTTTTTATTTTTATTTTCTTGAAGATAATTTGGAGATGCACTGCTGTGGTTTTCACTTCTCTTTCCATTATATTCGCTTTAAGATTAATGTTTAAGCTTTCGAAGTACGGTATGTTATTGTTTTGCATTTAATTAGAGTTTATTTCATTGTTTTGATGGATTTTATTATTTTCTTGCATGATATAGTTGTTGTTTGAATGTTTAAGTGTTCTTCGTATGCATAGTTAGAATGTAGGGTTTTCGTTTCGCTGTTTTGTTTCTATTTCCTTCGTCTTCATTCGTAGTAGTTTAATTTATTTTCTTTATTGCTTTAAGATGATTTATACGAATGTGTTAGGCTAGAAACCCTACACTTTGGTTTGGTGATTCAAAGTAAGATAAGGAAATTTAGTTAACCTAAAACCCTAAGTGTATATACGTAACGTGTATACGTACGTATATACACCTTCTGTTGGATATCATTTTGTTTTAGGAAAAGACTTTCGAAAACAAATTTATTTGTCCAAATTCATTGAATCACTGAAAAGATTTTTGTGTACTTTAAAAACTGTTTTTCAAACTTTTGTCGTAAACAAAGTGAATCCAAAATCACAAATTTATTAAAAGAAAATTTTTCCGACTTCGTAGTCCATTTGATGTAAGTACGAAGTTACGTAAGTGGTAATTAAGACTTTTAACGAAATATTTTTCGATTCCTGTTTCCCTTCTTCGTGAAAAACATGAAACTGAAATTGTGTAAGTGGTAATTTAAACCTTTAATGTAATATCTTCCAATTCTTGTTTTCCTTCTTTTCAGAAAAACGTGAAATTTGAATTGTGGTAAAAGAAAAAAATGTTTTAGTTACAATATTGTCCTTCACTTGAAAACTGAACATCAAATCAAGGTTATCTTCTATCATTTTAATTTTGAAATATTTACTTTTTGCTATTATTTAAAGATTTAACTCAATTGAAAATATATTCTGCGTTTATGTTATTTATTGTCTTCTAGGAAATTTAGTAGAACCTTTGCCCAACACAAATCCATATTTATTTTTCAGCACACTTAGGAATAGAAAACCTATATAACCTAGAAATTAAAACTCCCTGTGGATACGATCCTAGACTCACTAGGTAAAATTACACCGCACACTCTTGCACTTGGGGGTTAAGTTTAGATGCACATTTTAATAGCGGTCAATTGTATTGGTTGAGTGGATGAATATATACGTGTGCATGTATTTTGTGCCAATATAGAGATAGAGAAAGTAATGAACCTTCACCCACTTGCATCAAATATATACCATTTAGTTTAAATTAGAGTTTGATGCTTGTTAGGGACATTGTACATTGTTTTGCATAAAATAATAGACCTTGCTGACCTTGAGCATTAGATGAGTTTAAAAAACCCACAAAGTTTAGTTCTGTCGAAAGTACTCTGTCGTGCACACGTGAGTTTGTGGATAGACATCAACGAGATGACATCGACACGTTGTATTAAAACACTCAGTTCGATGATGATTGGACTTCAATGAGCATCACGTTTGTGTAAATGGGTCGTCTGGTCATTGGGGTTGTCTAAGGAAAATCATTGATGAAGCTCTGTCCCTGGTGAAGGTCAACAAGCAGCGATGATTGATTCTGAGCCTGAGTTTGCATGACGCTGATTTCGATGTTGATGATGAGACTACAACATCGATAGTCTATGTGATGTAATCAATTATTTTACAATTATTTTCAAACACATGACTAAGGCTAACCTAAATTTAAGTATTCAAAACCCTTAAAACCATAAAATTTCTCTCATATTTTGTTATGTCATTAATATTAAATTATGTATTGAATATTTTTTCTTGTAGATATTATATTCACATATAGGGATATTATATTCACATATTTATAACTAAGAAAAATATATAAAACTACAAATATATTTTTGTCATAAACTGGCCGTAATTGTATATTTTTTTTTCAAATCATCATCTCTTTGTTCATACTAGTATCGTATTTGTATCTCGTATCCATATCTGTATCCATACTTCTTAGATGATGATCAACAGCAACAGCACTAGGACGACTTGGAGTGACAACAATGACAAAATAACGATTTGTGAGTACTAGAATACTGCAGACTTTGATTTTTTTTTTTTTTTTTATGCAAACATAAAAATCAACAACGTTTTTTAGTACAAGCACAAGAACCCAAAGAAACCAAAGACAAAGTTTAGGATTTTTGCTCTAATACCATATAGACAAATAAGAATTGAATGGAATTGCTTCACACCTTTAGTACTGTTACAATGTATATTTATATACATAAAAGCTAGTACAAACTTGGAAACAAACAAATTCTTCCTAATAAAATCAAATTTCCTACACTAGGTAAGACTAAATCCTACGTAGTTACAATATTCTAATAGTTCTAAAGCTTAAAACGTTTCTCTTTAAAAAAAAAAAGGCATAAACAATTGACTTAATGTTGAATTGAGCTTTTTGAAAAACTATTAGGCCTGTTTTATCACAATTCTTTTCAATATATGGAATACTGAATATAATTTCTTATTATGTTTTTATAAAATAAAAACAGATGTATTTATAAAATAAAAAGTGAAGAAACTGGTATTATTTTCATGTATATATAAAAGTAAATATTTATTTATCATATATATCTCATTGTCCTAGTTCTTTCTGAAAGTGTTTGTGCCAAAATGGCTGACTGCGTTGTGTCCACATGCTTCTCAACTTGGAAATAGATGAACATATAATATGTGTCCCGTTTTGCAATTTAGACTCTTACCCATGTGCCACACATAGGTTCTGAATCGAAACATTATGAGAAGTGTAGAAATATTGATCCAACACTCTTTTTTCAGTTCTATCTGCAATAGGAAGGAACCTGAAGATTGCTCCACCATGATTGTTTATTACAAGAACTGTAATTGGTTTCCGGAATATCCTACAAACAAAAAAGTTTAGTCAATACTTTGAGAAGAGATGTGGTATATAAAACAATCATTACAAATGAAAACATAGATAGTTAGGTATACCATGAGTGCTTAAGGTAAACAAAAAAAGGGTAGAGAAGTAAAATGTGAGAAACAGTCATCTGCCCTGCATAACTAAATGCACTCAAGTACTACAGGAAATTTTAATTCTTTTTTTCTTTAAATGGAAAAAAAAAAAAAGATATCCAACATTTATTTAAGATTTTCAATGAATAGAAATTTTTTTTCATCCACTTAGGCTGTGTTTGTTTGGGAGATGTGGAGCTCGCGATTGGATTTGCCATCTGCGAGTCTCACAAATTCCATGTTTGATAACCAAAAAAAAAAAAGAAGGATCCCTCAAAATGAGGGATGTGGAATACCATGGGATAAGATGGTGTATCTCCCACTACTAGATTTACTTCTTCCCAAGATCTAAAAAGTCCAAAATTACTTCTTGTCACATCTTCTATCAAATTACATCTCTTATGCCACTTTATATTTTATATCTCACCAACTAAACACTAACAAAATAATCACATGTTATATTTAAGTCCATATATTATCTCATGGTATTGTTTATCTTCCATTATCCAATCCCCCCAATCAAATGTTGCCTTAGTCCTTTGCCACTTGTATAATATCTCATATGATGGTTACTAATCACATTCATTCAACAGATTCATGAATTTAATAGAAAACAACTTCCTTTCATTCAAGAGGAAATAAATTGAAACTACAGTTGTAATTAAACTCCTGATATTTTTCTCCTTGGAGATAAACACCATATGACAGAAAGGGAAGGAAAGCACCCCTAAAACGCACAAGGACAATAGAAAATTTTGTGAGAACATAAACGGCAGATAGAACGAAGTTGAGCTAACAATTGGTAAACAAAAATCAGCCAAGGTAAAAGTTAAAACTTCAAAGTTCACTTTAGAAAATAGTTTTCCAGTATATTTGTGAAGGAAGTTTTGTTGGCCATAGTAATGAATGCCCACAATTATATCCACACAAGCTAACATACGGAAACATTTAAACATTTACATTTGTGTACAGACGCATAATCATGTCCAACTTAAATATAAAATTCAATTAGAGAACATGTTACCTTTGTTTCAGAAGTGCCAATCCATTTGTATCATGCAGAAAAGAAACATCTCCAATGACACAAATTACCTAAACATGATACAACCTATGAACAATTGTAACACTGACAAATCATGAGAATAATAACAAATATTTACCCCAAGGTGAGCAATTATCAAGAAATTCTTTAATACTCACTCGTTTGTTGCATCCCACAGCAAAACCAATGGCTGTGCTAAGCAAACCATCAATACCACTAGCTCCCCTGTTCCCAGCCACCTGTATCCCATTACATGGGAATTCCAAGCTTAACATCACTGCATTATTTTCAGTGCACTCTGCCCTGTTACATCCATACATGTCCACATCACGTATGGCCATACTGTTCCCGATAAAGATAGCAGAGTCATAGTGGAGTCCTTTGGGGATGACATGTGCAATGTAGGGTTCAGTCAAGGAGTACTCTGAGTAGATTAGAAATGATATCTCCCATGAAACCTAAGAAAACATGGAAAAGAAACTTAAGAAAAAAGAGCATGCAGTGATCAAAAGAAAAGAATTTACAGACTAACAGACCATCATCCAGTGAGAAAAACAAAAAACCAGTCTGAGGGAAAAAGCATTATAACATTGACCCACAATCAACCAATAAAAACTTGGAAAATATCTGATTAACTGAAGCCAAATAGAAACACACACTAAAAGGAAAAAACCATTGAGCAAAAAGCTAGTATGCCATTGGATAATGCAATTCAAATTAATGTGAGGAAGGCAAAGAGATGCACAAATTAAATAGAGAATCTCACTATTATATCCATTAAAACTAATGATTTAAACAATATAAGAATTTTAAACTGGAACAGGATTAAGTCCATAATTGATTTAAAATCATGGCCGCCTTATGACAACAGCCCACCTTAAGATATTCTGTAACCATTCGCATTATAAGATGTTAAAAAACAAGACTTAAATGGAATTGCCTGGCACCCTCGGGTTACCAAAGCATGTATTTATATACAATGCGCAAGGTACAAATAAGGAACAAAATCAAATCACCTATACTTCGGAAGGATTCTATTCTATGTTTACAATATTCTCACAATCTTTCTAGCATAAGCAAAATATTTTTGCCTCGAACAACCCAACTACATCAAAATCGTAACATACTTTAGAATACAATATGCTAGAATATATTATATTAGATTATGAAATATTCTTTATAAATATCACCTATATTAAAATATTCTATATATTAATTTTTAGTAAGTAATTAGATTTATTTTGTTATGTAAATCATTGCTATTCTTCATAAATATTACCTATATTAAAATATTCTACATATTAGTTTTTAGAAAATAATTAAATTTATTTTGGTATGTAAATCATTACCATTAAGGATGAGGATGAGGATGAAAATGTATTAATAAAGGAAGAGGAGATAAAGAAGCGCTGGAAGAGCTTCTTCTACAAGTTATTTAACGAAAGCAACAATAGTAACATACATATGGGATAGCTTACCACTTCTAGGGAAGAATTGAATCATATGTGCTATAAGAGAATCAGTAGGGAAGAAGTAGAAGAAGTATTAAAAAGGATGAACAATGAAAAAGTTGTGGGGTTAGATGGTATCCCTATTGAGGTTTGGAGGTGCTTGGGGAAGGATGGCATAAGTTGGTTGACAAAACTTTTTAATGTACTGCTAAAAAGCAAGAAGATGTCCGATGCATAGAGGAAAAGTATTCTTAAACCCATATACAAGAACAAAAGAGATATTCAGAACTGTGTGACTACCGAGAGATTAAATTGATGAGTCATACGACGAAATTATGGGAGAGGGTTATTGGGAGAAAATTAAGAAGGATAATAAACGTTTCAGATAATCAATTTGGTTTCATGCCTGGGAGATTAACCATGGAGGTTATCTTTCTCTTGAGGAGGTTAATGGAACAGTATATGTCACGCCCCAAAATACACAATCCGGGGACGTGAAGACAAAATTTCATAATCATCACAAATCAACATACACAAATACCAATCAGAGCAGAAGCGATAAATAATAATGATATTCCACATTAGAATAATCCAAGTTATAATAAGATACCATAAAGGGGTTACAAAGTAATACGCCTCAAATTGGGCCCAAAACTAAATATCCAAAACATACATGAAGTAAATAACCAACAGCTAATGTCCAGCTAGCCTATCTCACAGATCCTTCATGAGCATCTGCCTCTGCCCCTACAAGATCAGCTGTAGGGAGGTGAGCACTAAACCACGTGTGCCCAGAAGTAAGCATATAAGTTTATACTTCTTAAATCATGCAAGGCAAACAATACTAAACCAACCTTTCAAATTTAATAAACTCTACCTCAAATTCACAATATTATCACAATGTCATCCTAAATTAAACAATAGCTTAACCTTGAGCCCACAATTTCATGCTGTATAATACACATCGACTCAATCACAATACGCATCGCTATATCATATTATGTATGGATTAGGCACTCTACAAGGTTAGTCTGTGATTACAGAACTAAACCCAAACAATCCCCAGTCCTAAGCCGCGGGGTACAACTAGTCCCGCAATCCTAGATTTACTCATCAATCCTTAGACCTCAATCATGGGATACAATTGGTCCCGCAGTTCCAAATGTACTCATGGCCCTGATCCCGTAGTCCCAGTTCATCTCATCTTGCCTTAGAAGGTAAACCAGTCTCGCAATCCCGATATTAATATACGTTAGTGCAAGCCGCATATATACTTTGTAGGTTTCTAACCTACTGGCTATGTTATACCATCCTGCGCAGGTTTCGGGGTTTTCAAACCTTAGGCTCTAGAACCTACTCTTTCTAATGCCCTCAACGACCCCAGTATAAAAAATCAATCTCAAATAATGTCCTTTGAAGGAAAGATCGAGAGAAGAAAGAGAGTTGTTGGTCTCCCTATCTTTTCTATTATATTTGTCTATTACACCCTAGGCTATATATACAAGACTTCTAAAATAAGAAGATGAGTAAAAAAGGAATAAATCCTAATTTATAGCCCGATATACAGCCATGATATACTGCCCTAATTAAGTCATATACAGTAGATAAATCTCTAAAATTATGCTAATCCCTAAAATCATGCTGACGCTAATCAACTCCTATCTTTTAGCATCCTTTAATTAACAGCACATCATGAACAAGATTTTTCCCTAAATTAGGTTTCTTGTGTTCGTCCCTTTACTTTATAAGTTTTATGGATTGTAAATGTATTCCGGGCCTAAGTTTCATGTTGCCCCTTCATTAAAATATATATATATATATATTCTCATACAAAATCTATCAAGTAAATATCATGCAACCACATTAAGGAATGTATATAAAACTAACTTAGACAAATAAAATTTTTATATCAAGCATGCCTTGACAAAGGAAGATTTAGGATATAAAATTTGATTATTCATGCAAAATAGCAAATAGAATGTTTTCAGTTAATTCAAAGCCCAAAATGCTTATAATTAAGTCTAATTTTATTAAAATAAAATTTAGAGTTTATTCATGTAACCTATCAATACAAATTTAAGAAAAACTAAATAGGTATTTCTATTTAGAACCACACAAAACAGCCTATTTTCACAATTTTTATAAAACTTATTTTCGATCCAAAATTTATAAATTTTTACAGAAGACCCTTCTATATGTCCAGTTTAACATATAAAACTTTCAAAAATTAAATCAACTTCTATTTATATCTTTTATATCAAAAACCAAACTGGTATCAGTGCCCAACGCAAAACACACAGTCAACTTTCACTATTTTTATAAAATTAAATTTTACTCCAAAAATAATAAAAATTTTACTAGACTCTTCAATATGTCTAATTTTATATGTAAAATTTTCAGACATTTAGTGTCTAAGTCTACCTTTTATACCAAAAATCAGACTGCTGCCACTGCAGCAATTTAAACCAAACAATCCACTTTCACGAATTTTAGCTAAAATTCATTTTAGCTCAGAAAACTACAAAATTTTTACACAATATTATTTTGAGTATATTGTTTCACATGAAAAAAATATCATAAATTAATTCAACATCCAGATATAAATTTTACTTAAAAACATCACACTGATACTAGCACAGAAATTCCAACCAAACACTCAGATTTGACTATTTTTAATAAATCCATTTTAACTCAAAAAAAATATGAAATTTTTACTGCATGCACATCTACATGTCTAGTTATGTTGGTAGGAATCTCAAATTTTAATTCAATTTCTAACTATGACTTTTATATTAAAAAAAAAAAAACAGTGTACTAATTTTTGTACAGAAATTTCCATATTTCATGTAACTAAATCAATACATAACTTGAACGTTCAATCCAACACATATGCATATATGAATCAAATCTAATATATATTTCTTTTTGCAAAAATATGAAAGAAATATAAACATATATGCTAAACCCCACCTACCTCACTGTACACGTCGAAGAACGATATGTAAAAGCGCAAATACCAACTCAAGTTGGCCCCTTTCTTTCCCTTTACAAAAATTCCGACGAAAAATTACTCCTAACCTTACGGAAATGAATCGGGCTCTTCGAAAAGACGTAGGAAGAAATCTTTCTTTCTTCTTCTTCAAACACTCCAATAAAAATTTTGGTGGGTAAAAAGAAAAATGAAGACGATGTGAAGAGAGGTTTATATAAGCCTTCGTAAGAAGCATCTCTCATAAGCCTCTCCCTTTGTCTCCCCCATGCACAATAATTCTT
This sequence comes from Pouteria glomerata, assembly GCA_035590655.1. Taxonomy (NCBI): domain Eukaryota; kingdom Viridiplantae; phylum Streptophyta; class Magnoliopsida; order Ericales; family Sapotaceae; genus Pouteria; species Pouteria glomerata. The sequence goes on from JAVXUM010000001.1 coordinate 17,769,460, forward strand.
GCTACCCTTATAGGCCAATAGAAGTTCACCTCTCCCTACAACCAATCAGCACCTGTACACCTCTCTTCTCTTCCAATAGAAACTCACCCAACTTATATATAAAGATAAACCTTAGCATTATACATATTCATGCAATTAAATGGCATGTCACGCTAAAATAATTTAAATTAAATAAACCAAACCAAACTAAGCCTCTTCCCACTAGGTGGGGTCGGCTATATGGATTTGACGACGCCAAGAAAATTTATCTAGAGCCATGTCCTCTATTAACTCCATGTAGGTAAGGTCATGTTTAATAGTTGTTTTCCAACTGTTCTTAGGT
>JAVXUM010000001.1:17807945-17824176 GCA_035590655.1 Pouteria glomerata
TGAATTGTATATATATTTCTTTTGCTTACCTTTAAAGTTTGTAATGGCCATAAGGCCTTGATTTGTATATTTAAAGAGAGTTCATTATAGTGGATGGTTTCATGCTTTCATTAGATTACCTGTGATGAATGGGAATGTTTGGATGATGGAGATTGTGTGGATGATATTTATAACTGCACAGGTTATTTATTAGGTACCCTCCTTAAGTCCAGTTTTTAGGCCATTATATAGCAGTTTTATTTTGTGGGTCCACTATGTGACTAATGCGCTAACTCTGATTCGATAACGTGTGTTTCATATTATGCTTGTCTTACACTCACTCTCTGGGTCCCCGGACTCGGGGCGTGACAATTGTAGTAGTGGCAAAATATTCCAAATGTTGTTTTGGGGTTTTATAGGTTTACTATCTTAGGCATCTCACCTTGTTAGAAGGAGTTGCAGTCAACTTAGCAAAAGTCAGGGCCATTGTTGATTGGCTGAACCACACAATAGCTTGAAAAGTACATAGATTTTTGGGACTAATAGGATATTATAGGAAATTCATTTGTGGATTCAGAGGCTTGGTAGCGCATTTGACAGAATTTTTGATGAAGGATGGTTCCAGTGGTTTGACCAAATTCTATTTTTCTTTAGTTGAAAGCATCCCTTACCTCACCTATAGTGCTCCAGTTACCTAATTTTTCATAATCTTTTATGGTTGAGTGTGATGCTAGTAGTAAAGGAATTGGTGTTATATTGATACAAAATCAGCAACCAGTTGCACTCTTTAGTGAGGCCTTGAAAGATTTGGCATTGGCGTTGTTAACATATGAGAAAGAAATATTGTCCATTGTCAAGATCATTCATGAATGGCAACCACATCTATTTGGGCAACCATTTGCAATCGAAACTGAGTAGAAAAGCCTCAAGTACTTACTTGTGCAACAAAGCGCCACTCTAGCTCAAACATGGTGGCTGCTAAAAATATTAGGGTATGACTATACTATCCAATACATGAAAGGCAAAGAGAATTATGGAGCTAATGCTCTTTCACGTGTATCTGACTTTCAATTTGTTGCTATCTCACTGCTATATATTGAGTGGTAGGAAAAGCTATAGCAAGAAGTTGCTCAAGACTCTTATCATGATCAATTTACCAAGTCAGATAAATGTTGTCAACATGAAGATGTTCAGGTAGAACGGGGGAAGCCCTTATTGAATCTTATTAAGTGAAAAAGATTTTTTTATAGTCTACAATAGATTGGTGATTAGTTAGAAGTCAGTTTTTCTGTTTGACAGGTGTCGTTGTTTGAATGGTTGACCTTTTGTATATATTTGTGACAATAGCATTCAGTTAGAGTGAAACAAAAAGTATAATACAATTTTTTTTAATTGACTCCTTACATTTCATAGATTTCTATATCATATTAGAGCTTGTAAAGACAAATGTCAATTACAAGATCACGTCATTTCGATTCATAAATTGTTTGAAGAATTAATAGTTCATCTGGATTTATGAGTTTTTGAAGTTCGATTTCAACAATCGCGAATATAGCTACAATTTCTATTCCTCTCCATCTTTGTTTTTTTTGGTATCAAACTTTTATTCATTTATTACTACTAAGTTAGATTTAAATAATTACATCTTGTAGAAGAATCAGATATAGAATTTGCTAAAAGTTGATGGATCGAAATTGTGCCTAAACTCTGAAATTCTGGATTTCGATAAAAACAAGATACCTAATCCAGAGTATTACTTATGGAAGATGATTGATGGACAATTGTTGTCTTGCAAAACTGTATCAATTACATTAACAATTCTGCCTTATATCTTAGGGCTTGAACATGCCTATCAAATTTGGGAAACCCTTAAAAATAGATTCAGTTTGTTATTGAGGTCACATATTCATGAGATTAAAAGAAAATTGTTCGATATAAGAAAGACTTCATGTAGTCATTTCTCGATTTTATCAAGGAATTTGCCTATAAGCTTGGGGCGGCTAGTTCAATTGTTGATGATGAGGATATAGTGTTTTAAGGTCTAAACTTTCTGTATCTTAGAGTGGACAAAACTTTCAGTATCCAGGGAGCTAATCCCCAAGGTTTTAATAATTAGGGATATGGCAATCCAAGTTCAATGGACAAGGTTTCCCAAGTCAAAGCTTCAACTGAAATAGAGGTAAACAACCACTATGGATTAGAGGATTTAGTCACATCTCATATGAAATATCTGGGAAACCAACTATCTTGCTTTCAATTATTGTCACAAAACCAACTTGAACTACCAACCTCAAACACATCCCTATCAAGTGAACGAATTTTCACAATTTCAACCATACTTTCAATACCAATAGTATCATCAATACTAATCATTTCCACAAATGACCAACACTTATTTTCCACAGATGATTGTTACTCAACTATTAACCAATGTCTCACCATTAGTTCAACCAAATCCAATAACACCACCTCCAACTCAAGCACACCTTGTTCAAAATACAGTTAGTCCATCCAACAATTGGTACTTTGATAGTGGCGTTAATAGCCACATTACCACTGACTTATCAAACGTCTCCCTTCAACAGCAGCCAGTGATGAATAGTGATGGTGTTCTTATTGGTAATGGAGCATTTCTTTCAATTACACACTTTTGTAAGGGTTTCTTACACTCCTCCTCCTCTCAATTAATTCTTTCAAATGTATTGCATGTTCCCACTATTACTTACAATCTTCTGTCTGTGTATAACTTTGCCAAGGATAATCATTGATGACTAACATTTGATGCATATGGTTTTATTATTTAGGACAACGTTACCAATCAAATCCTTCACAAGGGCCCTTGCAAACTAGGATTATACTCTTCCAAACTAGCTTCCTCCAATCTCATTTACTGCTCTCACGAGTCAATGTTCCAGTGGACCAGCCATGTTTTAGCATCAATGTGTTGGTCATTCTAGTTTATCTTTTTTTTTGTCTTTAGTGTCACTATTTTATTTGCCTGTAATAAAACCCTTGAACGTGGATTATTACCATTGTAACATAGCTAAGAGCCATAAAATTTCATTTTCTCTCTCTGATTGTTGTTCATATCTTCCTTTTGAATTATTGCATATGGATGTGTAAGGACCATTACCTATACTTTCTTTTAAAGATTATAGATATTATCTCTTGGTCATGGATGATTTCTCTAAATACATTTAGTTGTTTCCTATGCATTATAAATCTGAAGTTCAAAGTCTTATCACTCAATTCAAAACTTATGTGCAAACTCAATTCAATATGAGTATAAAGCCTTTTAGGTCTGATAATGGCGAGGAATTTACTAACACTTATCTAGCTCATCTTTTTTCTTAATTTGGAATCATACATCATACATCTTATCCTAATACTCTGAAGCAAAATGGTTGAGTTGAAAGAAAATATTTGCACATCATTGAAACCACCATCACACTTTTACAATAATCTTATCTTCTTATTATATTTTGGCTTGAGGCTTTGCATATAGTTGTTTATTTGATAAACAAATTACCAACCTCTGCAAACCAGTTTCAAAAGCCTTACCTTCTTTTGCATAAATCCACACTAGATTATCAATTTATTAAGCCTTTTGGCTATTGTTATTTTTCATAATTGAGGTCCTATGCTCCAAATAAACTAAGTCCCAGGTCTCAACTGTGCTTTTTTGTAGGGTACTATTTGTCAACTAAAGGCTACAAATGTTATGATCCAGTTAATCTTAAAATTCATATCTCTAGACATGTGAAATTCATAAAAACGACTTTCTATACTTGAAGTTAGTGTTTCCAACTCAAGCATCTTTATATACCCCTGTGACTAAACTAGTTATTCGACTAACCATGTGTGATCCTTCTCTTCAGCCATATGTATCCACTGTTCCCACACCAATCTTATGTATTCCTCTCTCTTCTCCAGTCAACAATATCCCTACCTCACTAGTCAATAATAATTCTCTTAATAACATTCGCTTACCAGTCATTTCATTTACATCCCCTACTGCATCACCATCTTCTATTGCATTACCATCTCCTATTTTATCTTCTAATGCTTCAACTTTATCACAACATCATATGGTCACTAGATCCAGACATGGCATCTTTAAACCTAGAATTCCTTTGTATCTGTTTGCTATTTCTTCTCAAGCTCCAACAACAGAACCCAAAAGTTATTATGAGGATGTAAAATTCCTTGAATGGCATAAAGCAATGAATAAGGAATATGAGGTATTGTTAAGTCAGGGGACTTGGTCACTCCACCACCTCTAGACGCTAAAATGATTGGTTCTCAATGGATTTGTTAGATTAAGAGACACTTTGATGGAACTGTTGCTTGTTATAAGGAAAGGCTTGTTGCCCTTGGTAAGTAACAAACCTCCGGCCTCGATTTTACAGAGACATTTAGCACTGTTGTCAAGTAGCCAACAATTGGAGTGATGCTTTCTCTTACCATAAACAACAAATGGCCTTTAACATAACTTGATGTGTCGAATGAATTTCTACATGGCTTGACTGATGAAACTGTTAACATGAAACAACCTTAAGGATTTGTGGATCCCTCATATCCCAATTATGTTTGCAAGCTACATAAGGCCTTGTATCGTTTGCGGTAGGCTTCTCGTGCTTTTTATTCAATGTTTTCTACTTTTCTTAAGTTTCAAGGTTTTGCTCAAATCTAGGTAGATCCATCTATGTTTGTTCTAAACACCAAGTCACATTTTACTGTCATGCTAGTCTATGTGGATGACCTTATCATTATAGGCAGTAGCACCCAGTTTATTTCTGACTTTATCAAAATTTTGGGCACCAAGTTTGCTATGATGGATTTTGGGAGTTTGAATTATTTTCTAGGCATTGAGTTTATACCAATTGAATCTAGGCTTATGTTGTCTCAAACAAAATATGCTACTAATTTGCTACCTAAAGCTGGGATGCTCGAGTATAAGGGTCTTGACTCTCCATTATCTGTTAAACCTTCTAGTGCTGTAGATTTTGACACACCCTTTTTTGACCTTCATCTCTATATAAGTGTTATTGGTTCCCTTTAATACCTGACTTTAACTAAGCCACAGATAGCTCATGTAGTGAATTTTGTGTGTCAATTCATGCACAATCCCTTTGAGGGACACTACTCAATTGTAAAACTCCTTTAGAGGTATTTTAAGGGCTCTTTGCACCAGGGATTAGCTTTTGTTCTTAGTCCTATAACTCTTGCAGCCTACTCAAATGTCAACTGCGTTGGTAACATTTGCAGCTACAAGTCCAGGACTGGTATGTGTGTCTTTTTAGGTTAGAACCTAGTCTCCTGGTCTTCAAAAAAACAAACCACAGAGGCATGCTCGTCCACTAAAGCCGAACACAGAGCTCTATCCCAAATTGCTATTGAGCTTACTTGGTTCAAACATGTGCTTGTGGACTTGCATGTTCCTCTTTCCACTCATTCTCTTATTTGGTGTGATAACATGTTCGCAATTGCTCTAGCTGCTAGTCCTGTTTTTCATGCCTGTACTAAGCATATGGCTGTGAATTATCGTTTTGTGCGCGAGAAAGTTGTAGCTAAAGAGGTTGTCATCAAACACATTGGCACAGCAGATCATGTTGATGACTTGTTTACCAAACCACTATCTGTGGCAAGGTTTTTGTTTCTTAAGTTCAAACTTGTGATCAATCTCTTTCCCATGAGCTTGCAGGGGATATAAGTAAAATAATCTAGCTAGAGGTTGTAACAGATTGGTGATTAGTTAGAAGTTATTTTTCTATTTGACAGGTGTCGTTATTTAAATGGCTGAACTCTTGTATATATATGTGACGATAGCGTTCAGTTGGAGGAGAACAAAAAATACAATACAATTTCTCTTAATCGATTTATTACATTTCATAGATTTCTTTAAATCCCACCTCATCCTTGGTACCAACTTCCTAGCTGATCGACACTCCCCTCCATCTCAGGGTCATTTCGGCTGTCACATGACATTGAGTCGACTCAAGCAGAATTTCACATGGTCAAGAACGTGAGCAACTGTCAAAGAATTCATCCGTAATTCCGAGGTGTGTCAACGTTGTAAATCAGAATGCTTACACCCTACCGGATTGTTGCAGCCACTTCCGGTGCCCCCACAAAGATTTGGTCCGAGATATTTATGGATTTTATTGATGGTTTACAACTCGAACCGTGTCCGTATCCGTATGAAGTAGCAAGTTGACCAGCATAGGCGTGAAATGGTTTATAATGTGGATGATTATGTTTATCTCAAACTCTGGCCATACTGACAGTCTATAGCCTTTCGTCGATCCCTCAAGCTAGCACCGCGTTATTTTGGGCCCTTCAAAATCACGGCTCAAGTTGGTCCTGCCGCATATACATTGGAACTTCTAGAATGGTCTCAAATCTATGATGTATTCCATCTATGTTTACTGAAGAAATATCCTGGTTCGACTTCGCCAGTGTCTTGTGTACTTCCTCCCACAGATGACAGCCACACAATCATTTCACAGCTCGTAGCTATCTTGGATCACCGAGTTGTTCAAAAGGGCAAGCATCGATCGAAAACGAAAATCCTTGCTCAATGGGCTGGCACACCATGTGAGGATGCGACTTGGGAGAATCGCTGGCATTTTGCCAAAATGTACCCAGATTTTCTTCTTGAGAAGAAGACTGATACGGGTGCCAGTTATGTGAAGTTGCAATTGTTAGTGAGAAGACTCAGTCAAAACAGAATATTTCAATTGTTAGTCAAGTAGTTTGTGGTGCTAGAATGTGTCCCCATTTTGTTGGGGCTATTCTTCCTGATAGCTTTTCTGTTAGTTCTCTCTACTTTGTTTGTCTATAAAAAGGCACTGTTTTGAATAGATCAAGGAAGCAGAACATTATTCCCAAGATTCTTGTTCTTCCATTTTCTCACTAAATTCAAACTTAACAGATTATAAGTTATTTGGGATCCATTTTGGCGTGGTGAAAGATGACCAAAAAAAATAGTAAAAAATGTAATTTGAAAATTTTTTGTGTGTGTAGTGCACAGTCACTAAAACCACTTTTAAGAGATTACTTTTGTGTCAATATTTTGAAGAGAAAAACCATTAGAATAGTTTTTTTAATTATGTTAGAACAGTTTTGGATTCATTTTTTAACTTTTCTGTCATTTTTTAGGAGAAAGAAATCATCCAAATAATTTTTTTTAGTTTTATCAGAACAGTTTTGTATCAGAATTATTGAAAGTGGTAAAATTTTTTTGAGATTTGTAGAAAAGTCATTGGAATTTGTGAAATGTTATTAAAATTTATAAAAAATTGTTGAAATATGTAGATATAAATAACTTTATAGAAATTTCATGAAGTACGAAGAGTGTAAAATGTGTTAGAGAATTTTAGAGATTTTAAAAAATTTTCATTATTTTTTCACATTTTTTATTCCTCCAAACAGACCTTATGTGATAAAATGACTAAAAATTTATAATTTTATAAATTGCCCCTGAGGTGTCCAACAAAATTATTAGAATTTGTGTTGAGAGATTTTTTCAATTAACTCTAACAAGATATTGCCCAATTAATTATATTAATTTAATTAATATAAGTATACAAAGATATACAATAGTATGTGGAGTTAAATATGATTTTAATAAATATATAATTTTAGTAACTTAAATGATAAAATTTTAAATTTATTTTTCAGTAGTTACTAATTTTACTATTACTCCAAAAATTAGAAATTTATCGAACTGCGTGTAAATTCACCTAAATCCGTGGGTGTTTATAATAATAATAAAAATAATAATAATAATAATAATAATAATAATAATAACAACACAACTTTGTGTTACCAACAAATATGATATATCCTCTCCTCCAAACACAACCCCCCCCCCCCTCCCCGGCCCGGCGCGGGGCCTGTCAAACAAAATGCGGCCTAAAGGCTATCCACTGAAGCACAAATCTGAATTTATCCGGTTCACGAATTGGGCTTGAAGCGAGTCCATATGGCCCTCACTTAAAAAGAGTGTTTAACAATAATAATAATAATAAGCTGAATGGTGGCTCAACAACTCCATGGATGCTTGGCCCATTAACAAAAAAATGATATACTTCAGGCTGTCTTCGTTAACAAAAATATATAAATAAATAAATTAAAAAAATAAAAAATATATAAAAAAACTATACCTCAGGCTTCAGCTAATTAATAAGACTTTTCTACATGTACAGTTATAAAGGTATTAGTACAAGCTGGTGCATTGTAGTGTGAAGTCACACGTTTGCATTAATTTGATTGGCTGTATTAAATCCATTTACTTTTAGTTTCGACGACCTTGAAATTAATTTAATTTTAATTAAACTGATTCTGTTAGTTTTATTCCACACTTTAGGAGTCTCACTTGTAATTTTACAACAACCTAATGGAGATGAATATGATAGTTAAAAAAAAAAAAAAAAAAAGTGTTTATGTGTTACATTTAAAATATGTAAACACATTCTTAAAAGTAACTCTAATTTGTTATTCCAATATTTATTAATTCAATTTTTATGAGTTGTTAGGCTATTAGAAAACTTATCTATTTATTGTTGAGGCGTGTACAAATTAGTCTAACACATAAGTCTCGCAACTAAATTGGTGAAAAATTTAGTGCCTCAACTTTCAAGGACTAGATTCTAGGGCTATACTTGCATGATGTAATAGCTAGATATAGTGAAATGGAAAAATGGCACATGCACGTTGAACTTTTGTAAGTTTGGACACAGTCGAGGCACTTATGCCAATGACTTCATGGACACAGCAGGCCTAAAAAAAAAGAAAAGATGGTCAGTTCAGAATTATAGACAGCACACCTGATAATGATGCGCTCATAAAGCATATATATTTATGCGTGCCTTCGTGTGGTTCTTGAAGAGAGAGAGAGGACAAGCACAAGAACCTCAGTTGTCCTATGCGTTAATGGGGATGTCCGTAGGCCACAAGTGTCCCTAAATGCAATCAAACCAGCACTCATTGCCACCAAAGACCTTTCATGGCAATGGAATTCTTAACTAGTGGCTTTGGTTCACCCTCTGAATTTGCACTTTGTTCTCCTCAAATGATATTTTCTCCCCACACGAAGAATTTTTATTTGTTTATTTATTTATTTAATATATGTAGTGATGTCAAGAACAGTTTATGTATTTTTTAACTCGATAATTTTAGAAAATTTATGAGAGAAATATTTCGTGATTAAATTTAAACTTGTGACATTTCAAATGAGTCATAAACGCTGCCCAACCGAGTCAACCTAAGTCGCAATTTTTTTTTTTTTTTTTTTTTTTACACTTACATTGATATTGGTAAAGAAAGTATACACATTCCAGAATGCTCCCACTAAGTTGCTACCTTGTGTGTGGTGCAAAATAAGATAAAATGTTGTGTGTAGAAAAATAACAAATTGTCCAAAATGAAGCAAAATTGGCATTATTCATTTTTGCGGGGAAGTCACTTTCCAGAAAACTACTTATCCAGACTCCCCAACAAAATGATTGCATCTCATAATTTTATACAACCTCAACAGCAGCAATGTTGCTTGCTGGAGTGTCACATAAATATTTGAATAAATATTTGGGTTCCCATGTTATTCTTCGGTGGTATTCTACTTACTTTGTGTTGTGACTGTTTGATTTGAAAAAATTTTAATCGATATTAGAGTAGGTCACTCTATGTTCTTAAGTGAGATTAAATCTAAATCAATGAATTCATTTTTTAAAACTCTAAGTGACATCGAAATATCAAATTGTGAGAATGATGATTCTGATAAAGAATTTGATGACATTCAAGAAACCTACGAAAAACTTTTTAAGGACTACAGTAGGTTGAAAAAAAAAAAAGCCTAGCACCAAAGAAACAGTTTGGTGAGGAATGAAATAGACGATTTGAAAACTAAGAATAAAAAAATCTTAGGTAAACTATTCATTCTTGAATTAGATAAATTCTCTTGGTTTCAAGGTGTAGAAAAATTGAAAGCAAAGGTTGATGAGAAAAATAAAAATTTTGAAGGAAAAAAAAAAAAGAAAATTATTAGAGAACTTTAAGCAAAAATCAAGGAATTAAAAGAGAAGATAAAACATGATAGTACGATTCTTGAGAAGATAAACTCTAATTCAAACGTGTTTGAGGAGATTTGGAGCAAGTAAAGGCAACATGGAGACAAATCTAGCCTAGGATATATTGGAGAAAACATCACGCCAGCAGTATTCACATCCTTTTCAAAAGCTCTAAATATTGCTTCAAAATATGCAAAAACTTCAAAAAATTTTCCAAAACATGCTGTAGTCCCATCAAAGAGGAGTATTCCAAAGTTTTTACCTAAACAGTAATTTCCTTCTCCCAAGGCAAAAGGTACACATTTTGTTAAACCCCAACCATTTATATATGTGTGTCACCATTGCAATACTTAAAACCATATATGCCCTAACTGTCATAAAACTCTACGGTCTTTCTTTAAATTATCTTATTTTTTTTTTTAAATCAAAATCCTAGAGTTTCTATGACAAATATGTTTCAAACTTTTTTTTTTTAATTTTTTGAAAATCCACATTGATTTCAAGAACCTAAAAATTTGAATTTTTCAAAACTTAAATATGAAGAGTTTTCAAAGAAAAAGAAATCAAAGTTTAATGAAAAGTAAGGACGAGAAAAAAGTATTGTCAAGATCATCTATCCTAAAACTAGGGCTACTTTCGAAAATTTATTTTTTTCCTAATCTCTTGGACGACCTTCACTTTGAATCTCTTAGGAAGTTTTTGGATATTTGTGCACATCTTTAATTTTTTAAAAATAAAAGGGATAGGAGTTCATTATTTATTTTGAAGATATTTTATATTCTATTTGCTTATATGTGCATCAACCATGCAGGCAATTTTATTTCAATGGATTAAAACTCTGTACTTCCATTAAAGTTGAAAAGAAGTGTTTCGATGAATTTTGTCATAATTTTGATGTGCTTCTTTAAATACTTGATTGATTTTGTATATACATTTCCATTTTCTTATTTATGGATCTTGAATTAATATTTGATATATTTAAAAAATGTTGAGTGGCATTTAAAAAATAAAAAAATGAAAAAAAATAAATATATCCTGTCCTCAAAAGGGTGACTAGTAGAACCAGTGAGAAATGTTTTAATGAATCATTAATTGTTAAGGGGATAGCTCTCTACCTATAAATGTGTGAAAGTCGTCAAGACTTTGAAATAGATATACATGAAGAAAAAGAAAAATTGTGGTTGAATAAGAAAAAGAAGAAAAAGAAGAATAATAAGAAAAAGAAAAAAAAAATTACTCTATTTGGTACATTAAATTTAATCTCTTGATCTTATTATTTGTTTGAGGAGGAGTATAAATGTTTGATAAGTTATAACCTCACACATGTATAAGTATTTTCTTCCAATTTTATGACTTAATTTATCACATGACGTAGTCTTGGAGATTTATTTAAAAAGATGAATTTTCGTTCATTTAAATTTATAAGAATTAGGCGATTTAAAATTTTTTGTGCACAAAATTGGCCCAGCAAGAATTTCAAAAGAGGTTCACAAGAAAGGTGTTGGAAGGCTAATGTCTCAAATAATTCAGTGAACTATTTTTTATCTATCTTTTTAGTTCCATTTTTGTGTGTGTTTGTCGATTCATATTAAAAAGGGGAGTAAAAAATTTTAAATTATTATTTTGTGGTTTTATGAACTTGGAACTTAAACTTGGAATTTCAACTTGAATGTTGTTTTAAAACTTAAACTTGGAATTTGAACTTGAATGTTGTTTTAAAATTTTTGCCATATGATGCCTTGATGTGTTTATTCAAACATTGTAGATTAGTTTTGAAATTTAATTTAAATTTTTATATGTAATTGTTAAGGAGGAGATTGTAAGATTTTATAATGACAAATCCATATAAAATTTTAAATTAAATATGACAGATTGAAATGTTTCCTAAATTGAAAAAAATAAAAAATTTACAAGTATCCATTCTAAGTTGATAAGTTTTCAAAAGACCACAATCATAATATTGCAATGTAAATCCAAGTAGAAGTGAAGAAGAAGACTGCACAGATTAGAAAATATATGCAAAATTTCAGTACGTATCATAAGCAGCGCGCAGCTATGCCACATGGATGTTAGGAGCTCGTGAGATGCGCAACAGTTCAAGTTATATATTTTTTGAAAGATTCTATTTCCATTTTAGGATATTTGTTCTATTTAAGAAATCTGTCTATTTAATTAAGTCTTATTTGAAATAAAACTTTGTAACTTTATATATATGTATCCAGTCTTAATAAACAACAGGCACGATGAGGACATATTATAGAGATTTAGAGATAGATTTTATTCTTATGAGTTTAAGCATTTTTTCTTTAGCACTTTTATTATTTATTCTTTCTTTAATTTATGTGCGAAGAAGAAAGTCCACTTATATGTTCATCGAGTGAATCAAACAAAAGTGATAAAAGAATTTGTGCGAGTGAATCGCAGAAAATTTAAGTGGAGTCTTGTAACCTATTAATAATGGAATTTGTATTTAAAGTTTTTCTCTCTGTGAAAGGGTTTCCTTATTATCATTCGGTGTTATTTTTCTTACTTTCTGTGATTGCTTGATTAAAAAAAAAAATCAATAATAATAATGCAAAGATTTTTTAATCTAATCATCATTTTAAATGAAAATATCCAATATGAATTGTAAATGTAAACTTGCCATTGATATATTATTTCAACATAATTGCTTAACCTAAATTTTGTGGTGTTAGTATTATCTAATGCAATATCAAACAATCAACCAAACAATTTTACATGCGTAAAAATAAAGAACATTAATGTACAAGAATTTTTATGAGAAAACCTTATCAAATGTGATGAGCTTGGTCCTAAACATATAGTCAAAACTCTTCCATTTCGCAGTCGAACTCTTTGCTCAAAACAATAACTCACTGACTTCAAGCAGAAAAATCAACATACAAATCAAAATCATACATAGTCTGCAACATCGATCATGGAAAAATGTATTTTTGACTAAGTATATGAGAGAAATCTCTTTGAACGACAATCAATGAGTATGATATTCTTCTCTCTTGATTCCTGCATACTCTATTCCTACATAAATGTCCCTTATATATATAGAGCTAGCAAGCACAATAAGTATCCAATCTAGAACATGATTGAATAGAATTTTTATTGTTTCCATATTCCATGAAGTAGGGAAATCTGAATTCTTAGCTAACACATTAAAAGTTTTTAGCTTTAAACTTTACCTAAAACACGTTGAAATTTTTTGATTGCTTATTAGGACAAACTTCCTAGTGACTTAGCCAATGAACACTAAAGTATCCCGGTCTGTGTCTTTTCCTAATACTATTAAATTGTCTTTGTTTTTTTCCAATAGGTCCCAGCAAAGTATACTATCAAAATTGTATGAAAATTGGGCTTAAAACAAAGTAAGACAAATCCTCACCCCCAATTTAATTGGCTGAGACAACTAGTGGTTGGGGCAGTAAATGGCTAGCCAAGCTCCTTCGTGCTCTTGTTTATTCTTGACATATTTCATACTAAATTCCTTCGTATTTCCGTCAAACCTATATGTTTTAGCACTAACTAAATGTCTAATAACACAAGTTTGATTTCAATATTTTGTTTACAAATTATCAATTACAAGTGTAAAATTAATGTCACTTGCTATTCAAACCTTAATTGAAGTTTACTACAAATACAACCCTTTTTTAGTTATGAAAAATTATTTATACCTTTTTTATTTTTGAAATTACGTAATGAAATTAGCCTATATATATCGTCAGTCAACCTATCACATTAATAAGTCAAATTTTGAATTCTTAATCTTTTTTCCTAATGCTTGACTATAATACACACATCACCACACAATTGAATTAATTCAATAAATTAACAAACCATCATAACTATTTTATCGTTCTCACTTTCTCTCTCTCAAAAGCCGAATCCTTCTCTTGCTACCATTATTTAGTCCATCTCTCAATTTATAAATATACCCACCAATTATATTCACTCTCTACAATGGCAAACTCTATTTACTTATCTGTCTTTCTTTGTCTCTCATTGATGTTCCATTTTTATAAAGAAAAGCCTTATGTTGCAAAACATAAACCCTAGGAAGCTAAAAAACACATAGTCACTGAGGAAACAAATTATTTACATGCATATACACAACTCATGTAGCAAATGGTTTCTGGTTTCTTTTCTATTATTGTTTGAAGAAATAGTGATATGTGGATATTATGTACCACTTATAATGGATAAATTTCCTGCACGACCTGTGGTCGACCTGCGGTGGCTGAGTGAAGTCATTCCCAAATGGGATTTGGTTCACTCAACTACCTTTTAATCGGATATCCTTAACGAGTTATCCGACAAAATAGGTCATGTTATAGATCATGCGCTTAGTCATCTTCTAACAATCTTGATATATAAACCTATAAAATTGCTATTATAAACAGTTTTCATCTAACGATTTAGCTAACCAATTAAAGGATCAACATTGGGATCTACATTACAGATGGCATCATCCAATTAGATAGTGATATAATTACATGCATATCATTTCACGGAAGGTTTCACACACACACACACATCACCATTTCACAAGTACACATTTATAATACTCTTATTTTACTAAAATTCTATCAAATTATTTTCTCTCAAATTCATCGCTAACTTAATCATTAGAGCCTCTTTGGCAGGTATTACACAGGTGTTTTCGATTGATTTCTAGGCTTATATTGGGCTTGTAGAGGAGATGAATTTATTGAATCATCAGTTGGCACCGTTTATGGGAATCGAAGGAGCTATGAGCCTGCTGTTCCTAGTTCATCAGTCCTTAATTGGGAGCACTGATGATGCCAAAATGTCCCACATTGGAAAGGAGTCAAGGATTAATGCAGCTTATGAAGTACTTCTATCTTTCTTCCTAGTAGCTTTCCTCCTAATACGATGCGTTTTAAAGCCGTGTGGATACTAGATTTAATAGAAACTCTAGGGTTATGCGTGCTCTAGTGGGAGCAGTACCAAAATGAGTTAGGATGAGCTCCTGAGAAGCAGTTAACAAGCTCAAAGCGGAAATATTTATCAGAAGAGTTTACGGTGTGCGTACAAAAATGAAATTTCATCTAATAGTTTTAATAATTAATCAATTTTTCATTGTTTGAAACACATGTTAGTGTCTTGTGAGGCGATGAATTAAGTTCCTAATGGAGACACCAAAAAGCAGTGAAGTTGACATGTTTATAACACCCTCTTTTTTTTTTTTTTTTTTTTTTTTTTTTTTTGGGGGTTAGGTTCAAACTTCACAGATAAGTAAAACAATGAGCACTTGCATAAATGGCAGTGTCAAGTGTATGGTTATATATGGTTTTGATGTCATTAGAGAATTGGATAATTAATATGGGTGGGGAAGGAGAAGAAGGCTAGTGGTTAGCAAGTAGTTGGAAGAGTTGTCTTAATCATCTATTCATGAAATTAGAAAACTCTCAAATTACTAAGTTATTTTAATTAAGATGATTAGCTCAAACCATAATCAAAATCTAGTTTTTCTTTTTTCTGTTTGAAATTGTTTCAATGAGCTCACAAGCAGTATGACAATTAACCAATTTATCACAAAAAAAGCTAGATTAATTTTGCTCTTGAGTGGGAACGTGCTCATGATGAAATGAAACATCTATATAATAGACTAGTACCAAAGACGTGGCAATTCATAATTAGTATAGCCATTTTAAAAGGATAGAGACCTCTCTCTTTGGCACCATGAAAGGTCACAAATAATAGGCGACACGGTGACTCCAAGACAGTACTAGGAAGTATACGAATGCGACAAATTAATCCTCTCCATGAAGAGATGATAGAATATAGATGAATGGCTCCATGGACAAATAAGCAAGGAATATTTGTGCCTAGGGTCATCTTTAGGCTCGTCCATTTTATTCTAAAGTTTTGTTTTAACTAAGAAAACTTTGAATTAAAAATATCCAATTTGTATGTACTTACAATAAAAATTGATATATATCTTTTTTTTTTTTTTATATATATATTTTGCATAAACTAATCTTGTAGCTTTTAATTTTCTTTTTAAATTTTATTTTTCTCCAAATTCTAAAATATTATTTATATTAAACTGCTAATAATGAGTTTAAAAAATTTAAAATTTTTAGATTAAAAATGTTTATACATATATACTTAAAACAAAATGAGAGATTTAGAAAGTAAGAGAGAGT
>JAVXUM010000001.1:17842093-17853524 GCA_035590655.1 Pouteria glomerata
AATTCAACTCTGAAGGGTAAACACACTCCCATTTCATAAAAAAAAATTCAATTACCTCAAAAGTGAGGGGTATTACAGAGACCTTTGTGGGTCCAAAAATCGTCTTTGCCTTATGGTGTTTATTGTTGATTCCAAAATATTTGTATGTCTTAGTTATGTTACTAATCTTATTTTTTTGAATGGTCTTAGTTTATTGGTTATTTGCTTTCAATTCTAGATGCATTCTTTCCTTTATTGACTTGATGCACATGATCATGGCCTTGGGGTACTTATTAAAAATAGTACTTCGAATTTAGTACATCTCGATCTATCCAGTGTGGATTACCTATAAAGCAGTACTTGTCCTTCATTCGTCTCTTATCTTTTGACTATGAATGTATCATGTGACTTTGAACAAATTTTTAGAAAGGACCACCATAAGGGTTAGAGTGAAAGTTACTAGCACCATTGCAAATCAAGTGAGAAAAATCACTTTGGTGAAATTGGGAAGGCTACTATCCTTAATTGTTTCTGAAAGCGACCAAATCCATAGTAAAATAAGGGAGGCTTGTTGAACATTGTTACATTGTAAAATATTCTAGGCCATTAGAAACTATATATAAGATTAATAAGATGTAGGTACTTTGTCACACGTTCTAGTCTAAGTATAGCCTTGAACTCTTGGACTAGTATGATCTATTTTTTTATCCATTCTTAATAGAATTTGAGTTCTTGAAACAAGTTGTTTGAGTTCCACACACATATCACAAACATTTTCCTTATGGTATGAACTTGACACATCCCAGCTTTCAAATCTTGGAAAGAGTCTTTGCAGATTGAGTAGATTTAACCTTTAAACTTTTTGCTCCATTCAAACTCTTGATTTGTTTCAAGTTATTTTCATACATTGTTTTCCTTCTATGGATATTTTTTTTAGTTTATTATTTATGTTTTTTTTTTTCTTTATGGAATCAATTTAAGGTTCACCAAGATGATTTTTGGCCTTACTTTTTTTAGTTTGGTTATTTTTTATCTTGAAAATTACATAACAAAATAGTGGGAGAATTGGTTGAATGATTCTAATTATACACTTTTTTTTTTTTTTTGTTGTTCAAAGTTGCACCATATTCTTAATTGGTATATATTTGAGAGTTACAATTTTGGTGTAAGTTATTTCTTCATTTTGAGTTTTTGTTTCAAGGTAATCAAGGACTTGATATTGAGGGGGAGTTTCCTAAAGTTGATATTTTTTTAGTTATTGTAAATTTAGATTAGGAGTCAATCAAATTTTTTTATTTGTGTTTTTTGTCACGTAATCATCAAAAGGAAGATTATTAGGTTTATTATTTTGATTAATGACAACTGCGAGTCAAAATTTTAGTTTGTGAAGTTTTTGAAGTGTCTTGAATCGAGTCTTATTGGTTGAGTTATTTCTAGATTCAAAGAAAATTGTTTCAAACAACTTTTCTAGTAAGGAGAGTGCCCAAAGACAATTCAAGCACTCAAGTTATGGAAAAGGAGCTCATAGGGAATTTAAACACTCAATATTCTAAAAAAAACAATTCGAAGGGTGTTCGAGCAGCCTAATTAGAATTTTTGTTGTCCTAATTTCTTCACAGTATAAAGGGGTTTTTTCCGGTAGCTATAGACATCTCTCCTATTCGATTGTGAAAAACCCTAATCCTCAGATTGAACAAATACAAGCTAGATCAGAAAAAGAGTATTGATTAAAACTTTTCATGTTTTGGAAGAAGAATATCTTTGGGTTCTAGGAGATGCCGTTCGGGTTTAAGAACAGAGTAAATCACACGAGAGAAGGTTCATCGTGAGTTTAAGCGAGTAAGAGAAGAACAGAGTTAAGATGGAGTCTAATTTTATTTGTATTCAGTCAATCTCTTATAATCTTTTTATATATAGTGAATTGATTTTCAAATTAATAACTTTATAAACTTGAGATTTTACCTAAAAATGATTTTAGGATTTATCTAGTTAAAATCATGTGTTTTCTCTTTTTATACTTGATTGTGATTTATTCTGCATATCATATTTTCTTGATTTTTCATAGTTTAAAGAAGCACGACGTTGATAAGAGAGACAAATCCAAATAAGCCCTTGCTTTGTCTTTAATTAGTGAGATGAAATGCATGCATGGGAACTTCCTTTGTCATTACCCTAGTTCTTATCTACAACCTTTGAAGATACACAACAAGGAAGAAGTTTCATAGTGGGGAATCACCAAAACTACACATAATTAATATACAAATATATATATAAACAAAAAACATGGTGGTAGATTACCGAACTCTTATTAATAAAAAAGCATGAAACATGCGGTTGCTAGTTGCTGCCTCTGAGATTTGCAAAGACTTTGTGATCTAATTCCACTATACTTTATTACCATCTTTTTGCTCAACAAATTGTTGGTGGGGATCAGCCCAATTAGATTCAGAGCAGGAGATGAAAAAAATTTGTATTAGTAAAAAACAATCATATTTGGTTGAGTAGTTTAGATGAAGAGATTATGCCCCGAATTTTAGTTATTATTATTATTGTTGTTAATGAGAGAGATCTAGAGAGATAGAGATGTAATGGATGTCGCAACACATCGTTAGGCATAAATGGGTGACAAAACTTGAGTACTTGAGAGATGATCAGTACAACCATATGGTTTTCACATTATTATTGCGTTTAGGAGCAAATTGATATAGTGGTAATGTTCTCAAAACACAAAATAATGGGTTGTTTTGTTGAAAAACTTTTTGATTGAACGAATGGGCTAATAATGAATACTTAAAAGAAATAAGTAGTTAATGATTCCTTTTTAACATGTCACCTTGTTTAGAAGGTTAAATATTTTTTTATCGTTTTAAAATGAAAAATTTATTAATTAATTTTAGAGCATATTGTAAATAATAGAATAATCGCGGCCTTAAATATTTGAGATTTCCGTTGTCATTGCCGAGAATCAAACTCATGCCGACCAATTGGTGAAGAAAACTAACCAAAAAAATTTCTTTTTATTTAACCAATTTTTTTTTTTTTTTTTTTTTTTTTTTTTTTTTGTGTGAGCAATCTTTAGCAACTAAAATTTTGGTCATTAAAAGCAAACATTTGGAAACAACAGGTGCAATTTACCTGCTAAGATTGACATCAAAGTTTAGCACTTCTTCCCACTAATTATCATAAATGTATCACTTTTGATAATTAATTGGTTGAGAAAAATGATAAAAAATTATTATTTTAGTTTAATTATTTTTATTTTTTTGCAACAAAAATTATCTTTTTTTTTTTCGATCAATTGGTAGTTAAAGGTAGCACATTTATCAGAAAAAAGTTAAAAAATAAGCTAAAAAATTTATTATTTTTACCTAATTATTAAATTGTTTTTAAACATTTAACAAGAGAAGTTTTGGACTCTAAAAAGTGCAATTAACCGAGAAAATTGGTGCTGAATAGTTAAATTTAACATTTTTTCAACTAATATATATGGTTGCTAAAAGTGTATTTTTTTGTAGTAAATTTTTAGAGTCATGCTATAAATATTCATATGATTGTGTGATTGATATTATTACGTGTAATCATTTCGAGTGCAAGGGTGTCATCAATAATAATTTGGCAAGCCTAGAGTTAAAACTCTATGGAGTTGCGCTTCAAACTAATACTTATTGTATGGTGATTATGATAAAAATGAAATGAAGAATAATATGTGATAAAAAGAAGATAGTTTTGTGTGTATGAAAATGATAAAAATAAAATAAAATAATAAAATTTACTTGTAATATTTATTATCTTCTTCATTGTTGTATTTTCATTTAATAATTTTTATAACTCGAGTTAATATCCAAATTCAAAAAAACTTTCCATATCAGTTCTTCTTATTGAAAAGATTTATTTGAATATTAACGATATAATATTGCCAATTTATTCTTAAGTGCTAGAAACCTTGGATATATCAAAAACATTAAGTTTTCAGTCACACAAATTAAACAATATTACAAAACAAATCAAAAGTATCCACAAAATATTTTTCAAAAATTGCATTACTCTTATTAAATAAATAATACTTACACGAATACAATAATTTCACCTTAAATCTAACATATGTTTAATTACAAACTAATCAAAAAAAAAAAAAAAAAAAAAAAACAAAGAAAAAAGAAAAGATGAATCTAGATTGAAAAAAAGGGATTACAATTATTCAAAAAAATTATCAAATTAATCCCTGTATAGTTTTTATACAATTTTAGGTTGAATACACAAAAATAGAGTCAAAATCGTATTTGAATCAAATATCGTTAGCCTCAAGTTGGGCGCCTAACTTTAGTTGTATTTTTCACTCCCGAAATGTCAAAATAAGGAAACGGGTATTATAGACAAAGTTTTAGATTTTTTTTCTAGTCTTTTTTCTAATAAAGAGAATATCATATCAATAAAATGTCTAAATCAAAAGTTACGATCGAAATACTAAAAGCATATCACGTTGATTAATTTTTTTGAAAATCTTTGGATTGTGCAACCTTGTATTATAAAATCAAAAAATGATAAAAGAAATGATATTTATATATCAAAATTATATAAAAATTAAATAATAAATATTATTATACTTAAAAATTAATAATTTAATATGAATATGACACTTAAATAAAAAGAAACTAACCTTGTCACCATAGTGGCGAATAATTTTTAGCAGGGGTAAAAACAAAATCCTATGATTTTGAAAACAACATGAAATACTAAAATTAAATTTATCCATGTTAGGTATATTATTTTAATTAATGGCAATTGCGAGCCAAAACTTAATTTTGTAAAGTTTTTGAAATATTTAAATCGAGTTTTGTTAATCAAGTCATTCCTCGGTTCAAAGAAAATTACTTCAAACAACTTTTGTAGAAAATAGAGAGCTAAAAAATAGTTCAGGTATTTAAGATTTTGAGAAAAAAAAGTTCGAAGGGAGTTCAAGCAGTTAAAATCCTAAAATAAATAGCTCGAAAGGTGTTTGAGCGACCTAACTGACATTTTTGTTGCTCTAATTTCATTGTAGTATAAAATGATTTTTTTTTCCTACAGCCGCAGACATTTCTTCCGTTCCATTGAGTAAATCTTAAAATTCAAATTTCTATCTATCCAAATTGAAGAAATCAACAAGAAGGGTTTCAAAAGAACATTAATTTAACATTTCATCTTGATAAAAAAAAAAAATATATCTCTTAATTTTAAGAAATACCATTCAAGTTTAAGAATAGAATCAATTCACGAGTTTGGTTTATTGCGGATTCTAATGAGGAAAAAAAGAATAAAGTTAAGACGGAATCTAGTTCTATTTTGTATTCTTGGAATTTCTTGTAACTTTTCGATTTTATAGTTAATTAATTTCTGAATTAATCGTCAATAAGTTCGAGATTTTTTACCTATAAAGGATTATAGGGTTTTTCTTGTTAACATGTTATGTCCTTGCTCTCGCTGTGGTTGATTGTAATTATTCTTTACAGTATATTTTTTTATTTTTTATCTACATTTATTTACTAAATTAATTTTAAACAAATTATAAAATTTCAAAAATAATTATATTTTTAATAAATTATAAAATTATTAAAAATTAATTGTTTCTCTAGAATTATCATTAAAAAGTTTCCTTTTAACCTTCCTCGTTATTAAATATAATATAATACTATTCAATTAATTACAAAGGCATTGTAATAATTTTTGTATAAAACAACTAATTTTGTACTGGTACCGAATAATGAATGCACAAATGTACGAATAAAAATTAGTTTTTTGACAAATTACCAAACTCCATGACATTTTTTTTTCCAGCTAACTTAAATGCACAATTTCTTGTGGGTGGTGCTATTCGTAATCTATTTTTTATCCCACAATTTAGTTAATTTTTTTCCTTTTTAAGATAAAAATACTCTAACATAAAATGATTTTCTTGTCCTCCATATTTATTATACAAAACCTACACCTTGAAAAATTTTATATAAAATTTCAACAAGAACTTATTGAAAATATCAAATAATATTGACAATTTCTTATTAAAAAAATTAAATAAATTCGTCAACCACTTACTTAAATTTTTAACAGATAAACGAAACATTTCAACAATTGATTACGAGACAAATGCAAAATTTTCAATAAGTACTTGCAGTGAAAATTAAACAATTTCAACAATTAGTTATTAAAAAAAATTAACAAATTGTGGGTATTTTTGAAACTTTAAGTATAATTTAGGAGTTGCATGAAGAAATTATTAAATTATTTAAAAAAATATAAAATGCTTGAATTATTTAGATTACATGAAAGCGAAAAAATAAAAAAAAAATTATAAATAGCGGCACCTTTTATTTTTATAACTTTTAACTTAAAAAGCTGATACCGAACTTATTTTTGGCAGACTTAATTTTAACTTAAAAGCTGATATTAAATTTTAGAATGTCAATTTTACAATCTTTACAAAAACTTCGGTATGTATATGCAAAAGGAAGCAACAATGATTAATAATTGCTTAAACACATTCCATGGACCAGAAATTATGCCATAAAAGTAAATCATCTCATTGTTCCTAAAATAATGTACATCGAAAAGATCGAAGGACCGCTTCAAGGTTAACTCAAAAATAAAAAATAAAAAAAACCATCTCCACGTACTTTTCAATTTTTAGTTATGATTGCCCAAATCAAGCACCCATTTAGACTATTAAGTTTAAAATAGAGAAAATGTTATTGAAAATGTTGCATCCACAAGTAACGAATAAAATGTCAAATTTTTATTACAAATAAGTCATAAAGTTTTTGTTTGCTTAAGCAACAAAAAGATAACACTAATGGGATAATAATTTCAACATTTCTATTTAAAATAAAGTAAAACACAAAAAATATATGTAAATATTGTATATAAATAGATTTGAATTATACTTTTAGATACTTTTATTTATTTCTTTATTTTTGCGCTACTTACAAATTGCTTTCACTTTTATACTAAGCAAAACATTATATCAAAATGAAATTTTAATCCTTACCAACAAAGTAAGGAGTACAACATTCTTTAGTCAGGGCCAAGCCTGACCTAGGCCAGTCACTGAGGCTTAAAAATTTTGTCAAGCTCGGCCTAATACCTATATATATATATATATATGTACTAAACTTAGTTAAAAAAAATATATCAAGCCTAGTTAACCCGACCCAAGCCTACCGTTCTAATCCTAATCCCTGCCTGAAATTTAAATAAAGCATATTTTTCCTTTTTAAATTTGGGTGAAAAATTTAAAATATTAGTTCAAACCCTCTCAAAATATGATCAAATTATCGAGTCCTAACACGCATGACATAAGAATATGAGAACTAATAAAAATCAAATGAAAAGTCAATTCAAAGTTAAGTCAACATTTTATATCAATCGGAATATTTATTATCATCCCTCGTTCTCATATTAAATTAAATAAAATGCATCATCACAAATTAAAATCAAACGTCAAACCTCGTTGACAACATTTAAAGTTTAGACGATCACAACATATATCGTTATAATACAAGTGTAAATATCAGTTGATACTCACATCCCGAGTCATACAAATAAAAATACAATTATTCAAATTAGAAATAAATACAAAACTAAATTATTTCCGTCAATCTCAGCCCAATTCTAAGTGATTGCTTTCTAGTCTTCGGGGTCACCTTTAATATGGAAGTAGTGAGCATATACAATTACTTGACATGTAAGTAGAATTGTGCAAATGTGTACGAGTATACATAACTCAAGAAAATAATATAATTTATAATAATATTAACAAAATATAATATATTTAATGTAAGAACATGAGGGCAAAACTCGTACGAGGGATCTCGTTGAGGAGCAAACCGGGTTTTAAATATATATATATATATATTTTTTTTTTAAAAGAATGAGTTTAAATGGGCGTGTCTATGGAATAAACTTATATTCAAATTTTTTTAAGCCCAACTCGATGGACCAAAAATCTATTTCAAACTTGATCTGAACCCCTCGTTATGTAGCCCTACTTAGGGTGTTTGGTATGAGAAAAAATATTAAAAAATTTTAAAAATTGTTATCTCACTACACGCATTACGAACTTATAATTTATTTTATTTTATCATACTTTTTATTACACTATATGCTAAAATACGGAAAATGACTGCGTACTCTTCTACTGGAACCTGTATCCTCAAAATCTGGCAGCTCGAAAGTTTTACCATTGTACCAAGTAATATCACAAGTCTTTTCAACTCCAATTAACCTAAAGAAATAAAAGAGTGGACACACATTAAATAGACTTTATGGTGTAGGAATGTGACCGATCATTTAGAAAGGGATAAGGAATTACCTTAGAATTAAGAATAAAGGAAAAGTGATGTTATTTTTAATAAAAAAAATTATTTTTAAATATTAAATTAGTAAATATACTTTTTATAATTCATTAGTTTAACTGACCCCTTTAAAAATATTTAATGTTTATTAAGGATGTCGTCACAAAAAAAAAAAAAAAAAAAATTATTATTAATTTTATTGTTTATAGAATTTAGTATTACATTATATGTTATATTTATTTCTATTATTCTTAAAAGTATTCATTAATTAATGTAATAAAAAATGTATTTTATTTCACAAAAAAATAATTAATTTTGATTCTTGTAAATTATTTTTTTATTAAAAAAATTAAATTAATTTTAATTTTTTAATAAAATTAAAATAATAAAAATATTTTAATAATTTTATATTCGAAATCAAACAGGTCACTTGCCCTCTACGCGGCCATGAGTAGCACTGTTTTACTAAAGGGTTTTCATTTGCCGTGACTCAAAGTTTCTAACCAAATCAAGCAGATAAAATGACCAGACAATCTATCCAATGAACCAATAAAGCAAAATAGAAAATGAAGTTACACAAAAATTCCATAAAAGATTTACAAGTGTCTATGCCTAATTTCAGAGATTAATGGAACCTTTGGGAAATATGTATGTGTGTGTATATATATATATGCATGACATGCCTAAATTAAGGTAATTGATGTGAAAACCATTTTGATGGGTCCATTCCATTCTAACCAAATTCAAAGTGCCCCGTGAGTCACCAAAATTAGTATTAAAATGGCCATCCAAATCCCATTCTGATTTAACAATTTTCTTGCTTTTGGATTTGACCTGCATTTCGTCATCAATCATCAGGTGTAATTGGCTGAAAGGGTTTAATATATATGACGCTGAAATTGGCACACCCTGGGAAAATTTTTTTTTTTACTTTTATTTTTATTTTTATTTTTTTATTTTTTTTTTTTTGAGATTTGACTTTTAACACCACATCTTATTATAATTTTTCTTCTTCCTTGTAGAACCGTTCTCCAAATAATTATAATCCCCACATCGTAACTTTTTTTTTTTTTTACCCTCCCCTAGTGAGCATTACATCTGATGTTCAATGATTATCCAAAACCCGAATTATCCATTCGCGCAATGCATGCATGGAAGTAGGAAATACATACATGCATATTACATACATGTCATTATTGTGTTATGCTGACCCAACATCAAGAAAAGTAGCTTTTTAAGTGTACAAGATTTTAACAAAACATGCACATATCTATGTAGTTGCATACATACCATACATGTTTGAAGTGCCATTGCCATGCATGTCAAGTTCCGCTTTCGTAAGCCCCTGATACTGTTGCTATTTGTTGATCAACCTGGCCCACGAACATGCCTTCTCCTCCTATAAAACCCCTCCAGTTCTTGTGCTGTTCTTAACTGCCTTCTCAGCATTCTCTGCAAAAAAAAAACCAATCTCCAATTATCATTTCCAGATATATTTTTAGCCATGCTTCCATCAGAGGTTGCAGCAATCCCCTACCTCGCTTCTGACAGTTACCCGCCCCCGTTTCCCGCAAGCTTTTCCATTGCACAAAACAACATACCATCTCTCAACGCCTGCAGATTCCTGACCAACTTGACAAATTCTCAGCCTTCTCTACCTGTCCACGATTTCACTCCACAGTCCTCGTGCATCAGCAACAACTCGACCTCAGATGAAGCAGAGGAGCACCAACAAGGCATCATCGACGAAAGGAAGCAAAGGCGGATGATATCCAACAGAGAATCTGCGCGCAGGTCTCGCATGCGGAAACAGAAGCACCTTGATGAGCTGTGGTCGCAGGTGGTCCGGCTGAGAACTGAGAATCACACTCTCATAGACAAGTTGAACCATATGTCGGAGTGCCACGACAGGGTTGTTCAAGAAAATGTAAGGCTGATGGAAGAAGCCTCTGACCTTCGACAAATGCTCGGCGGGCTCCAAATCGGTAGTCCTCCTTGCGCTGCTCTGAGCGACCTGGACGATGTTACTAATTGCAACACAGCTCATCTAAGAGCTGAGGCCTCCAACCACTCCATCACTGCTTCCACAAATCTTCTTCACTGAGAGAGAGTCCTAATTTTCTATCTGTTTTCCTATTATTAGTATTATTATTATTTGTAGTTACTTTTGTTTAGTATGGATGTTTATCAGTCTTTGATGGCCTTCACCTCAGCTGTGTGAGACAAAAAAAGAAACTGGGCAATAACACCTTTCAACCATGTCCTTCCAACTTGGCTAATTAAGGTCTTGCACTCCGTACACATCCATGCTTGATTGAATAAAACTGTTTCCAGCTCTTCTCGCCGCATAATTATACAGTGGCATGTGCAAGAAAATATGTGAAAATGATGTCTAAAACTGCCCGTCAACACAATTCAAAGACTCCATAATGACGTTTATGCAATGATCATTTTCAGAACCCCACAGGTCTCAATCATGGATTATTCAGATGATACGCAAATCAGATAAAGAGTATCAAATAATCCTTTAAGAAGAATAAAAAGATATATTATAAGAAGGGGTAGAGCAGATAATAGAAAATTCAATGTTTCATGGCTGAGGAAGCAATAATTGTTTGTCAAATGTACTAAAGCAAGGTCAAGAACAAGCATTAGCTATAGTTGGTGGCATCAATGAAGAGCAGGCAAAAACAAATTGAAGGCTGGCCCCATTACCAATCCTATGTTACACACAATACTGCAGGCAAAGAGACAAATGGTGGTGGTAGTGCTTGTGGTAGTGGTATATAATACAAAGAACTACTATAAGAATCAAAGCCTTTGAAAAAGCAATCCACTAAAATGCCATATACTGTTTATAGCTTTTTGTGAGAACAACAAAGCCTCTCTAACTTTGTTTACAACAGCTTACATTGTTTTCATACATTTGGATTTTATCAGATGGGAACTTTGTCTCAGGTGCTGCCTGAACATTAAATTTTCTTTATATTGACATACAATTTGCACCGGCAAGTTCCTCTGTGCCCCCATCTCACTGAAATTTCCGAAACCGCCTCTCTCTCTCTCTCTCTCTCTCTCTCTCTCTCTCTCTCTCTCTCTCTCTCTCTCTCTCTCTCTCTCTCTCTCTC
>JAVXUM010000001.1:17865218-17877831 GCA_035590655.1 Pouteria glomerata
TAACACTCAACCAACGCATATATTCATATAAATTCAATTCCGAAAGACCAACACATTCCCAGTCCATTCAAAGGATCCCCATTACATCAAAAATGAGGGGTATTACAGTGGATGAGTTTGGTTTGGACATAGAAATAGTTTTCAGAAAGTAGAAGAATTAAGGGTTGTGATTTTATATAAGTTGACAGTTTGTTAATTATGATCACTAGTTGTATGCACTAGATCAGTGCTACTTATTTTTTCTGTAGTTTTGGCATGGACGATGTGTCTATTGGGAATTTAGGAGCAAATTAGTCAAGGGAAACCATCAACCAAAAAAAAATTTTAAAAAAATTTAAGGTAATAATTTTTTGAGTCTTGATCCTAAGAAATTTTTAATAATAATAATATTAATATTAATAAAAACTAAAACCACTACAATTAAGGAAAAATAAAAAATATAATTTTTTTAAAATTTTTAAAACACCAAACAGGTTTCAGTTAATCACTCAATTAAACTCATTTATAAATGGGTGTTTTAAAAATTACTCATTAGCAACTCAATTAATAAAATAATAGGACCTAAATCTATTTATTATGAGTTTAATTAGGCAGGTTAATGAGTATGAATTAACTTTGCCACCCCTACACACAACACTTATGTGCACATGACAAACCTCCAAGTGGGACATCATGTGGTTCCATATAAATAAATAGGCAACTTACAGCATGATCTAATTTGCTCATAAAACCCTAGCTAATTGAAAAACACAGAGGAAGAACAACGATTCTTTTCAGTGCTTGTGAGTAAAGATTGTGTAAACTATATGCAACAATGACAAATTGATTCAACATTATTGAACTACCAATGTGATGCAACATTATTGAACTGGATACAGGGTAGAGGATCTTACCTTCCAATCTTTAATTGGGAGGAAGAACAATTCCAAGTCAAACAGAAGAGAGAAGATTTGGGAGAAAGTCAATTCAAACGGTTAGGACTTCCTGACGGGTGTACAGAATGTGCGTGCTGAGTTATTTGCGGCCTACATTTATAGGTATTATATAGGTTGGGCTCTTAAACCTAACTTTTTAAGTTTATCTTCGCGCTGTCAATTCACACACAAAAAAAAGATACTATTATATGATTCTATCATCTCGTTATTTCTTTCTCTTTATATTACGGGCCATGTAAGTAGTTTTTGTCAAATCACATAACTAAGAAAAGTGCACTTCATAAGTAGGTTATCCATTGAATTCATTTACACTTTGTTTAGAACTAGTGATTTGATGAAATTAGTTAAAATTAAAATAAAATTTTACAAATTTAATTTAAAATTAAAATTTAACCCTTCAATTTTGACAGAATCACTCATAATCTAAATGCCACGTGACTAACGTTAAAATATTAACCCTGTCAAATTTTGATCAAACTATGTATAATTTCGATGTGACTGTCATGGTAGCCATGCATTCCCAGGCGGGAATAGCATCCGATAAGTGGACAATTAATACACTCCTCCAATAAGGCCAAAATGGTTTTCCAAGATATTTTTCCCTTATCCTCTGGTTCATGTCTAATCAGGCGAACCCATAATTCATCTCAGCCATTCCAATAATTTAAACTGATCTCAATTTCGCTCAGTGAAACAGCCATGGCATGTTCACTCACACCCCTATCTGTGATTTCTTCAACCAACCAAACATTCCCCAGTTTTAGTAGGAGAACTTCGGCTTCTGTACTGAACACGAGAGCCATGGCTAAAGAGCTTTACTTCAACCGTGATGGTTCAGCCACAAAGAAACTCCTGGTCACGCTTTGAAGACAATCTTTGGTTCTTTGATTTTCACAATAATGGTTTATTATTGCTTGACCCACATGGTTAAAATCAGTTCGTTTTCGTTTGGTGCAGGCAGGGGTCGATTTGGTGGCAGACTTGGTTGGAGTGACTTTGGGTCCAAAGGGTCGGAATGTGGTGTTGCAGAACAAGTATGGACCTCCCAAGATTGTCAATGATGGTGAAACTGTTCTCAAAGAGGTAACACGTCTACATATGTGGCTCATCATTTTTGTATTCTTGATGTAAAGTTAGGCGCTAGTTTTGAATTTGGGTGATTCAAATCTTGGAGATAGTGGGTCTAAATCTTTAGTCTAACTTCTAAATGAAAATAGAAATTAGTTTACTCCACTCCCAGTGGTTTAACTTCTCTTTTTGCCCATAGTTCTGATTGAGCGATTTGAGGAGGGAATGGTGAAGATTGACGGTGATGCTCATCTGTGGCCGTAGATTATCAATATGGTAAACATTTCACATCATGTGGAAGAACTTCTAGATTAGTCTCATGGGTGGATGCAAGTAGTGATAAGGGTCCACTGACCCGAAGCAATATTTTTACAAGGAATAGTATAATTTTTGGGTTATTTTTGTAATTTTGCACCACAAAATATATTCAACAAAATAGATTGTCTTAATATCTCAAATAATTTATAAACTTTGCCCTTACTTTTATGTGGCAATGGGGTCCATCGACCCCCATGTAATGAAATTCTAAATCCGCCACTGAGTGGTCTTATGCTAGCAAGTTATTGGGATTTAGGCTCCGTTTGGGAAAAAAAAACTGAGTAGCCAGCTACTCAGTTTTTTTTTTGTCCTTTTCTACAATTACTAAACTTACCCTTTTACATTTTAAATTTCTTTTAAATTATAAAAGGTAAAACTGTCAAATTACACTTCCCAAAAAAAGCCAGCTACTAAAAAGTTAGCTTTTTTCCCTTCCTAAATACAAAAAAAGCTAGCTTTTTTTGTAGCTGGGTAGTAGCCAGCTACAAAAAAGCTAGCTTTTTTTCTTCCCAAACTAAGCCTTAAAATTAAGCAACAGTGTTATAAGGTGAATTTTGATAAATTTCTGCCACAATTTCATTTTCCTGTTAGTTACCAAAATAAAATTGTTCAATCATCATGAAAGAAAATTTTGGATTTCTTTGCGGTCTTTTCAATTACGGGGGTTGAGACTGCCCCTCCCCAGATCCAGCATAAGCCAGAGCCTTGCGCACTGGTTAGTCTTTTTATGTTTGATTCAAAAAGTGACTTTTATCAACCCTTAGAATGTGTTTGAAGAAATGCCAAAAGAAAATCTGTTTTAATGCAAGAAACCAGGATGTGATGTGAATGTAGTTGATAATGCAGTTCAAATCTTTAACTAATTGAACCTATACAGAGGTTCAGAGGTTGAAAATTGACTATGTAATGAGTTCAAGTTTCCATGTAACAAGAGCCCAATTGAATATAATCTCTGAGGTCATTTCACTATGTTAAGGACTTCTGTGAATGATTTATATGATGTTCAAAGCCTTCCATTGTGGACTGCAAAGAAGAATGTTTATATAACACTGTTCAACATGATGTTTTCCATGTTTATACAACACTGTTCTCCAACATGATGTTTTCCATTACATTGTAGTTTAAATTTGCTGATTTTCTACCTTCATTGCAACTGTTGCTTTCCTTTTCATTGTTGCATTCTATCAGTAGCTATTTGACGTTAAGCATACAAATTCTTTAATCTATCCTGGATAAGACCAATTACCTTTAAATAATAAGAAAAACTTTCTTTTTCATCCTAATGCCAGATTAAAATTAGAATTGAATATTTTGATGGAATTTCTTATTTAAACTGTAATTTGCACTTAAGAGTGGTGACACATGGCATGATGAATTTATAAATCATTAAAATCTGGGCGTTTTAGAAATCCACAACTCTATGTGATGGGACATCAACTATATACATCTTCCTAGGCTATTAATAAAGAAACATTTCACTTAAACTAGACATATCTGCCTAGGTTAAAAATTGATGAGTTTTCTCGGCTATTTTTTCTCTTTGGTGGATTGCGTTCTTTCTCCTTTTGGATGTCTTTAATTTGCTTTAATCAATTAGATAGAGCTGGAAGACCCGTTGGAAAATGTCGGAGTAAAATTGGTGAGACAGGCTGGAGCAAAGACAAATGATGCTGCTGGTGATGGTTCCACTACATCAATAGTGCTTGCTCAAGGTCTGATTGCTGAAGGTGTGAAGGTACGAATGGGATGCTATTATATAAGCGGTATAGCTATCCTATCAGAACAACAATAGTAATCTGTTCTGATACACAAAGGAAAGAACATTATATGTATCATTGTTGTTGAAAATATGCCTCTTGTTTGGAGGTGTTAACTTAGGCCAATTATATTGATAGAGCATTTTTCTATTCATTCAGAAAGTGCTCAGGCAATATCATTTGCCTTGACTTATTAGTAATGAGAAGCAACCCTGTTACCCTTCCTATCACTCTTTTCGCTTTTATGGGTAGTAAAGCAATTTCTGGAGGTTTTAGAAGGCATGAATGTTTTTTATTTTCTCCTTGTTGCGTTTTTCTGAATATTTCTATTCACTAGGTTATTGCAGCTGGCATGAATCCTATTCAGATCTGCCGAGGAATCGAGAAAACTGCAAAGGCACTTGTTTCTGAACTCAAACTGATGTCAAGAGAGGTATACGGTAATTCCAATCTTAGCTCATGCATGGCAGTGATGCAAAACGTTAGCAACCACCTACTCATTAGCTTATGTCAAAAACTCACAGCAAATATTGACTATCTTCAGGTTAAGGATCATGAGCTTGCAGATGTTGCTGCTGTAAGTGCAGGAAATGATTATGCAGTAGGAAACATGATTTCTGATGCTCTTCGACTAGTGGGGAGGAGGGGTGTAGTCACAATTGAGAAAGGAAATTATGCTGAGAGTGCTTTACAACTTGTTGAAGGAATGCATTTTGATCGTGGATACTTGTCTCCCTATTTCGTAACTGATCGACGGAAGATGATAGTGGAGTTTTATGATTGCAAGGTAGGGCTGTTAACTTTGTCAAACATTTTTCAGCATTCTCCACTGCAATATTCAAAGGGTGTGCAATTCTTTGGTTGCAGTTACTTCTGGTCGACAAAAAAATCACAAATCCAAAGGAGATGTTTAAATTATTGGACAGTGCAGTTAAGGAGAAGTACCCAATTCTGATAGTTGCAGAGGGCATTGAGCAGGAAGCTCTGGCTCCAGTAATTAGAAACAAACTCAGGGGCGTCCTGAAGGCAGCTGCTATAAAAGCTCCTGCCTTTGGTGAGCGCAAGAGCCACTACTTAGATGACATTGCTATCTTGACTGGAGGTAGTGAATTAATTATTAAAGAACATGATAATTTGTCTTTCAAATATATGGTGCCTGTAATTAATCAAAACACAGCATCATTTGTGGAATGAATTAATTCCTTAATATACTTAAGCATACCTACCAATTTGCAACTCCTCTACATGGAGAGGAGTCTTAAGGGTGTGTTTGAAGTAAGGATTTGGCGAGGGAAAGGAAATAGAAAGGGAAATGTAGAAGAAAAGGTAGGAAAAAGGGGAAGGAAACATAAAATCCAAAATAAATATTCTATTTAAATAAATCCAAAAATAAAAAATAAATAAATGGCATTCATCAATTAATTAGTTTTTAAATTTAATTATTTTTAATTTCTCAAAATCCCATGCGTTTTTCCCTTCAATTTTCTATCACTAACCTAATATAAGAAACAATTTTGAATCTTTATTCAGTTTCTTTTCCCTTGATAAATCCTGGGTCTAAACATAAACTAAGGGAAAAATTACATATTATTAAAACTAAGCAAGTATCTTATTATATTATTATATTTTGGTTTTTGTAAGGAAGAAATCCATCCTCTGTTCTGGGAAAAATCCAAAATCTAGGACTGAAAATAATGATGCCATGCGGTGATGATAATGGTGATGATATCTGGGCAGAAGTGGTTAATTTTTTTTGAAGTTTATTAGCTTTAAATCCTAAAGTGTCTCCGGTTACATATAGAAGATAAAATGGCTCAAATTGTGGGTACATTTCCATTCATTATCAAGTCCATGGACCACTTAACAATTTTTTTGTTGTAATACTTATTTACTTGCTGAGCTTACATGTGTTTTGCAGGGACCGTAATCAGGGATGACATGGGCTTGACCCTAGAGAAGGCTGGAAAGGAGGTACTGGGTACTGCTACCAAGGTAGTGATAACTAAGGATTCCACATTGATAGTAACCGATGGAAGCACTCAAGCTGCTGTTAAGAAGAGGGTTTCTCAAATCGAAAAGCTTGTCGAGGTAAATATATTGTCTTTGGTTTTTTCTTTTTTTGAACTGCTATCCATGCAGTTTGATGCATCTTTTCAATTGAACTTCTTTCCCAGTGAACAGAAACATAAATGTTTTATTCAATTTAGATGTCTTTTTAGATTTGAATCTTTTAATGGGAACGAGTGAACATGCATATGGGGGAAAAAAATCTGTTAAGTTCTTGAGGTGTTATTGGGCTTCCTCTTGTTAATTGTGATGAAATGGACCAAAAGGTGCTTAGTCATTATCTGACGTTAACAGTGATATAAAATGCTGTATTGGCTGGCATTTTAATGGAATCCTAGCAAGGATTCAAAAGGCTTTCAATAGATGGTTTTCTTTGAGAATACTGACTCTGGCTTTCTTTTCAGAACACCGAAGAAAAATATCAAAAGAAAATACTGAATGAAAGAATAGCAAGGTTATCTGGAGGAATTGCCATTCTTCAGGTAGCTTTATAATTGCTGGAGCTGACATTGTGATAATATGGGGTTTTCGAATTGATGCATTTAATTGCACGAAATGGTTAACAGGTAGGAGCACAAACGGAAGTAGAGCTGAATGATAAACACTTGAGGATTGAAGATGCTCTAAATGCAACTAAGGTAGCCAGTTGCCTTTTTTCTGAGAACTCTTTTTCTTTTCTTTTCTTTTCCTTTTTTTTTTTCTTTCAGAGGTTACTTTTTTGGCTATTAGTAGTAACATTCTGTAGTTTTGTTCTAGGCAGCTGTTGAGGAAGGCATCGTTGTTGGTGGTGGTTGTAGCCTTTTGAGGCTATCTTTAAAAGTGGATCATATCAAGGAACTTCTGGACAACGAAGAGCAGAAGGTTTGTCTTCTCTGCCTTTTATCTTTATGGCAAGTTTTTAGTTGAACGATGTTTAGCCTGCAATTTAGGTAATGGTCGTGACTTTTGGAAGTGATGATTATTTGTTGCTACTTACGTTCTGTTTGGAACATGAATTTGTTGAGGAAAAAGAACAGTGAAGGGTAATAAAATTCTTAGTTTGTATTATTTTAACTTAACCAAGTAAAAATTATTATTATTATTATTATACAAATATGTATCCATTTTTCTAAGTCAACCAAAAAAATGAAATAAGTTAATACTTTTTTACTTCAGTTTATTTTCTTACCATTTTCCTTCACTTTTCTTTTCCCTTCACAATTTCATGTTCCAGACATAGAGTTAAAGAATTCTCTGATTCCATGAAATCAACAGCATTTTATATAGTTTAGCCTCATTACTATAAAATTTATATCCTTTATAAATTTTTGAAACTATATTTATATTTGTGCATGCAGATTGGAGCTGAGATCTTTAGAAAAGCTTTGACCTATCCTATAAGGCAGATAGCAAAAAATGGTGGTGTAAATGGCAACATCGTTATAGAGAAGGTAATGCTGTTGTTAGTGCATCATATGCCTCTACATCATAAATAGATTGAAGAGGTGGAGCCAAAAAAAATTAAAAAAAGAAAGAAAGAAAAAGAAAGAAAAAAAGTGAACTGACTTAAAGGTGGAATTTGAATCCAGTAAAAGACCTTGTTGAGATTTATTGCTTTTGCAGGTTCTGTCCAGTGCCAGTGTAAGCTATGGGTACAATGCTGCAAAAGACTGCTATGAGGATTTAATGGGTGCTGGAATTATTGATCCATCGAAGGTATTATTATGATTCATGTTTATGGGCTTTGCATTGAAAGCACTTGCCACTTCCCTTTTGCTGTAGACTTGTAGGTGATTGGTACAAGGTCATAAAACAAATAGACCTCTAGAGGTCCTTGCAGTTTGATTTAAACATTTATTTATTTAACAAAAAAAAAACAGTTTGATTAAGAAGCTACACTCTCATAGGCCACTAAGGCCAGCTATACTCTGTGGTAAAGAGTATTAGACCATTAAGAAGCAACATTCATAAAATGAGTGTAGCGGAAATGAGAATGTTAAAAAATGACTCTGTGGGAATAAGATAAGACATGAATATTTAAAAGAAAGTTGATGCAGCACCGATTGAAGAGAAGTTTAGAGAAAGCCATTGAAGATGATTTGGTCTTGTGCAACGTAGACCTAAAGACAAGTAACAAAGAGTGAAGAAAAAAGATAACAAATGGTAGACCTAAGATTATATGAATCAAAATTGTTAAGAAAAACTTAACTTCAATAAACTCATAGAAAACGCATTACCCATGACAATAATAAATGGAAGAAGATGATTTATGTTGTAGACCTCATCTAGTTAGGAACTAAGCTTTTATAGGGTTGAGTTGTATTGGATCTCTTTTCCTTGTATGGGCTTGTACAATTAACTGTTAAAATCATCTTGATTATTAATTAAATTCGAAACAGGTAGTTAGATGTTGTTTGGAGAATGCAGCATCTGTTGCCAGGGTATTTTTGACATCTGATGCAGTTGTTGTCGACATCAAGGAACCAGACCCCTTCCAAATGAGAAACTCAATGCCTTCAGCTTCGGGTAATAAACTCAAACAGTTTTGGTCTAGCGCTTTTGTATCTAGCTTGTGATGTGTATCAAACTCCATTTTGTTCATGCAGGTGTTGGTCCCATGGGCTTTTAGTTTGTGGATCGATGGAGCTCGATCATCGTCTCATTTCAGCTGCTATTTTCAGATACAAAAGGAATTTTCAGGAATTCTAGACCAGAATTTTTATCAGTCCTTTGTTTGCAGTGCCGATGATTGATGAACTAGATCACCTGCCAGTGTAGCAGTAAAAATTCTGCTCCTTAATTTGCATGAAATTGCCATGGTGCCCATTGAAGCTGCAAGCATTTCCACTGCAACTTAGAACTGGATGGACAAAGGTAGTCTTGTGAAGAAGAAAGGAGCAAGATGTAACATGTTTGGTTCCAACTCACTTCTGAATGGGGATATACCATGCACCCTGCAATCATGGACAGACCGAGAAAGGCCCAGCAAGGACAATTGCCCCACTGATTTGGAAAGTTATACAAACACTAATTGATTTTATTCTTATTTACTTGTAAAATTTACTTCTGTTCCATTATTATTAAATTTTTATCCCCACTATCTTTATATTTTTGTTTTTATATACTTGAAAATGTAAGTTTGCCCTTACTAATTACAAATTTTAGATCCAACTCAGTCTGCAATTAAGCTTAACATCCAAAAAGGCTTCCAAATTCATGTTACCGAAGTTGGATTTCAAAATTTGGAATAGCAAAAGTCAAATTCTTAGGGCTAGCCACTTTCTTGACAAGCGGTCTTGGATTTGATTTCTCCACATTAACTCCAATTACTAATTATGTGGAATAATTAAATTAATTGATGTTCTTTTTAAAAGGTTAATATATAAATATATACATAGGTTAACTTCGCACATATTCAATAATTGAAATGGAAATTTAAGAATTTGATAGTAGATGAGAGGATTAAAATGCATTTAAAATATATACAAAGACAGCATAAATGGCATATGAGAGAGCTAAAATATCTATGAAATTAAATTTCTTACAAAGAATGGCCAAATACTTATTTAAAATTTTTTTAATTATAAAGGATAAGACATGCAATAATTATATTTAGTTGGAAGGACCATAGCTCTCCACCTTCCGTTACCACTCTTTCTTTAAATATATTTATCTTGAATTCATCACTCTCGTGCATAATTTCTCAAAGTTGAACATTGCCAATGAATCATGATTTACGTGCTTTAGGGCTCGTTTGTGGTTTGATAAAATTGTTAATTTTTTATTTTTATAATAAAAAAATAAAAATTTAAGCACACATTTGATAACAATAATTATTGATAGTTATAGTATTGGAAGAAATGATAACAATTGTTAATGGTGACCAACAAAAGCGGAAAATGATGACTACCACCAGGAGAGATGGTTACTTGCTAGTGGTGGTAAAAGATGGGTGGCTAGTGGTGATGGATAAGGTTAAGTGATAAGAGTAACTAGTGACAAAGAAAGTGGTTAACAGTGAGGACAATAATAATATGGTGGTCGATTATAAATAATGATTGTGATTGGTAGTAGTGATAGTAGAGGAGAAAAAAAAAAAAAAAACTTTTTTTATGCTTCCATAACATTTAAAAATTTTAAATTTAATTTTTTTTTTTAAATAAAAAGGTGAAAATAAATTTATTTCATGAGTTTTCATATTTAATTTTTTAACAAATAAAAATGAAAACTGAAAAACTTGTCAAATGAGTCTAACATCAAGCCCTACAGCCTCTCAAAATTACAATGCATTGCCATTTCATGTCAATGTTTTTACTATTTATTAATATTTAATTTATTAAAAACTCGATAGAAATAAATTGCTGTGTAATTAAATTTAACTAAGTTTTAAAATTCGTTCAATTAAAATTCAGTTTGACAAGTTTAAACAAACTATTTTAAAATTAATTAAAAAAATTAGAATCAAACAAAATAACATGTGTGATGATAAAACACTATTTGGTTTATAAAAAAAAAACCTTTAAAATTTTCTAAAAAACTCTAAAAAATTTTAAAATTTATTTCACTACACGAATTACGAACTCACAACTTATCTCACTTTATCTTATTTTATCTCATTTTTATCACTCCAAATACATTCTAAGTTACTTAATTAGAATTTGAATTCACATTTAAAATTTTAACACGATTTTATAAGTTGAGAAAACATTACACCAATTATCAACTTTTTGTGCTCACTAAAGTTTTCAGATTTATAACCTTTTGAGAGAGATTAACAATTTTAAAAACGACGCCGATATCACCAATACAATTACAAATACAAAATTACTAATAAAAAGTATGTCATGGCATAAAATAATATGATTGAAATTAATATAATTTAATTTAATTTTAAAATAAGTTATTTTTTATGAATAATTTTAAAATAAATAAATTATCTAGCATGCAAGTCGTTTCAACATAAATGTACGATACCACCCTTACCTCGTGATAAATTCCAAACTCTAGGGTCGATCGGATCCAGTAAATAAGGAGATAACATATTCTTGTATAAGGTCTCAATGTTACATAGCTTGAAAGTAAAAAATTTCTTGTATTATTTTTTATCCAGTAAAAATTTTTACAGGAGAAGGTGTATTATTTTTAGAAAGAATTTGAGATCTTTAAAAATAATACACCTTTTTAATATACCTTCTTACATTATATATTTATCCTTAGACAATCTTTTTAAAAAATTATCCAAATTAAATATTATTTATTATCCCTTCTTAATACTTTATCTAAATCAATTATTTTTTTATTCACCCTTCATAAGTATCATATCAATATGAGCCCCTCTCTCATAAATATACCTCTTATTATTTTATGCATCCTTTATAAATTATCCCTTAAAATTTTTACAACATTCAATCGTCCCTAGCCAGATAAAGACAAGCTTTCGGCTGGACCATGACGTCGGGATCGAGCGATAATTTTTATGCTTCAGCATCCCAAGGCAAGGCTTTATCTGAGACTCTGGATTACTTTGTCACTCTCTTCTCTCCCTTCCGTGTATAATAAGTATGCGTTGTCTAATATATGATGATACAGAGAAACCTCATAACCCATTTTGAGCATCTGTGGGAGCCAACTGAAATTGTACCGTAGAACTGTAGACACAGAATCATATTCAAATCGAAAGTGAGAGGAAAGGTGAAAATGTTGACGATGGGTGTAAGCGCGCAGTGCATAATGGATCTCGTGGTTGCTGGGATTTCTCTTGTAATTGGGTTAGGGGTCTTTACTTTCATTGCTTCCGTCCTCTGCTCTGCTGTTTTCATCCAAAACCTCAAGGCCGTCTCTTGATCCCCCCAAAATCAAAGGTACTCTCTTCTGGAAAATCAGCTGCATTCATGTTTTTTGAGAAATTTTGGACAGTATTACTTGGCGGGTCTCGGAAAAATTTCCGAGTTTGTACATTTAATTTCGTTGACTGAATGATGCTTCTAGTGTTGGTTTAGGGGGAGTGTTGCTTAACATTGTGCTTTATAAGGTAACTCTTGACTATGTTGGTTTTCGGTTATCTTTTCGTGGTTGTTTAGAGCAATGTTTGGTTTTTGCAATTTTTTAGTCCTAAGTTAACGTTTGTAATTTTTTTTTCCTATTCTTTATTTTATAGGCAAGTATGAAATTTTGAAAATTTAATATTTTATTTTTTTCTCTCTTCTTCATTTCCGTCCACTTTTGAGAGGTAAGATTTTTAAAATTTTAACCCTCGCTTTTCTTTTAATTTCTCTCTCTCTCTCTCTCTCATGGATTTTTAAATCTCTTCTTTCTTTACATTTCACCATCTAAATGGGCTGTAAATTAATGGTAACATTACGGAACTTCTGGGTTTAAGAGGATACATAAAAGTTCCCAAAAAAATAAAACAAAAAGAAAAAAAAAAAGGATGCGTAAGTGTTTTATTTTTATTTTTAATTTTGGTATGTGTACAATTTTCAATAGATC
>JAVXUM010000001.1:17903451-17922809 GCA_035590655.1 Pouteria glomerata
TTTTTTAAATAATATTTTTATTATATTTTTTAATAATATTTTATTTATTATATTTTAAATTAAAACGACATCGTTTTAGACTTTTTGATTTAATCGAACTATTCGCGAGTCGAGCTCGAGCCTGAGTTATTCTTTAACGAGCCGAGCTCGAGCTCATATAAAAATTCGAATCGAATTCAAGTTCGAGTTTAATTTAAAAAATTTGAATCGAGCTCGAACAAGTTAAAGCCTAGCTCCGCTCGTTTACACTCCTACCGTCAATCAACAAAACCAGTGGCGTTTCGGCAAAAAACACCCAAAGCCCAGGCCAATTTTTTATCCATTTACAGCCAATCAAAATGCGCCGGCTTGATTCAATCCATCGCTCTCTTTACGAGTCCAAACTTCAGACGGAGCCTTTCCTCAAAAAGGCCGTTCCAACTCCGACCACCGGCCGAAGCTAGAGAAAGAGAGAGAGAGAAACAAACTCATGCCTGTGCTTCAACTCTCGATCCACCAGCTCTAATTACTCTCTCGCA
This sequence comes from Pouteria glomerata, assembly GCA_035590655.1. Lineage (NCBI taxonomy): Eukaryota > Viridiplantae > Streptophyta > Magnoliopsida > Ericales > Sapotaceae > Pouteria > Pouteria glomerata. Next base: position 17,903,970 of record JAVXUM010000001.1, read on the forward strand.
CGGGGTTCGTTTGGTTGCTCGGAAAACTGTAATGGCTCTGCCTGAATTCCTGCAGTCCATTGATTGGGATCAAGAATCGTACCCAGAATATAGCGATTTCATTGTCCTCCCCATATTTGCCCTCTTCTTCCCTTCTGTTCGTTTCTTTTTCGACAGATTTGTTTTTGAGGTACTATACATATATATATACACATTTGTACAAATGATTGTATCGCTCTGCTTTTGTGAATTAGATTGTTCCACACAAAAACGGAAGGTATATATATATATATATAGACACATACACAAACACACACATGTTTCAGATGCAATGGTTTAAATGCGTCTTAATTCTCGAAGTTTCAAACTTTATAGCATTTATACTGGTAACTGGCCATTTTTTTTTTGGCAGTAATACTTCTGTTGACATTGTGTGCTTATTGACTGTGACAGATAGTGTGCTTGTTGTTTGTTCTTGAATCTTAAAGAACCGTTGAACCTTGGAATTATTGGATTGGACATTGAATTGAGATTGATGGTTGTTTTTTTTTTTTTGTTTTTTTTTCCAAGGTTATATTTTTACTTGTGGATGACACCAACATTCTTGTAAGAAAGTATATCCAAGATGTTATTTAATATTTATCACAAAAAAAGTATATCTCAATATGTTTAATTAGTTAATAGTTATCCTTTCTTACATTTGATCATATATTTCAATTCAAGTTTACAAACATCTCTTTATATTTTCAAATTCTTTTTATCACTTCTGAAATGGTTTCTAACACCATGAAAATCAAACCAACAGATTGAAAGGTTTCCGACAAAATTTTGATATTTGATTTAAAGAAAATTGTATTCTCTTCACCATAATGAGCATATTGCTGATTACAAAATTTTGGGCTCTCGGGAAGGGGGGGCAAGGCCAATACTCTTGGGCTGTGCAGTGTTTGCTTTAAATTAGGTTAATTGGACTGAAAGAAACTCCAGAATTTTGAAGATTCTTTCAATGGTTGAATATCTGTGGGATATAATCAAATGTGGCCATCTGTGGGATATAATCAATGGTTGAATATCTGTGGGATATAATCAATGGTTGAATATCTGTGGGATATAAGCAAATGTGGCCATCAGTGGCACTGTGGGCTTCATTTACTTTGGACTTCAAAGGAATTCCTCTCTTCCTTATCAAGCACAATTGGGGATGCTGCTGCATTTAGATTTATGATCCTTATGAATGTTTTTCTCTAAGATGTTTCTGCTTATGGATTTTATCGTTTCTTCTCCTTTACTTTGTTTTCTTCTACCAACCCTTGTCTAATAATTTGTTGCTTACAATAATAATAATAATAATAATGAGCATATTTCATACCTATGCCTTTTATATTTCTTTTATAATAATGAAGTACGAATAAGCATGCTTTTGCAACTGGGGAATCATTTATCACGCCTATATTTTCTCCTCTTTTTTCTTCTAGTTTTATGGTTCAGTTCGGATTGGATTTACATGTTGTAGAACTTGGGTAGACGATGGATATTTGGGAAAGAAAAACAGACTCTAGATGTTGAGACAGATGACATGAGAAAGAAGATACGAAAATTCAAAGAATCAGCATGGAAATGTGTTTATTTTCTTTCGGCAGAGGTTCTGGTGCTTTTAGTCACTTATGATGAGCCATGGTTCACTTGCACAAGATTTTTTTGGGTTGGGCCAGGAGATCAAGTGTGGCCTGACCAGAGGATTAAGTAAGATTCTGAATACTATGCTTCGGTGGTTGTTTCTTCAGGCATCCATTTTTGCTATACCCCATCCTTGATTTTGTCAAGGCCTTAGTTTGGTTAAGTGACTGTTTGTGGAATATTCAGGTTAAAATTGAAAGGAGTATATATGTATGCTGCTGGATTCTACACGTACTCTATATTTGCTCTGATTTTCTGGGAAACAAGGCGCTCTGATTTTGGGGTGTCAATGGGTCATCATGTTACAACTGTCATTCTAATTGTACTTTCTTATATATTCAGGTATGTTTGAGAGAGGTTAGCATTAATTTTTTATGTACAGTATTCAAATGAAAGTGGGTTGAATGTTGATTAAGCTGCAAAGAAAGTATGAATAAAGGCCTGGAGACATTAATATGTTACTCTTAAAAGCCTTTTCAGAAAATCATACAGCTGTAGCTCGCATTTGCTTTTTTAAAATTTGGATCTCAAGTTTACAAGTACTAATGATTTATTATTATGTCACTTTTTTTTTTTTTATATGAATGGGTACTTGTGTAACTTTATCTGCTTCCTGTGTCTTGCAGATTTGCTCGTGTTGGTTCTGTAGTTTTGGCTCTTCATGATGCTAGTGATGTATTACTGGAAATAGGGAAGATGTCTAAATACAGTGGTGCAGAAACTCTTGCTAGCTTTGCATTTATTCTTTTTGTTTTATCTTGGATACTACTTCGCCTCATTTACTATCCATTTTGGGTTATCTGGAGTACAAGGTGAGATTATGTTGATGCATACAATTTCTTGGGCGCTGTACTTACATGGATTAGTTTAAAATGAAAATGTGATTCCAAAATCTTGATAACCACAAGCATTGTTAGGGATGTACAACTAATGGATCAACCATGATTTATTAAATTTTTGGTAGTTTAGGTTTGTCAGAAAATGTTGCAATGTTAATGAACTCCAGATTCATCATTCTTGGAATTATCCAATACTCGAGTGAATCCTGTTGTGATGTTAATATTAGTAGTATGTTTGTTTGTTTTTCTGTTAATATGTTTATATGTATATCTTCTGGCTGTTTTATGTTTATCATAATATTGTTAATTTTAATTTTATCAGGATATTTGGTACTACATTTTGCTCTGCAGTTCCACTGAATTTGAACACCTACTCTAATTAAACACGTGCTTTTGCGCTGAGATGCATAAAGTTATTGTGATTACTTGAAGACCAACATTTCCAATAGTGCATTATTAGCAAATGATGAATCATTTGAAATGAGAAGTGTATCTATTGGATTGTAGTTATATTAACTATTTTTAGAGATCACTTTGAACAGAGAAGTTAAGATGTCCTATTTTCTGTATCATTCAGTGGTCGAAACCCTTATTTTCTTAAGCTTGCGTGAACTACTGTAGATGGCATAATTTATTAGCATGCTTCATTTGATTGCCTTTGGAGCAATTGCTCTCTTTGTTTCCATCTATGTTAGCTATTATGTGTTTCTATCTGGATGGTCTAAGAACTTTTCTATCTGCTTTTTAGTTTGTATGTAGTTTTGTTGCTACTTCTTACTGATAAAGGATTTATGTGTTGGTTCAACAGCATCTATAATATGAATGTTACTCCCATCTTGTTTTGTGGTTTCTCTCTTCTAATATTTTGCACCTAAAAATTGCTTTTGTTTAGTAATTTAGGTGTTAGGCTTGAGGGGCTTGTATTATTATATGTCATTGACTCATTCACTTATATAACATTTTGTTGTCCATATGGCAGCTATGAAGTTACCCTGACATTGGATGGAGAGAAGCATAAGGTGGATGGACCTATCATCTATTACCTGTTCAATTCTCTTCTTATTTGCTTGCTTGTTCTTCACATTTATTGGTGGGTGTTGATATATCGGATGCTTGTTAGACAAATACAAGCAAAAGGCCAACTTAGTGAAGATGTTCGATCTGGTAAGTGAATGGCATCTTAGTCTTTCTTTACTATGGTGGGGACTTGGATGGTATTGTAAACTGAATACTTTTACACGAGTAGCTGTGAAATCCAACTAAAGAAGAGAAAAAACATTTTCTAACAATGAGTTTTTTGATATAATTAATATCTGCACTAACAAATTCACTCACTGTTGTGGGAGTTCACCATCAGGGTGTTTGGGCCGGGGAAAAGCTGGATTCCTTTTACAGCAATATGAATTTTGTTTTTATTATAATATTATCAAAAATGAAGCTTGCTTCAATGGCACCTTGCACATCTTGGCATTGCACTGAACTAAATTTCGCTCACTGTTGTGGGCTGACAACATTAGGAATTTTTTGTTTATTATAATTCAAACTTTATAAAAAAGGCTTTTTCTTTTATATTTGCTAATGGACTAAATGATTGTTATTCATTATATATATCACAAATGAAGCTCTCTGTAAAGGCACCTTGCTTGTTTTGGCATTCCACTGAACTAATGATTTCACTCACTATTGTGTTTTGAGTGTAATTGGTTTTCCTAACATTTTATTAAAACTGGCTTGAGGTGTATGGAACCCCTGATCTAAATTTGGTAACTGTAGGTATCTGAAAGACTTGGTGCAAATTGAATTCTATCTTGCACATAATATCAATATCACATAAAGAAATAGATTGCTGTTCCAATTTGTAAAACTTTGGACACTTATTGCATTCAGTCATTACTCATAAAAAAAAAAAAAAAAAAAAATGAAAATTCCTTGTTTGAAGTAATCAAACTAATGCTCACCCTAACCTTTGAGGATAGCCTAGTGGTGTGGAAGACATACTCCTCAGTTGTAAGCTTGGAAAGGTCGTGGGTTTGAAATTCTACGAAGGTTTCTCCCTCGGAAGGCCATTCACATAAGCTTCACGAGTCTGGGTTGATTTGCTAGAGGTGGGTCTAATATGGTCTTGGCTTAGGGAGGCTCCTTGTCAATAAAAAAATGTTTACCCTATTTTTAGCTATTTTCTATATTTATATATTTGTGGGATTTAAATATGCATTGGGAAGAAATGCCCATTGTAACAAAGAAACGGAGAAAAAGAGACGATGGAAGAAAGTTGAAACATATGAAATTGCATTGTGAGATGCAAGGCTTATTTCCTTATTTCTTCATTACATAAACTCTTTTTCAAATTGTTTTTTTTTTCTTTTTTGGGTGGGGGGGTGTTTGTTATTTTGTATAGTTGGTTATCTGTAGGAGTTAGGCCTAACTTGAATCAATTATTAGATTTTGTTGACAATGCGTAGGTTTGATGAGTACATAAAGCACGTGGTAATTTTTCCTCTTCTTGTTGCGTTTTTGTCCGTGGATTTTACCCCTTAAAGATCTTCTTATGTACATAATTTTATTGATTTAGAACAGAAAAACTTTTTCTTTTTCGTTTTGGTTTGGAGATATGAGAATTAAACACTAGTTATTCGTATCAATTACTTGTATATATCCAAATGGAATTCAATTTGCTTAAGGACAAGGGAGATAACAGGCCATGCCAAAAATTGCGTCACCTAATTGGGAAGTTTGGTTACACATTTTTGTTTTCTGGTCTTTCCTTTGAATGTGTTGGTGAAAGTCAAACTATTGTATGCCATCTTGTGCAGATTCCGAAGGTGAAGACGAACATGAAGATTGATCAATATACAGATTTGCCGTCACGGCTTTCATACATGCTGAGGTACTCTGAAATCTGTAAGATGGCATTCTAACATTCCGTCGAACAATTTTTTTATCATGATGTTATAATTAGAAATGAAAATTTCACAAAGTCATATTTCAGTATTCTAAAGTAACCTATTTGGATTAGTATATTGCGAAAACAGCAATTGCCTCTTATTCGAACAACGTTTATGATCTAATTTCCACCAACGTTAAAAAAATATCCCCACAGCGTAATTTGTACGTAACCTTTCATCTTTTTTGCGCAGATTGAGAAATTACTCTTTCCACCATTCTCTCTCTTTGCAGGTAGCCTAGGAAGCTGTTGAGGTTCATAAATTCTTGATTGCACCACGCAAGTTTAAGATCAAATTTGTATATTAATTTATGATCAGGTGCAAAATTAGAGTAAACAAGCGTAGCACGCTGATAGAAGTTTCGATTGGAATTTGGAAAATTTTCTCTTTGAGCAATTCATTACATAAAACTTTGGGCCCCTGCTGCTGCTGCTGCTGACTTCTTGCAGAGTAAATTGTTGCAAGGGAAGTTCATGACTGTGTTCCATTTGTGATTGGATTCTTCAGTGAAATTACATAGTGAGGCACTCTTTTATTTTATTTTATTTTATTTTGTTATTTTTTATTTTTTGTTCCCTTCATTGTTACCATAAGAATCTGCAGTGCAACTTCTTCCTTGTAACCTTTGGTGTCCATACGTGGACAAGTTGTAGCCTGAAATTGTTATGGCTTAGGGAGGTTGATTGCCTTGTTAATTTATTAATTTTATTTCATTTAATTCTCCACTTATTATTTTCTTTTTATTTATGCCACTATCCTCATTTTTTTAATAAATTTGATGAAAATTTGTATCGACTCGGTAGTTATACCATACAAATATAAAACTTAGGTTATTTTTGAAACTTGGATTTGTGAAAGGAAAGGAAAAGTAAATAAAAAGGAGTAAGAACGTAAAATGAAGTAAAAATTTTAAATTTATTTTATTTTTTTATTGAGTTAGAAAAATAAGACTAAAATAAATAAAAAAATATTTTTAGGAATTGACTAAATTGGCTATTAAATAAAGCGAGGAATGGATGTGGATGAATATGAAACTCTGCTTAATTTTTGCTAGAATTAATGTATTAATAGTACAAAATAATATTTAAAATAATTAATCTTTTTATAATTGCCACTGAAGAGTTTACCCGGTCGTTAATTTCAGGGCTCCAGGGAATAGTCGAGGTGCGCGCAAGCTGGCCCGGACACCCTGAGTTATCAAAAAAAAAATTATAGTTTGCAGAGATATTTGTAAATTTTAAGTTGTCGGTAGAGGTCTTCATAATTTTAAAATGATTGGTGGAGATAATTGTAATTATGATTAAGATATTTAATGGATAATTTTTATTTTATTTTTTTTTCACTTGTTATCTTTGTTAATGTTGTCAGGGAAAAAAAAAGCTTTAATAATATTTTCAAGGTTTTTGTAAGAGGCTTGTTAATAACATTTTTAAGGTTTTTATAATTTAAGTGATTTAAGGGAAGTTTTATAGTTACACTAAACTCCACTTAATTATATGTAACTTACCTAGTTGTAACTTCTTGTTATTCTTAAAATTGCTTTTATATATATATATATATAAACCATTTTATTATAAAAAATTTATAAAAAAAAAGATTAAGTAGAATAATATGGGGATGACATTTATACAATTAGAATATATTTTAATAGGTATTATAATTTAAAATGCGTTTAGAGTGATAAAAAATACAGAAAAAAATGTAGTTTGAGTTTCTTTTAGACGTTTGATATTTGGTGTTTCAAATAGAATTCTTTAGAAAAAAATAATGACACTTTGAATTTTTGTAGTAAAAAGTAAGATAGAGAAACCGTAAAAACGGTTTCTTGGATCCATTCCTACATATTTATGTTAGAAATTTTTACTTTTGCACGATAGTGTCTAAATCCATTCTAATGGATTCAAAAAAATTAGTATAAAATAGCGACAATGGTACTCATTTGAAAGTTTTTTACTCAAAAAATATGATTGTTAAAAAAATTTACGCACTCAATTAATCTTCTTTTAGATTTTTTATTTTTTTAGCGAAATATTAAAATTTTTTTAATATAGTAAAAAGTGAAAATGTGTAATAGAGAGTTTTAATGATTTATAGAGGTTATTAGAGATTTATTTTATTTACTGGCACTTCAAACGGTGCCTTAAGGTGATAAGTTCACACTAGCTCATATTTTGATGAAATGTTTTTTTGATTATATAGCATCACTCATAACGTAAATATATCTGTCCAATGCATTCACGATGATTGTGTTTAATTTTTTAAAAAACTTATCACATATATTTAAGTTAAAAGAAATAGATTGCTCTATAAATAAATTAAAACAATAAATAGCAAATAACAATTCATTAAATTATTTGATTATTACTAATAAAATTGTTGCATTTGAAACTTCATATTGATAAATTCTAACTATTTTGTAAATTAAGCTAACAACCTATTATTTTTTAAAAAATGGAAAAGAAAAGAGAATTTATTTTAAACTTATGAATTTGATCAAACGAATTTAAAAATTTAACCAAAATTTATACTAAATAATCAAAATTGAAGATTAGACTGTAATTTGTCATCTAATTTAGAATATATTTAGAAAATAAATTTATGAAAAAAATTAAAATAAAATAAAATTATAAGTTCCTTTTATTTTTTTATAATTACCAAGTGAAAATAAAAAATTTTCATAAATTTATGCTTATTTTATTATTATATTTCTAGCTCAATTTTTATTGCTCTAGTATTTTCTCTACTTTTGTTTTCTCTCAACGAACCGGAAGCTCAATAGTTTTAAACGGTACGGTTTTGCCTAGCCCCTTAAAAACCGGTTCATCAAATGCACAAATCATCTGACCCTCGGTGCCTTTCTGCTTACTCCACCATATCTCGCTTCTCAGCTTGTCTGATCACCCCTCTCTCTCTCTGCTCGACGGCGACGGTTTCCGGTGCCCCGGAAAATCCAGGTCGGTTCCTCTCTCTCTCTCTATGTACACATTTGCCATAGGTATGTATCGTGGCGGCGTTTGCTAAAACATTGTGGTATGCCAGAGTACTCGTCATTGATTGTGTAATTTATGGTGATAACTTAATTGGTATTGACTATGTGATGAAACCGCATGAAAAATGGTTTGTTGCGAAGTAATCGCATAGCCATTGCGGCTGAGGGTGTGAGGGTAAAGGCTAACTGTAGTAGAATGGGGTATTGCTAATTGCTGGTATAGAGCAACGGAGCTGTGAATTTTAACTGTGAAGGAATTAGAAGCTGATATGTCCAATTTTTGATTGTTGCGTGATGAAAAATTACCATATTTTCTGATTATTCTTGTTGGATTTGTTTACTTAGTTGCCTAAAATTGGTGAAGATAGTTTCAATTTCGTAAACCGGTGGATTTGTCAATGGGATTTACTAGTTGGTGATATAGAGAGAGAAGAAGAGAAAGATATAGTGGCTTGGCAGTGGGAGATATGGTTGAGGAGACTTGGTCGCTGTGTTGGCACGAGGGGAAGTGAGATAATATTTTTTTTTTGGGGGGCGCCCGCCCGGGGGGGGGGGGGGCGGGGGGGTGGGGCACGGGAGGGAGACAGTGGAGAGTTATATTAATTTTACTCTATTAACCATCATTCCTAAGCAGGTTTGTTGATGTAATTTTTAAGATATGAGGGGAATTTTCTTAATTTTCAACAAACCTCAAGGGAGATGAGTATAATCTACCCCTTAAAGTTTAGTGATGGTTATGCCTCAAATGATCATTGAGGTGTTGGATGTTAGCAAGGGGCCGTTCTATTGGTAGACATGAAGGCAGCATAATTATGGCTCCCAAGCGGTATCTGGGTGCAAGGAGCTACGCATTTCTTTGGGGGAATAGAGAACATGGTTTTAGCAGTGAAGGAAATGCTCTTCAACTCCCTCTTGTTTTGGTTTTTGGTGGGGATTTGTTGTTATTGTTGGTTGCTATAGTTAATTTTGAGGTTTTGGTTGTCATTATTTATAGTTCTATTCTAGGAAGCATGGACACTTCAAAATGGATGCCGTATCCGTATTTGTATCTGACACATATGACACACACATACTGTTTAGGCATTCCAAGATACGTGTCGGACACGTCATATGACTTATCTTATTATTTTATTATTTTTCTTTAAATATATGATTAAGAGAAATTTAGATTTGAGTAGCCAAAACTCCTAAAATTATAAAATCTTATATTTTATATTTTATATATTGAATTATATATTAAATTAGTTTTGTTGTAGACGCTATATTCGTATACATAGCAAAAAAATTATAAATTTTACAAAATTTATAATTTTTGGCTGCATCCCATTGTGTTTATATTCTCATTTTTTAAAAATTGTTGTATCCATGTGCGTATTCATACCCGTATCGTATCCGTATTCATGCTTCTTAGGTTCTACTTCTAGATTGCTTTCTCCACAAACTCAGTGTTTTCTTAAGTTTCTGCTCTTTGTGTGCCTGTTAATTTCTTCTATTGATTGAAAGAAAAAATTAATGTTAAATATGATCAGAGAATTTTTGGAAATAAATATGTAAATGGGATGGTCTAAGTCTTCTTTTAACATAGTTCAGGGACTCCAGCATGCTTCTAGAGTTGACATTGAGAAACCTCTATATTGAAGTTTACCAGTTTTAGGCTAGTTTAGTTCAAAACCCTGGTGGGTCAGTTAATGTTTGGTACCCTTTATCGTTATTAAAGTATAAGAAAAGCCTTTTGTTTGTCTACTTAAAGTACCTTTCAAGTAGGCTGCATATTTGTGGTGAAACTGCTGTGAAGGAAGTGCAGGAAAATTTAGAAAGAATATGAAGGAATTTGAAAATCGGATCAAGGCCAACACAATTATTTGGCGAGAATCTATTTTGCATTTTTGTGGTAAAGCTGATGCAATGAAAATGCAGGGAGCGGCATATTTGTGGTAAAGCTGATGTGAAGGAAATGCTGGAAAATTTTGAGAGTACTATGAATGATGTTGAAACGTTGGATTCCAAGGCCAATATAATTATTTGGCAAGATTCTACTTAGCATTTTGTGGTAAAGCTGATGCAAAGCAAATGCAGGGAAATTTAGGAAGGTGCTACAAAAAGAGCTGAAAATTGGTTTCTAAGACCAGCATAATTATCTGGCAATAAGGTCAAATATAACTCTTGGTTTAGTCTTTTTATGGGAACCAAGTTTGCTTGTTCTCCAAGTTGTTGACCAGCAAGTTGACGTCCTATGTATATATGCAATGTGTTAGTTCATTGAGAGCAAATTCATGAAAAATAACTATTTTAAGCCTATAATCTGTGGATGCGGAAACATCTTCCTCAGGTGCAAGTGCTTACCCCCGGTCTTGATGGCCTTTTAGGTTTCTTCTTCTTAGCCTTGTTTGGGAGGAGTTAAAATGGAGGTGAAGGGAAGGGAAAGAGAAGAGGTGAAAGGTTAACCTTGTTTGGGAGAGGAAGGGGGAAGGGAAGGGATGGGAATGGAGGTGACCAAGTCACCTTTATTCACCTCCATTAGGCAAGTTTTCTTTCACCCCCAGTTTGGGGTTTAATCAGTGTAAAAGGGAATGGCTAAAATATTTTAATTGTGTTTTTTCTGTCTTGTCCTTGGTGGTTTTTATTATTTACATTAATGTCCATTGTAAGTAAATATGTTCTATAGGATATAATGGTATTTTTAATAATATTGACCTCCATTCCCCTCTATCCTCCTGAACAAGGAAATAAGTTCACCTCTAGGCCTCTTCTTGTCTTTCCCAAACAAGAAATTACTTAATCTTCCTTCCCTTTTCCTCCCCTCCCACTCTCCCAAACTAAGGCTATTCTTTTTAATCCTTTTAATTTTCTGCAACCTGAAATCAATAGGGTAATTAACCTTCTTTAAACATGTTTAACCCATTCTTCCTAAAACCTTTATTGAAAACTTCCAAAATAAACCTGAACCAGCTAGCTCACTTTTTGTAAAATGAAAGGATCTGAAAGTGTGTGTGTATATATATTGACAAGAAAGGCAAGGATTAAACTAGGGTCTTGAAGTATTTATGCCTCTGGAGGGAGGGTCCAAGTTAGTATACATCATATTATCAAATGATATTTGATTTTTTTTTTTGATCAATAAACTTCACAAGAGTCGAACAAGCCCCTTTACTGAGGTATGTAGCCTTAGCCATTTGGTCTTCCAAGGGACCAATTAATAATTTGACTAGTGACTACATAGGTGGCGTTTGGCAATACTGTCGTTTTTCTGTTGTTTTTTTGTTGCCGTTTTTGTTTTGTATTTTCTGCTGTTGTTTTTCCTTTCTTGAAATGAAAACTGAAACTGCGTTTTGAGACGTAATTTTGTTTACAATTATTATTTTTATTTTTATTTTTACATTATATTGTATTATACTATATATTATATTATATTATATTAATATAATAATTCAATTATTATAATAATAATTATATTAGATTAGATTATATAATATTATAAATTATTATATTATATTAAAATGGACAATATTTAAAAGGGAGCCAAAATATTTACAACAGAAACTAAAATATTTACAACAGAAAAAGAAAACAGAGTAAAAACACATTTTAGAATGTTTTTATTTTTTTTGTTTATGTTTTTATTTTTTTTGGAAATAAAAAAACATAAATAGATTTAACAAACATATTTTTGTTGCAAGTTTTCAAAATTTTGAAAACGAAAACAGAAAAACAGAAAACGGAAACGTTACCAAATGAGGCCATAATGTCCTATCTAGGTAAAAATTGGTGTCTGATGAGTGTTCTTTGGGTGATTTCCATATTTATTTTAGTAAGATGGATTGAATGCTTATAATCAAAATCTTTCATATGATGTTATTTTATTTCTTTTCCAACCTGATTGCTTATATCAGTTTTCTTAGCTTTCTAGGTTGCACCTAGCTATTTGAGGTTGTGAATACTGTTAACTTCTCTTCTCCTGTGATTTGGCAGAATTTGGTGATTAGAATTAAACAAAGAGATGGATGATGTGATTACGGACATTCCTCCACCTTCAAGGTTCTTTCTAGAAGATCTCAACAACTTCACTCCTCTGTCACCATCTGTTCCACCCCCCTTCCTGTTGTTCTCTACCCCTAACCCAAACAAGCCCATTTGCCCATCCCTCCTTATCATTGCTGTGTCTTCTTCATCTCTTTATTTGTTCCATCACACTGCTAAAACATTAATAGGAACCCTCATCCTACCCGAGATCCCATTCTCAGGCAACACTATCAAACCCTCTCTCAAGGACAAATCGTGCAATGTCTATGCCCTCAACGACAATGATAATTCTATTGTCGTCGTCTCTGTCCAATACCAGGTTGCTGCAGAGAGATCTCATGCTTTTGCAAAGTTGCTGATTGGTGAGCAGATTGTTCCTGAAAAGGTGTTGATCTTGGATTCAGTTCAAAGCCGAAACTTCCGGGGTAGGCTTTCACCAGATGAAACATTTGCCTTCAAGCTGGAAACATCACAGGAAAGAAAGACATTGGGTGACGGTTGTGGAAATTCATCGCTGCTAAAAGGTATAGACTATTTTCCAACAGGAAGTGTAATTGATGGGTTGAGTGCTGCTTTGTTGGCTAGGTGCCAGATGAGGAAGATCAAGGCAACACTTTGTGTTTCCTGGCCTGAATCTGGAACTTCTGTGGCATCATTGATTAAATCTCTACTGCTCAAGGATGTCTTACCTGGTTTGGAAAGTCACATTGATGATGAAGATGAGGACGGATGTTTGAGGTTTGGTCAATTAAAGGATAATTCTCTTGATTCCGAGTTATATACCTAATGAGATAGTTTGAGATGCTAGCCGCCATTCTCTTTTACTTTTGTTTGAGATGCTAGCCGCTATTCTGTTTTAGTTTTTACTTTGTATTCAAGTTTGGAGAAGGTGGTAAGTTTCAAAATCACATACTCATGAGGGCATCTTCATTTGCATTTGACGAGAACTTCAGCTGATCTGTTAAAGTTGTGTTTTAAAGAACTGAACTCTCCACATTTTGAGGGGTAAAACTGTGAAAAAAATTTGTTTGTGACAATTCTTATTCTTCTTGCATGAATGTAGGTGTAGTCATTTGTGTTGGATACCATAAAAAAATTTGTTTGTGACAGTTTGTTCTACTTGCATGTAGGTATGTAGTCATTTGTGTTGCAAACTATAGTCTATAGCCAGTAGCATTTGAAGAAATTCTATTTTTAGGCTGATGGTCTTCAGATGGTTAAAACGTAAAAATACAGGTGTTCAAATTGACTTCAGATGGTTAAAAATACAGGTGTTCAAATTCTGAATATGACACAATGAAACTGCATGGCTGATGTTGTTCCAAAACATCAGAGTAATATCTTTGAGCCAACCAATAGTAATATCTTTTCTTGATTAGATTCTACAGGGGAGAGGCAATGGTGAAGTCAAGGCATTGCCTCCAAGTAGGATGAGAGTCAAAACTGGATTCAAATTTGCCATCATATAGACGCATTTATATTATTTACTGTTAGAATCCTATTTTGTGAATGACTTGATGATGTTAATTGCGTCCACTTCAAATTTCTGCAGTGGCAAGGGTAGCAAAATATCGAGGAAAGCTATTGACCCTTGGGCTTTCACTGGAGGGATTGGATTATGAGTAGAAGTAATATCATGGAAAATATATATGGATTAAATAATATAGCACGGGATTTATTTTCTACGTGAGATTATTTTTTTATATTTTTATGTTTGATTAGTGAAATATAAAGTGGAATAAAATATATAATGTAATAAGTGATAATTTTTGAACCTTTTAATCTTGGCCGAAATAATTCGGATAAGGGAGATATATAATATCATTCTTCCATGGTATTGTATATCCAAACATAAGCATTTATTTTAGTCTTCTTGTTTGTTGCAATATTATGCTACAACAGGGGGTCGACCGATATCTAATTCAATTTTTCCTCACTAATGCCTCAATCAAACACTCCCTTAGAGTTCTGCTTGCAGTATTGTGCAATAAGGAGGGGCTCACAAACCATTAATCCAATTCCCTCTCCCTAGTGTCTCAACCAAACAATGGCTTAGAGTGCATGCGAAAGAGTGATGGATCCACGCAATACTTCCTACAAGAAATATCACCAACGAAATTCCTTTATCACAAAGAATATCAATGGATGCTGTTGGTATTGAAGATGTAAAGTATTGAAGATAGATTTTACACGTGATATAATTCTGATCACGGAATTCAGTAGTGATTTACCTAACCTCAACCTTACAAACTTGTTTTCAGCTTGAAGTAATATGGGTCTAATTCAATTTCAATTGGATAGTTACGGTTTAACTAAACTAATTTGTTATCGTAACTATGGAGAATACGATGGACAGTTATTTTTTTCACATATATCACTTCTCACCTACTATAACATCCACAGGCATTAAATGCACTACAAACTATCACCAAGATTACGGGGTGGAATGCCAGGTTAGTGGTATTAGTAAAGCATTATTGTTGAACCTGTGTCTTACTAACTATTACTTTTCCATACCTATATATATTCAAGAATATCAATAAGGTGTGCTCATAATTAATCATCTTGACTCTCTCTCTTCTTTTTATCTAACTAGATAGTTGGAGAGCTCTTGATCAAGAACTCCCTTTCGATCTCTTTCTTTGATGTTTTCTTTGCTCTCAAGTACCTTTTTTTGAGGGAGGAAACTAGGTGGTATAGAGAGTACGCACGGAGTAAATTTTGACCCCGCATAAATAGATACATTTGACTACAGAATTCTCAAATAATAGGATCAAGGTTAAAAGAAAAAATTACATTAATTATAAATTATGTGTAAAAAGAAAAATAAAGAATCAGGAAGCAAAGTTTAACTTTGTCATGGTCAAACAATCACAGTTGTTAATGAGTTCAAGTGGGGCACTTGCTGATATAATAGCATTTGTAGATTAAACCACTCGTAGCTGGTGAACTGCACTTCCTAGACCAGTTATAAAAATATCAGATTATCAAATGGTCTTGGACAATTAATATATTTAACAGACCATTTCTCACCCAACATGTCCTCATTGTGACTACTTTAATCCCTATTTTTCTCACCAAAGAATCCTCATTATGACTACTTTAATCTCTAATTTTTCTTACCAGAGAGATCGAAATCAAGTTGGATCTTCAGTTTCTAAGGATGTTGGAAGGGGTGGTAAACATTATCGGCCATTGGAAATCCCAGGTGTTGGTTTGGTTGCTTGCCCATTTCATCTAAAGAAGATATATATATATATATATACTGAAACACATACATAACTATTGTTTGGTAGTACCCACCAAACCAATAATGTTAGTTGCATCCTCTCTTGACTACAAATATCTCAACGCAATATTCTAAAATGACCATGACTAAAACAATGTGCAGTTAATCCTAAATTGTTCTTATATATATATATATATGTGTGTGTGTGTGTGTGTGTGTGTACATATATATCATAATCCCACTAATCTCCTTCAATCTACTTCTTGATACAAAGCAAGTGTAATTAAGAGCAAAAAAATGGTGCCATATCCTTATTCATGGCCATCCTCTCTGCAACCCATGCTTGTAGTTTTCTCCATTTTTGTCGTCAGCTTGCTTGCAAGTGACGTCCCTCCTTTAAAACTAGACTACTATGCATCAACCTGCCCAAATGCTCTCGAGATTGTGAAGAAAGAAATGGAATGTGCAGTGCTTTCTGATCCACGAAATGCAGCCTTGATTCTTCGCCTCCATTTTCATGACTGCTTTGTTCAGGTTATCTTCTACCTCTTCCTCGTCCTTTTCCATTGAGGGTTGGATTCACATGAGGCCTAGTGGGGGTAATCGCCACCACTTAGCTGGAATTTACACAACTCTGTTTAGAAAATCTAACTTTTCAGCCTTAGGCTACTCAATTTTTTTTTTAATTTTTTTTAACTAATAAAAATTGTTCTCTTACATTTTAAATTTTTTTTTTAAATTACCAAAAGTAAAAATGTCAAATTAGCAAAAAAATTAAAAAATCAACTTTTTTTTCTTTTCAAAACACATAAAAAACTTAACTTTTTAACAATTAATTACAAATAATAATAATAATAATAATAATTTTTTTCTTCCCAAACTAAGCCTTAAGCTCCCTCCTTTTTCAACTGAACAAAAAAAAATGGTCTGAACAAAAACAAATTTTATTACATTATCATAATCATCTTTAACAAACCACACAATGCGTGCATACATATGTATATATATTAATTTCGATCGATAAACTGTTGATAATTTTTGTCTTCACTTATTGAAGTTGTTGGGTCCGCCCATGTTGACATTCCGCCGATGTGTTTCTAATAGCAA
The DNA here is from genome assembly GCA_035590655.1 of Pouteria glomerata. Classification (NCBI taxonomy): domain Eukaryota; kingdom Viridiplantae; phylum Streptophyta; class Magnoliopsida; order Ericales; family Sapotaceae; genus Pouteria; species Pouteria glomerata. The sequence goes on from JAVXUM010000001.1 coordinate 17,920,755, forward strand.
GTGAATTGTAATCGGTATTGAATCTGTTGGTTCAATCCAATTAATGGCTGCATTTGCAGGGATGTGATGGATCGGTTTTGCTAGACGATACGTTCAATCTAAAGGGAGAGAAGAAGGCTTCCATCAATATGCATGCCTTGAAAGGCTTCAGAATCATCGACAGAATCAAGAACAAGCTCGAGTCAGAGTGCCCTAGAATTGTCTCATGCGCCGATATCCTTACCGTTGCTGCCAGGGATGCAGTACTTCTGGTACGTACGTATACTAGTCGTATATCAAAAGTGCTAACTAATATTATAACATCAACAAATGGGTAAATTTCACTTCACTTTTTCGCCATGAGTTCGCCAAAAATACCATTTCAGAAAAATTGGGCATATGATTTTTGTAACTAGTTAGTAGTTAATTATAAAAAAAAATAAAAAAATAAAAATACTAAATTTTTTATTTCTCAAACCAAGCTTTATTCTAATTTTTTTTTTTTTTTTTTTTTTTTTTTTTTTTTTATCATTTTAGAACAAGGACTTAAATAAATGTAGTAAAATTGCTGCTAGTGCGTGTAACTTTTGAAAGAATATTAGGGTAGAATATCATTTTTCAAAAGTACATATATGTATAAAAAAGAAAAGGCAGAAGTGTCAGTTGGGTAACATTTAAGTTGGGTTCATTAAATTTTAATTCAATGACTTCAACCTCAAATTTTCGAACTGTCATTAAAATGAATGTCAGCCTCAAATTGCATTGGTATTATATTTATGCTGTGCAGACATTGTCACAAATTTATGGTTTTAATATTTGCAGGTTGGTGGGCCTTATTGGGATGTGCCTCTGGGAAGAAAGGACTCCAAAACTGCCGGCTATTCTCTCGCAGACACGAACATTCCTTCCTCGGATGAGGGATTTTTCTCTATTATTTCCAAGTTTCTTTACCAAGGCCTCTCAGTTACTGACCTGGTAGCTCTTTCTGGTGAGACTCATCGAATCATATAGTCTTATATAAATATAAACATGTATATAATAGAAGGAAGCCACCTTCTCAGACCTATAACTCTCAAGAGATAACTAGATTTTGACACCTTGTCGATTGACTTGCTGCAGGGGCTCATACAATTGGAATGGGGCGATGTGTGAATTTCCGAGGAAGAATCTATGGAGATTTCGAGAAAACTTCAGGTGGGGATTCGAGTTCCGAGGCATATCTGAGCAGGTTGAGATCAATATGCCCTGCCGCAGGGGGAGGAGACAACAATGAAACAGCAATGGACTATATAACTCCTAATATCTTCGACAACTCCTTTTATCTCACGCTGTTGAAAGGGGAGGGCCTGCTGAATTCGGACCAGGAGCTCTACTCGAGCGTGTTTGGGATTGAGACGAAGAAGCTTGTGACGAAGTACGCTGAGAATCAGATTGCTTTTTTCGAGCAGTTCTCGGAGTCCATGGTGAAGTTGGGAAGCATTACAAATCCAGACACCTATGTTGATGGGGAGGTCCGGACGAATTGCAGGTTCGTCAACACATAGAGCTCCGAAATTTGTGGGTTTAGAAAGATCAATGATGAAAGATCAATGATTGCAGCTTTGTGCAGAGAGAGAGAGAGAGAGAGAGAGAGAGAGCTACACATAATTTGCCGTTTGTTGCATCCGTTTGTCATGTCAAGAAGTGATACACGCATTTTAATTAATTTTGATGTAATGAATTTTTTTAAATTTTTATTATTTTTGGATTCATTTTGGGAGTGAAAATTTCTTAGGGGAGCATTTTTTTTATGACTAATTAATTATTTTTATACTCTCTTTATTAAAGATTAAATTTACTAATACAAATTAATTTCAAAAATTCATTTCTACACTCTTTATGTTTCCTATTAAAGTTAAAATATTAAAAATTTTATTAAAAATCACAAATTTAGATATTGTAAGAACTTTAAAAAATATATTCACGCCTCATACAATTCATATTCGTTGCACTTACATACCCTAATTCTACTTGATTTTCAATACGTATTTGTATATTTCTTTTAAAAATTTTGCAAAATTTTACTCTAGGATTAAA
>JAVXUM010000001.1:17927035-17951430 GCA_035590655.1 Pouteria glomerata
CGATTCGAACCCGTGTGGCTGGGCAGGGGTCTCCCCCCCTCCCAGTCTTTGCCATCCGACCTATGCCCCGGGGGCGACCTTGCTAGTTATAGATCATTAATCAAACAACAATATCAAACTATGAAAAATTAGACAAAAATTTAACACAAAAAGATTTTTGTAAAAAAAAAATATTCAACCATTCACAAATAATGGAGAAAAATATCGGGCCAAGAAAACTAAAATTTTCAATATAAATAAACGGTAACAAAGAAGACATACATGATCTACTATTTTAACATTTGTTTACAATGATGATAAGCCTTCTCCGATGAAAAAGTGAATTTACTCACATTTGATGAAGAACACGATCACGCCTTTTAACTGCTATAAAGAATTTATATATAAGAATTTAATAGTTAAAACTATCACGGTTAAGTTGAGAGAAGTCTCTTAGAAGTTCAGAAAGAATATAATCTTCTCTCTCTAAAAATGTTATAAGACTCTATAATAAAATTTCTATTTATAAAACACTCAAGTAATCAAATTTTCATAAGATTATATAAATTTTTATTTTCAAAACTTTTCTTAAAACCTCCAAATTGTGTCCAATCTCCTTAAAACTTAGGAAACATTCCATAAATGAATTATAACAATATTCTATACCTTGAACGTGTCTTATGTGAAACAAAATTTTAAAAAATGTAATTTCTCAAATTCCTATTTGTCAGTCGTTGAAGCGAGCATCCAATGAGCTCAAGCCTTACCAATTTTTGCTTTACCCTACAAGACATTGACACTAGTGTTTCTTACTATCATCCAGCATATCCAAGAAGCTCCATAGCTAACCGAATTTTAAATTGCTTTGCAAAAGACACAATCTGAAGTTTTTACTGAGTATATAGTGAATCTCCAATGTTCCATTTAGTGAGACATTCAATAGCACAATTTTCAATTGAACTATAGCAGCTACAGTGACACAAAATTTGTGCAAATTTCTAACTGAATTAAAAAAAAAATAAAAACCTTAAATTCTAACTTTCAAGCCTAAACCCAAGACAATTTAGCTTATGTATCAATATACAAGTCTGAAATTATTATTTTGATCATAAATTGCCAATTACTAATGTAAAATTTAATAATATTCTCTTTTGGCAATTCATGAAAAATTAATACTCCTATAATAAAATTTCAACAATGACAATGCTTCTCAAAACTTTGAAAATTACGATTACAAACCCAAAATTCAACCAAAAATAAATTTTCTTTTGATCTGTAAAATTGACAACTCCCCATGGATTAGTGCCCCCTCTTTGATCAACATATGCACACCACTCAAACGTGACACCTTGTGAAAAATAATAAATGATGTAAAAATTTATTTTCTCTCTTTTTGTCATGAAATTGACAAACGATAATAGTAAGACACTAAGAACTGAGAAATATAATATGAAAGTGAGAAAATGAGGTGTTTAAGGTTTTTAGAAACTAATATGCAACCTATATTAAGAGCAAGCATATAATAATAAGGACTAAAAAACCAAAAAGTGAATTTTTTCAACTTAACCACCTTAGGATGTGTTTAGAGTAACAAAAAATGAGGTAAAATAAAATAAGTTGTGGGTTCATAATTCGTGCTGTGAGACAAAAAATGAATAACTTTTAGAAATTTTTAGATATTTTTTTTTAATTTTTTAGCACACCAAATGGTGCCTTAGACTTTCTTTTCTCAGGCTATGTTCAAAATTATACCTTGGGAACTAAATATAAAGCATTCTCACACACGGCATATCATGAATCAAATAATTAAAAAATCATGAGTTATTCACATAAAGTTAGAAGTGAAAAATGATATAGATGTATGTGAAATAAATATCATCCAACATACAAAGAATTCGCACTATCATACTCAAATGTAATTTCTATTGTTTTCCCTGAATCCCTGACTTACAATTATTGAGAAACAATTTAAATTGTTCACTTTTTAACTCATTTTCTCAATTTCTTTTTTTTTTCTTTTATTTATTTATTTATTTTTTTGTAAATTTCAACTATTCTCCATATTTTTTTAAAAGTTCAGCCCAGATTCTATATAAACTAACAGGAGATAAATGATAAAAGATGCATGCTTCTTCATACAAAAAACCTCTAGCTCATCACTTCATAAATATTCAAGTGTCTCGTCGGAGGGGCAATTGATCAAACCTCGCCTAACCATAATGCTTCTTAGGTGTTTCAGCAAGTGGAAGTAAGGAGCAAGTGTTTGCATGTGTTGTAAAGGAATGACAATCACAATAATCTAACAAATATTAATTTTGAGTGTATAGGACGCCTCACATTGTATTCTTTAAAATTATTAACACTTTATCTTTAAATACTCGAATCGAATTAAATCAATCTAAATAAATAGAGGCTCTCAGTTCTACACTAATAATAATAATAATAATAATAAAAAGCTATTCATTTATATAATTTTTTTTTGTTGGCGATTGAATTGATTGTTAAAAACTATTGAAAGGTTTAATAAATTTAAAATAAAATGGACAATGAATTAATGTAAAAATATACCCTTTTTAATTGTTACTAAAATATTAAGGAAAAAAACACAAAAATTAAAATAGATCATAGTAAAGGTTCTCACAAGTCCATTAACGAATCATGGTAATGCTCCGCGAAACAGTTATCAATAAAAAAAAAGACTAAAGCTCCGTTTGATATTCCTCTAACTACTCAACTATCAGTTACTCAATTTATTTTTTTTTTTGTCTTTTTCTAAAATAACTAAACTTACCATTTTACATTTTAAATTTCTTTTAAACTATGAATGACACAACTGTCAAATTAACCAAAAATTAAAAAGCTAGCTACTAAAAAGTTAATTTTTTTTCCTTCTCAAACACAAAAAAAGTTAACTATTTTCTTTATCAAACCAAGCCTAAGAATCTTTATGTTTGAACACCACCAAAAATAAAATAAAATAAATATATATATAACCACTTTTTAACTTAAAAATCAATATATAACTCCATCATAATTTAAATTAAATTACAAATTTAGTAAAATTTACTAAATTTAATTAGCTCGTGTAAATGGCATGAAAACTAGTACATAGTTATAAAAAAAAAAAAAAAATTAGTTTTAAAAGTATGAAAAAAGTATTTACAAATTTTGTATTGATTCATTTTAAAAAATAGAACATTATTTTATTTTAATATTAAAAATAAATAAAAAATATATTATTTATTATTTTTGCAATTTTTTTTTTCAAATTAATTTCAACATGTAATTGGAAACATTATTGAATAAGAACTTTGAGAGCATCTATTTGTATGCCAAATTATAATGCACAATTACCCTTAAACTTTTTTTTAGGGTGTATTTGTTAATAAAAATTTTAGTAATTCATTGAAGTTTTTTTTACTAAAAATTGTTCATTAAAACTTTTTATGTATTTAGTAAAATGTTAATATAAATTTTTAAGCAATTTTTTGTGCAAAAAATTATTAAAAATTTAAAAACTATTGCACAAATAATTTTCACAAGTGGATAATAAAAAGTAAATATTTTAAGCAAATCAGCCTAGGTGTCCCTCTCTTTTTCACCCTGTTTGAGTCCATTCTATTCGGAGTGTTCTTCCAAGTCCGTGTGAAATCTCACGGAATTTCCGTTTCGAAGAAAATATCCCGGAAATTTACAGTCCTTTCCTTTCTAGGAAAAGTAAAATCACATTCAACGAAACATAAATTTTTACGTATATATACCCCATAAATGAACCGGCTTCTACGGTTTTCCTGCTGAACTCACTGTTTTGACTCGGTTAGTATCTTCGGTTATGAGAAAATCCGCAGCCGCTACCGAGTTGCGCACTGGGTGATATCTTGGTTACGCGTTGGATTGATTTTGATCCATTTTATCTTCTGGGTTTTGTTTTTCACTCTTTTTATGCAATGGGTTTTTTCTTGGTTTATTTATTTGGTAATCTGTTTCTTTCTTTTTAAGTCGGTTTATTGCGTACATGTGTGGTAGATCGGAATAACTCCTGTAAACTAACGGTTAACTCCCTTTTTTTATGGCTTTTGCCCGTGTTCAATCAATTTTGCGCGGGTACTCACATCTGCATATGTGCTTTCTTTGATTTTACATTTTGGTGATACCTGTTTAAGGCTCCTATAGTGGTGGCATTTGTAAAGCCACAAATTTATTTGTCATCAGGTGATTGTGTGCAAGAATGAGATTATTTATATCTCTGTAAAGGTTGGTATCCTCTCTGAGTTAAATGTTCTTCTGGTAAAAATGTGGGTACAAATTAAAGAAGAAGGATGGGATTTATTGTTCAACTTTGGGACTCAGTTTTACTTGTTCTTTTATTTGACACAAATATTGGAATGTAGCGTAAATGTCCTAGTTCTAGAATTGAATATCATAATTATGAGCTTATGAAAAATATGTGAACTGTAGCATTGAGGCAATGATTATGCATGGCTATTGATTTTAAACGGTACTGATCTTATAAGAGTACCGGAATTGGAATTTCCTATTGAGTTTAGTTTCTAAGGACCTTTGGTAAGGATTCTCACTGGGTTGTTTGCTTGACACTTTATTGGATTGATTCTTAAAGGACCTGGATGTGGATAACTACTTCATTGTGCTATTTAATTTGAATGGAGGAACATTGTGACACCGGTTTGGTAGACAAGCTATGGAGGTTGTGTGCTGATCATCAAACTCATTTCAGATCACGTAATTTTCAATTTTCAACGTATTTCAATCCCTAAACAAGCAAATTTTTTCTCACCTTCACATTAGTTCATTTGCTTCCATCATGCTTCAATGGTCTAAGATGTATAAATGATTTACTGTACTTCTGTGTGACTTGTCCCGAGCACTTTGTTATTCTTACAGCAATGGGTTATCAGTTCTTTTCCACATAATTGAGTCAGCAATGAAAGATAGATGTATGGAATATTCAGTTAGGTCATTGTTCCACAAACATGGTTTGACATTGCATCTGTCTAGGCAATTACCGTGATGAAACTTATAGTTAATTACTGCCTTGTTTCATAGCTTTTGTAATTTGAGTAATTGTATTCTTATAGCATTCAATTGCTTATGTTCCATATCCTTTGTTCTTCTAAAAAATGAGTTTATTAGGATTGTAATCAAATCTAAATTTTACAGTGCTTTTATCCCATTGGTGATTATGTTCACTTTTCCATTTTAATGTAACACTTCAAATGCTGTTCGAAATATGCAAAACATCTTCATTTATCTAAGATGCCCAACTTACATTCCCCTTCTCTAATAAATATTATTTACTTATCAAAGACAATTATGTCCAGCTTACATTCAATTGATTTCTTCTAGTACATGATGATGCACCCTAAGGGTCTTTGCATCAAAGTAACTTTATTTGTAGATAACTGCATATCCGGTTTCTGTTTTATCAGATTAAGCTAGTGTACTTGTTATGGCTCAAGATACGTCTATTGCTGAATCAAAACAGCAAAAGCAGGGCCTCTTAAAAGATCAAGTTCGGGTCATTAAGCGAAAAGATTCTGAACGTTATGAGATTGTCTCAATCCAACATCCTCTATCATTCGAGAAGGGTTTCTTTATTGTTGTCCGTGCATGTCAACTGTTAGCCCAAAAGAATGATGGACTAATATTAGTAGGGTTAGCTGGTCCTTCTGGAGCTGGGAAGACTGTATTTACTGAAAAGATGCTCACATTTATGCCTAGCATTGCTGTCATATCAATGGACAACTACAATGATTCAAGTCGAATTATTGATGGCAACTATGATGGTAAGCTCCTCTTTCTGTAGTTCTGCTTTGGGATTCTTTTGAGAAGACTCCCTGATTTGATTCCTTATGGTGTTCACCATAATAAGCTTCTTATTGTAAGCTTTCCCCATCCTGGAGAAATTTGCTTTTGCTCCCCCCCTTCTCTCTCTCTTTCTCTCTCTATGTTGCTTTTATACTGCTATAGATATTCAATTCGAATATGTAATTTAAAAGAAAAGTGAGGAGTCTGACCTATCCTTTTTAATAGGATGTGTTTTTAAATAATTATTTGATATATGTGAAACTTTAAAACTGTATTAGGCCCTATAGATGAGGAATAGTCCTTATAGTTAATTTTAGTCATATTTATCAAAATAAATATGATGATGATTATGCCAAAATAGGTGACATGTTTTAGAATTAGGACAAGTTTGCTCATAAAAAAGTATAAATTATATTGACTACCCCTAAGGTTTGATGAAAATAAACAAAGTATCCCTGTGGTTTCTGAAATTACATGTATTGCTTCTACTTTTAGAGTATGTTACTATTGCGAAAGGTGACATTTGGTGAACTCATAAGGTTCTAAACAGGAAACCTTGACCATTTGTGTCAGTATTAAAAGCTACACAAGGTGAACCTGCTAACATCAGGCTAACAATGGAACACCCTTAAAATTATCCAAGCAAATGCAATCATTTCAGGAATCCCAAATCAGCTTCAATTCAAGATCTATGCTCGCAATTACATAATTTGGTTAAATCTCAGTGTACATTTCAAAGATCACGATTTAACATTCATAATAGCTCAAAACTGTTTAAAAAATCACATATCTAAGCCTTCATCATCAATCAGCTATGAGCAGGCACTGATCGGGAGAACCATACCAAATTAGGGGAAATTTGTAACATAATCTAAAAGTAGGTTCAGTAAGTGTAGTTTCAGGAATTGTAGGGGTATTTTGTATACTTTCATCAAAACCTCAGGGGTATTCAATGTAATTTACCCAAAAAATATTTATCCAAAAAAAAAAAGTTCACTGATAAAAAAATGTTAATTTTGTAGACACAACTTTATTCATGAAATCCTTTGTCAAAACTAAACTGCTTTACTACCAAATCTTCCAGTTTAGGGCTCAATTCCATCAGCCTCCATATATTTCTTTTGTACTCTCTCTTTTCCTTCTTTCAAGATGATCATCATCAGAAATTAATATTTAAATGCAAGTTATCAGCAGCAAAATGATGCATATTAATCATTTTCCCTATAATTAATTTTGAAAAATAATAAATAGGAGGTAGCGTGCATTGTGAATAATTATTTATGGAATATATCCTTAGGTAAACCCCTGGTTGGTAGCTAATTAACTGATACAATTTTGTTATTCGTTTGTAAAATCACAAGTTTTGCACGTGACTACCTTAATATTGCTGAGCACCCAGCATCCCAGGTGTCAAGAAACTAGAAAGCCTTCTTGCCTAGGGGTCCATGCGCTCATGTAGTTTCCAATTTAGTGATAATGACAGAAGTTTGCTAGAGTGGTAAAGGACATTACCTTAAACTAGAAAGTTTATATATGTATATATTTATGTGCCTGTATATCCAGCAGCAGTATGGAGCTCACCCTTAGTTTTGGTTGCATCTTTTTGTGGAACTTATTAGGTCCACTACACAGCTTCCAACGTTAGCTTTCTTTATTCCATAGCCAGTTTGTTTCCCAAAGTGTTGAAGACTCCAAAAATTCCTCCAAGAGAAGAAATATATGATTGGGGTAAGGATGCTATCTATTGTGAAAACTTGTTTTGGGGACTGATACAAAGTGGATAACTACCCTAATTAAATGCCAATAGTCAATGCCTTTTTTTTGGGTCAGGCCTCTTTTGTTTCTAAGGCTTTTGAAAGGCATTGCTTGACATAACAGTAAAAGCTTGGCCTGTCAATCATGAGAAAAGAAAGGCATGCCAAAAATTATCCCTGCCAGCACCGTTGGTCAATGAGGATAGAGATCAGATTCCTTTCCTCATTATGATCAAGTTCTCAGCTAAATTGATTGTGGGCCATTTGAAATCGGTGACACTGAATAGGTCTCCATATGTAACAGAAATACTTAATATATTATATGTTAATTGGCTGCCAGTCATTGCTCAGTGGAGTTTTGGGCACTTGGGTTTCTCTAAGGTTTGGTATGCGGCTGATGGAGTCTCTCTTAATATTTCCTTTCCCTTGATGGTGGTGTTAATCTTGGCAGAGAGGTAACATTGCCTCATTATTGTGTTCTTTGGTATTTGGTAGTTTCCAATAGCTGAAAGATATTATGTTGAAAATTTTGTTCCCAGAGTTTTGGTTAGGTGTTAGCTATAATAATAGATTTACAATGAATTTGTCAATTGGTGTGGACTCAAGTGGTGCTTGTATAGAATTTAGGCCCTTCATGACTTTGGAAGAAAGGGAAACTGAAGCAATTACATAACTGAGTTTTCTGCTTTAATATTTTGAGGAAGGATAGAGAGGCTCCAATTTAGCTTCCTTGCTGTGAAATTCTTTTCCCATTGTAGGCACTTGAACTTGGCTATGCTCAAAAACTTGTCTATCAGCTTCTAATATTTTGAGCAGTCTTAGAAGCGTATAGATTGTGATAATATAAAATAATCTTATAACTTAATAAATATTCTTTTGTTACGTGCTTGTTAGAAATTTGCAGTCACATTTCTTTGGTGTGCATTGTAATTCTTATAGACCTTGTTCTTTGGATGTATGACCTCCTGGGATTATCAAAAAGGCATATGGTTGCCTCTCTCTCATTCAATGCGATGGCCACAGGAGGTGGCTGGTGAAGGCCCCAAATTTTTTTTAAAGTCCTATTAAAGCTCTAAAAGTTTTGGAATATGTATCATAAAAAATAGTGTATTGGTTTGGCCCCTTCAAAATTTAAAAATTTTATCTTGCTCCCTCAAAAAATCCAAATATCTTCACCTTGAACCCCCTTTTAAAACAATTTCTGGGTCTACAAATGCATTCAAGGCATGGTATGGAAAGAGTTGTTTGGATTACTGCAAATCGATTTACATCACTTGACAGCCTCATGAAGCATGAAAACAACTCTGCCAAGGAAGCCGCTATTTTTGGTAAACACCACCCAGCACAAGAAGTCAAAAACTTGGTGGTGCAGTTGAGGGCACACACTCGCACAAACAATATCTTAGTGATATGAAATTTTTGAACTATGATTCACTCTTAATATTCAGACCTTGTGGCCGGATTCAAAATTTTTTTCAAAGAATTCTAATTTATTAATCAAAAGATTTTTCTTCTTTCAAATCCCTGTTTATGCATTTTTTTTTTTTTTTTTTTTTTTTTGGGGTGAAAACAACCAAACACAAGTCAAAAAAAAAAAAAGACAAAAAAAAAAAAAAAAGAAACAAAACAAAACAAAACAAAAAATGGTACAATTCACATGTTTAGCCAATACTAGTATAATTTCATGAACGTCTTTATTACATGTTCATTGGTATATTCTAGATTGCACTGGGCAGGGGTGAGCATGTAGATCTATGTTTTTAACTGGACTGTGGTGCTCAATGTTCTTCCTTGGTTTTAGGTCCTGCAAAGAATATTCTCAAGTTTCGTGAATATTTTTATTTCATGAAATATATTTTTATTGCATGTCCATTAGTATATTGAAAACAATACTGGCAATACTGGCTAGTGGCGAGCATGTAAATCCATCTACTAAACTGATATGTCTCTGTTTTCCTGAATTTGAAGTCCTGCAAAGAGTATTCTATGATTTCCTTTCATTACTGATGTAAAGATGAAACATAGAACATGTAACTTTTAGCTAATTATATGTTCTTTTGTACAGACCCACGCTTGACGGATTATGACACATTGCTCAGGAATATCCATGACCTCAAGGCAGGGAAGCAGGCTGAGATCCCAATCTATGATTTTAAGTCTAGTTCCCGCACAGGATACAGGTCAAGTTCTTGATTTTGTGATATGAACATTTCATATTATCTACAAGGCTCCGTCACCCATTAGAACTTTGTTCCTCAACCCATCTTGATGCTGCCTAAAAATGCATGTAATTAAAATTCTATTTTATTGTTTAACTTATTGTCGATAGGATTAGCAGTTTACATTTCTTCAGCCCCTTCCCCCTTGCCCCTTCCCCATTTTCTTATGTTGTCTTCCCATGGAGAGTTATTAGAATACTTATAGTTGAGTATATTGAATGGTGGCAAAAAAGTGGCAGCGGGATTCTCCTAATATCAGCCGGCTAAAAAATTTCTTCCAACTGTATAAATTCACTTCCCAAAAATGTGGAAAACAATCTTTATGTGTTTTCTGTTTTGTCTTCTATTGCTTGAGGATACTTCTTTTCTTGAAGAGACAGTAGCTGTATTTTGGATTGTTTTGGATCATTAATGTGTCTGTGTCTTTGTTTGATGGGTTTTTCATATTATATATATTATTATCTGATCACTTCCATTGCTATTGAATTTTCTAGTATACTATAGTTCTTATCTTTTATGTTGTACAATTCTCTAGATTGATATAGTTGGCTCTTGCCGCTGCTTATTTTTCGTTCCTCATAATTAAAAGTCTTTATTTATTTATTTATTTTTTGTAGCTTAACCCTTTTATTTTCTTTCCATTTTTTGTTGTTTGAGTTTGGACGTTTGATTAAATTGTCCATTGCTCCATTCTCATGAACTAGTTCTTGGAACTCATTTAACGAAGTCCTTGTAGCAGGACACTCAAAGTTCCTAGCTCCCGTATTGTGATTATCGAGGGTATCTATGCTTTGAGTGAGAAATTGAGGCCTTTCCTGGATCTTCGAGTATCTGTTATGGGTGGAGTTCACTTTGACCTGGTTAAACGGGTGTTGCGGGATATACAACGTGCTGGGCAAGAACCAGAAGAAATAATCCACCAAATATCTGAAACGGTTTTTTTACTATTGTCCTCTGCTTAATTTTCTTATCAAATTTGACGAGCTTCTCCTCTGTAAATTCTCTGCTACGCCCTGTTTCGCAGGTTTATCCAATGTACAAGGCTTTTATCGAACCTGATCTCCAGACAGCGCATATAAAAATCAGTAACAAGTTCAACCCATTCACTGGATTCCAATCTCCTACTTACATTTTAAAGGTTTGATCTCAAGCATTCGAGCATGCATGAGCAACCTATGCACATCTTTTCTCTATCTCTCTCTCTTATTTTTTTTTATATTTATGATAAGCACATTTACATATATTTCTTTGTTTACATATTCTATGTTGTTGGTCAATGACTTGAGCCAACAATTTCTTCAATAAGTTATAGAGATTTATTTCAATAACTGTATGCTACTGATTTATTGTAGTCATTAAAGAGTGTGACAGTGGATCAGATCAAGGCCTTGATGTCAGAAGAGTACACGGAAACCATGGAACAGATTTATGATATATTTCTTTTACCACCTGGTGAAGATCCAGAGTCATGCCAGTCATATTTGAGGATGCGGAATAAAGATGGAAAATACAATCTCATGTTTGAGGTTTGCTCCTTTGTCATAATAATTGTCACCTTAGGAAGTCATGAACATTTTTTTCCGAAACTTAGTTTCTTTTTTCATGTTAACTTAGCTACTTTTAGGAGCCAGAAGAATTGTGTAAACAATGACCGGTTAAAATTCCTGCTCGTTATGTTCATTGTTTATGAAGTAATTGTAATGTTGGCAGGTATGTGCATATAACTTTAAGGTGTTTTACTGAAAAACTGGAAATATTTGTAGATCTATTGAATATACACACAAAGGAGTTACTGAAGAGGATTTTATTGAGAAATTTTTTTGAGGTAAAGCAATTCTTTTTGCTCTATGTATTGAATATACACATAAAGGAGTTACTAAACAGAATTTTATTGAAAGCAATTCCTTTTGCTCTTCACAGACTGAAGATGCCAAAAATTTTAATTGCGCACACGTTATTCGGACGTAGATGGTGCGTTTTACTTGGCCTTGTTGAATTAGTTGCATATTGGCCAAGCCTAACTACTCACCAATCTTAATGTCATTGGATTATCTTCTGTTATATTTGCATGCTTGAAGTGTTCATATATTCTTTGATGCTGCTGTATTCCTGATGAATATCGACATCAGTGATTCAGTAGGTCGTGAACTGGCAAAAATGAAAAAATTAGTGTTCTACATTAGGTTTTATGTTATCTATTAAAATGGTGTTTCTTCCAGATGACTCGTGTCACTGACTTGCCAGTAATGTAAAGGTGAAGTGTCCTTTTAGACAGCTTCTTTTGAAAATTTTAGGTTTGAATTGATGTTTCTTTGCCATTTAATTCTACATTATGGCTTGGTCGAATAAATAATTGTTAGATATGTTTTCCTCATATCTGGACAAGAGGAGGCATAGGCGGAGCCACTATTAGACCAGGGGAGGGGGGGTCCACGTGCCTACCCTGAAAAAAAATTATTTTTATTACCTTTTTTTTTCTATTGATATTGTCTTTGGTGCTCAGTGCCCATCCAAGAAAATGAAAAAAAATTAGCACAATATCAATTGTGCTCACCCAAGAAAAGAAAAAAAAATAGCCTAATACCAATTGTGGCCACACAACGAAGGAAACAAATTTTAGCCCAATATACACCAATACAATTGTACTTAGCCCACTTGATATAACGAAAAAATTGAACTTTTGGCTCTTTTTATCAATGAAAATTTTATATAATATATAAGACTTAAACTATTTATGTGTCTTATAATTGGTGCCCACCCACATGTAAATTTCTAACTCCGCCCCTAAGATGAGATAGTGTTTAATGTTGTATATGAAGCGGGTTCTGTGCACGGACTGTGTAACAAGTTAATGGCCTTCTGAGATTGCCTAGGATAGATAAATTTAATTACATGGGAAATCAGAAAATAGAGAATGATATTCTGCCTTCAAGCAAGCAAGCAAGCATGAAAAATAACAATAATAGAGAAGCTGCATCCAAGAAAGTCTTAGTTCAGCTCCAGGGGTCCAAGTTCAGCGTCCCCAGTCTAAAATTTGGGGATATTTCCTTTAAAGCAATGCAACTTCAAAAGGGATGTTGTATCCTTTTCGAGCGCGTATTGGACATGCATATGTCTCAGATATACCAAAATATTTTTTTTCATTTTTGTGTTACTTTTTGTGTGTATATTTCAAGTTATGTATTGAAATGCTGAAATAGTGTTAATTTTTCAATATTTTTGGTGTTCTCTAGAACTCCAGATGTTATATTCACATATCTATATAATGAAATGGAACAATTTTTGAAAATGTCTCTCTAACGGCTAAGAATTATTTTCTTTCATCCGATTGATATCATATTTATATTTTTAACTTTTCACTCAATTCTTACTTTAGTGGACCCCACTATCATTTAGGAAGTTGAACCTTTCAAATTAAAGTATCATAATTTGTATTTTCTTTTATGATGTTTATCAAAAATTAATTGAAAAGAAAGATCAAAACACATGTAATAGGTGCTAGGGCCTAAAATGTTAAAAAAAAATTAAAATTCATATATTATCATAATTTTTTCAATTTGAACTTTTTGTCCAAATTTTCAACTATATAAGAAACTTAATACTAATTTTATTCAGAGTGCCGTAGGCACGAGTTATTGTAACTGATAATGCATGAAAAATATGCTTTTATTGTATCCTACTGCGGCTGGGTCCTCACATTCAAAATTACTATGTTCCATGATATGTCCATATCTGTGCTTTTGAGGTTATTTCTCTTGTATGTTTGAACCTGGTTATACAGAGGTGATGATTTTTTGGACAGTGGGCTCATTCCTTAAAAGTTGGCATAACTGCACAAGGTTTTGGTGCTTGAAGGGAAGCTGCCATTAATTCACCAACTTCTTCTTCCGCCAGTGAAATTTCTTACTGTCCTCCCCCATGGACATTGCCTTTCACCCAAAACACACAAAATCTGTGCTTTTCTTTTTGGTGTTGTGTTTGCACCAGTTTTCTGTTTTCAAATTCAACCTATGGTTAAAAATTTTTTCTAGTTTTGGATAAGCTTATCCAGTTTCTTCTTTTATGCTTGGTATCTGCCCTTTTTGGGTTTATTGAATTTGCTTCAGATATTGATAAGAAGCAAAAGCGAAATGTTGCGTGATGTTATCTAATCAATCTGGTTATGCTTTTGAATTTCAGGAATGGGTTACTGATTCTCCCTTTGTCATATCACCCAGAATAACTTTTGAAGTCAGTGTGCGGCTTCTTGGTGGCCTGATGGCCTTGGGATATACAATAGCAGCAATCCTGAAAAGAAGTAGCCATGCATTCTCTGATGAAAGGGCCTGTGTGAAAATTGATTGGCTAGAACAACTGAATCGCCATTATGTTCAGGTAGTACAGTATGTTTCTTCATCTGCTTACTAGGGAGAACTAGGATGGAACCATACATCAGTATTTTCCCAGAGTCATTTTCATTTAAATTGGTGTTGCATGTGCCTTTTCAAGCTTCTTTTTTTTGTCTTTTCCTCTGATAATCAGAGCCAATCTTATATGATTTCCATAGGAACATACTTGTTACATATTCACTGTTTATCAATAAATTTATGCTACCATGTACTGTTCATTAGTCTTTCTTAGCTTTCAAATAATTGTAGGCTTGAAAGTGTATTTATGTCTAATACGGAGAGGCATGCTTTTCTTTTGTTGGGTTTGTTTGTGTAATTTACTTTACTATTGACTTGTATGGTAAATAAACTGAGGCCAATAGAAATGGACTTGTTAAATACTTGCATATTTTCATTACTGTTGTGAATAGATCTTAGATAAATTTGGTCAATAATCGTTATCTAGACGTGCATGCATGTACTCTAAAAAACAGCAGTTTGCATGTTGAAGGTAACAGAAAGTATTCATACCACATTACTCAAAAAAAATTTAATTGCACTATTGGGAATTTAGAATGTCTCTGTCAGTTATTTTATGGAGTTCTTACTCAAAAATGTTGAGTTGTTGTAGGAAAAGTCTAGTTGCCTAAAATCCCGGCATACAGCTTACATGTTATTTCATGTGCAGCCTGTACATCTGCTTCCAGTGTGCAAAAGTATTCTCCCCCTAGCACTTAGACTATAGAAGAATTAGTGGTTTACTTAGACTATCAATGTAGAAGAACTAGTGGTTTACCTTACAGTGAGAAGATGATATTGTATTTTTCATTTTTGTTCTTATAAACTGTTCTATGTGACAAGTTAGTCTAACATGCTTGGATTAAATCAAGCTAGAACTTCTAATTGAAATGTTTGTTTCCCCTTCCTTTATTCTTCTGTTTTGATAAAAAGGTGCAAGGAAAAGAGCGCATAATTGTAAAGGATGTGGCAGAACAGTTGGGATTGGAAGGTTCATATGTTCCTCGTACGTACATAGAACAAATACAGCTGGAAAAACTTGTGAATGAGGTTATGGTATGGCAGCTTCAGAGCTTGTGATGCCTTCTCCTGTACTTTTGTCCTGATCTAATCATTCGGCAGGCACTTCCAGATGACTTAAAGACAAAGCTCAGCATCGATGAGGATCTGGTCACAAGCCCCAAAGAGGCACTTTCTCGAGCCTCTGCAGAGAGGGTGGCAATGAGAAATAGGCATCTTAAAAGGTGCACGTTAGATAGTAATATTTATCTTGCTTTCTTAATGTGACATACGGATGTAATCCATTTTGTTAATTGGTTCAAGACTAAGAAGCACAGATGCTGACTCAAGATACCAACATGATACTCCATAGATATGCCGACTTGGCGATTTTAAAAAAATGCAAATACATGATATGACGGGTATTCAACAAAAATATATATTTTTTATATTGTTAATATTTTGTTCAAATATAATAGAAATAATGCAATATAACACTAATTGAAATTAAAAATGTATTTCATCTTTTGAAAGTCATCAATGAAGCCACATGATGATTCCATTCCATAAAAAATGGCAATAAACTATGTCACATAGCTTAAAAATTAACAAAGAAATTCTAAAAAAAAAAATTATGATGAGTCTGTACCATGACTCCAAAACGAGCTTGTGACATGTTTAAGCTGTGTTTGAACGTAAAAGATAAATAAATAAATCAGACTCAGCAATAGGCAAGTATTTTTTTTTTTTTTTGGTAAGTAGCAATAGGCAAGTATGACAAGTGTCTAGGGCATGTTCACTGCATGTCGAAATCCATCGTGAGTCAAACTCACAGATAGTACCCCTGATGGTGAATCCGTGCGTTCTAACATTAAAATTTAATCATTGTGGGAATCATATGTTAACTATTGATGAATCATTGTTGTTTGTGGCACCAACTCATGTAGCCATTTAAACGATGATAAATCTGTTCCTGCTTCCTGCTTCCTGTTCCACCCTTTTGGGAACCTTCTATTTTGTAGGTCTTCAAATCTTTCTTCTTCCTCCCATCTCCTTTACCTATATTGGTTGCTGATTTCTCGTAAGTCATTATTTTTTATGATGTCAGTATATTTAGTTGTAATCCTGTTTTTCCAAAGACTTCAAGATATTGTTGAATCCCAGTGACTCCCACTATTCTGCTTCTCTGTTTTAAGGCTTTTTGTGAATGATTTCATTGGGAATAAAGCCTTGAAAGTAGGCTATCATGGTTAGCTGCCAAACTGGTTTTTCAAAATTCTGTCTATGGCCCGTTTCAATTTTTATTTGTTTTTTTGGGGTTGAATATTAAAGCATGCGGTGAGCTGGTTAAAGGTTCACTTGCACAACTTTGATTCTATATTGTTCCTGTAAACGTCATTCATCTGGTTTTTCTATTGTCTTGAAGAAAAGAATTTTTGTAATCGAGTCAAATCATCATCTTTTGTGGATTTTCACCTCTATTGGCATATGACCTGGTTGTGCACTCTTTCTGCTATGCTTGTTAATATCCTTTTGCAGTTGTAACCAGAACAATTGTATAAGAATTAAGATTGCATGCACACATTAAACAAGAGAAAACAATCAAGAAAGTGAGGCACGGATTTACGTGGTTCGGCCATGTGCCTATGTCTAGGGGCAAAGATATTTTGTATTCCACTTTGAATTAGTTACATGATGATGATTTATATCACTAAAACCCTAAACTTAATCTCATTGAGATATTTTGTGTTTCACTTTGTAGCAGTAACACTCCACAATCTCGTAGTCCTCTGGCTCAGGTGATAAATATAAGCATCATGTAGCCCTTGGGCTTGGGTGATTAGTGTGAGCCACACATAACAAAAAACCCAACAATCTTCTCCTTGGAAAATATTTTAGTACGGGATGAAAAATTTTGGGGTAAAAAATTACAGGAGTAATTGTTACCGCAGTAATGGTTACTAGAGTAACAAATTTGTAGTTCTTTTGTTTGGAATAAGAAAATAAATTTTATCCAGTAATAATTATATTATGTTTGGAATGTTAAAAGTTTTAAAAGGGTAAAAGTTAATTGTGTTTGGAATAAGAATAAATTAACCAAGGATAAAAGTTAATATTTAATTTCAATAATATATTATATTAAAATAAATCATCATAATTATTGTTTTTTAATAATTTTTAATTTTAATAAAAATAAATTATTAAAATATATACTTTTAAATAAAAAAATTAATTATAAAAAATAGTTTTATCATAGATTAATATTTCAATAGTAATTAATTTTAATAGTGAATTATTATTTGTTAAAAATTATTTTTATATTGATAAAATCATACAATTAACTTTGGATTATTTAAATAAAATGCACCATCTGGCACGAGGGGAGAGTTTGTCCAAACCTGGGTCAAGATTATGAACAAACACGATACAACCAAAGGTACGAGGAGTGAGAGAAAATGGGAAAGTTGAGAGATAAAGAAGAAAGAAGGATAACCGATTCCCAAGGGTAACAGAAGGGACTCGATTAATGAGATAACAAGCAGTCAACACAGCTTCACCCCAATACTGTTTGGGAACATTCATATTAAAACACAGGGTACGAGCTACCTCTAACAAATGACAATGTTTGCGTTCAGCAACACCATTTTGTTGAAAGGTGTGAACACAAGTAGTTTGATGAATAATTCCTCGTTCAACACAAAAAGTATCCATGAAAAATTTAGTGTATTCCAAGGCATTATCAAAACGAATAGTTTTAATGCGTTTATCAAACTAGATGAGAATTTCATTGTAAAAGTGCAAGACAATAGCATGTAGCTCGGAACGATTTTTTATTATAAATAACCAAGTCATTCGAGAGTAGTCATCCACAAAAATAACAAAATACCAATATTCATTAAATGTTGAAACTCGTGAGGGACCCCAAATGTCCATATGGACTACATCAAAAGGTTTAAACTGACAATTATGATGACTAGGACAGGAATTACAGTGGTGCTTGCCACGCTGACAGGCTTCACACTCAAGACTCGAAATAGACTTTAAACTGAGAGCCGCCAACTTGAGTCGAGCCAAGGATGGATGACCCAAGCGACAGTGCCATTGAAAAAGAGAAACTAATGTACTGAAAACAGAATGAGAAGGAGAAAAACTTGCAGGATCCAAATAGTAAAGTCCATTCCACTCACATTCGGAACCAATCGTCCTCTGTGTCCTGAGATCCTAAAATGCATAAGAAGAAGGGGAAAAGATTATAGAATAGTTCAATGATTTAGTCAATTGACTAACAAATAATAAGTTAAAAGGAAACTTAGGGACATGTAGACTCGAAGGTAGAGAAAGAGAGGGGGAAGGCTGAAGTAGTCCTTTACCAGCAATAGGCCGTAGGATCCATCAACTAAGGTAATACGATATGTGATCTGAGTCAAATTAGAAACTAAAGATTGGTTACCTGAAACATGAGTACTAGCTCCTGAGTCAATAACCCACTAGGGAGCAGAAGCAGTAAAGCAAGTAGTACTACCTGAATGAGCCAGCGTGGCAGTGGAACTGGAGGAGCGAGAAATGTGGAGAGTTTGCACAATAGCATCTAACTCAGCTGCGGAGAATGGACTCTATGACTCAGAATGGGATACAGATGGTTCGCTCGAGCCAGCAGCACTGGTACCAGAATCATGTCCCGTGGATTCCACAGCAACATGTTGGGTTTTCTCGGGACGACCATATTTCTTCCAACAGTATGGCTCGGTGTGATTAGTACTACCACAATGATCACATTTCTTCGTACCCCTTCAAGAGCCTCGAGAATTACGACCACCACAGGAACCACCACGACAACTACCTCGTCCACCGCCAACCAAAGCAGCAAAATCAGAACCTCTAAAGGAAGGAAGTACTGTTCGAGAATGATGATCTAATGAGGAACGCTACAATCGAGAATATGCATGAGCCATGGAAGGGATAGTCTCTCCAGCCAAAAATTGATCACGATAGCCACGAAGTTTATCATCAAGACCAACTAGGAGTAAAACAGTCATGAGTTGCTCTCATTGCTTCACCATATCAGCCTTAGTTTCTAGAAAATGACGAAGGTGTAACAAACGATCTCCAAGACCCTTAAGAGTGTTGTAATATTTAGAAAAAGAGCAACCATTCTATTGAAACAAAAAGAGCCGCTCATAAGCTTCAAAAATCTCAGAAACATTGCTCAGCTAAGAAAATGAGTTAGCTAAGGAGTCTCAAATTGCTTTTGATGTATCACACAGTGACATTGTGTGCAAGACAGAGGGCTCTAAGTTATGCCATAATCAATTCATAACTACAGCATCGGCCAATGAGAAAAAATCCGAACGGCATGAGACCAAGTCAAATAATTTGTCCCATTCAATTTCTCACTAGAAATTAATTTGGGAAGACTATCAAGAAGGGTGATAGGCACTGTTGAAATTGGAGCCAAGGCCGAGTCAACAGTAGATTTAGTAGAATCAGACTCCATATTGAAAAAATAGCAAATAGTAGATTACACCTCAACAGAATCAGCCGACCAATATTAACTAGCCAAGGTGTTAACCGAGCCGAAGTGTATACTAAATGATAAATTGAGCAACCGAGTCGAACTTAATCAATTGAGGAGCAAGAAATCATATACCAGTGCAATCGAGCAGTACGAGTAGGCGAGAACCAGAAATTAGGGTAGAGCAATCAACAATCTACGGCAAAGCAAGCAACAATCAACTTCAGATCAATCAATACCAAGCGATCGACCATGGTCAGTGCTATGAGCATCAGCGGTGAGCCATGAGAACAAGATTGTGACAACGATCAGTTGTCAATGACGATGTCAACAGCAAGAGTCCAACAATGAGCCTTCGACGACCAAGAACATGAGTCAATCACGATTGATTGATGGGAGCTTCGAGTATCATTCGACGGCGGTAGAGGGTTTCTCTACGTCAGGTGACCCTCGCCAAAGGTCATCAGAAAACCGAAGACGACTCACGCACCAATAGTTACGTCACAGGCAAGGCACATGAGATCCACCCTCAAGTCTTCTGGCCAGCGCATGAACACACGTCAGACGATCGAAGAGGTTGGCCACCGACTATGTTAATCACTAGAGAGAGGCGATCCTCTGGGAATCAGGTTGGTCGATGCCGATGGCTAATGGTTAGCCGAAGTGTCTACATCGGTAAGAACTCCTCTTTTTTTTAGTGTATATGAAACTGTGCTCTAATACCAAGTTGAGAAATTGAACACAAAACTTAGAGAGCATAATCAGCCCTCCTTCTCTTCCATTATATTTATAATTACGAATTACAACCAAATATGGAAAGCACAATCAATGTAAAAAGGAAATTACAATCTGCAATTAATTACATTCCAATCACACTATCCTCTAGAATATTCTGACAGTCAATATATCAATTGCATTATGTGGAGTGTGAACCTTCTCTAGCTTTATCTCACAAGTAAAAATCAGCTTCCCTATCTTGTGAACATTCTTTAGTTTGAGCCTTCAGATCCCAAGTATATTGTTTTTGTTTTTTTTTTTTTTTTAGCGAGAAACCCTAGTTGTTGTTCATCGACGTTGTTCATCAAGTTGGTCCCCTCCAGCAACCGTCGACACCATTGCCAGCAGCACCAGTGTGCCAGAAGTCCTCTGACATGCTTTCACGTGCTAGAGAGAGCATCTACTACAATCATCACATGTAAAATCCTTTGAGTTGCATGCCAGTGTGTCGATCTTCGGCAAGCTTCTGGCTTTCGCTGACCAGTCTGGGCTAACCAAAAAGTGAAGGCAAAATGAGTCTCAAGCTCAAGTCGCACCAGTTGCATATCTCCTTGAGTTTAGCCACCCAATTAAACATAAGTTTGGGATCATCCAGTGCCTTAGGGAGGTTCCATGTCATAAAAAAAAAATGTATATCTGTCTACTAGGCAAGACAATAATTGTTGAAAAGTAAGCTTATTCTTTTTTAAGAGTGGACACATATCTTAATTAGTCCAATAAACAATATTATTTGCGTTAAGTCACCAGTTGTCCCAAAAGCTTAAACTTTTGGGAAATTGGCCCAATAATGTATATCGAGCTATTTTAACACTCCCCCTTACTTGCAACTCTCAATTTGCACGTGGTGTAGAGACAAACAAACCAAATTAAATAAGGTGCACCCAACACAAACAAACAAAATGCAAAACAATAAATGGGGAATAACAATATTTGAATTCAGGATTTCTTGGAATCAGAGCTCTGATGCCATATTAAATCATCAATTGTCTCAAAAGCTTAGGTGGCATTTGGTTTGCTTTTCTGTTTTCTATTTTTGTTTTATGTGTTTTATGTTTTAAAAATCCCAAAATAAGAAAAACAGAAAATGCTCAATTTTTCTTATTTGAGATTTTTCTTATTTTCAGTTAAAAATGCTTAAAACGACTTTTTGTCATTTTTCATTTCGTATGTAAATCTATTTTCTATTTTCTAAAACAAATTTTGAAAAACAAGTAATCAAATACGTTTTTAAGCTGTTTTCCTTGTTTTTAAAAATATAAAATGGAAAATGAGTTCAAAACAGAAAATAGAAAACAAAAAATAGAAAAATAAACCAAATTCTACCTTAAGTTTTTAGGAAATGGGCCCAACAATATATATCAAGCTATTTCAACAATTTGTACCATTTATTTCTATCATACTTCTTTTGTAGATATGGAGGAGCTAATATGCTGTTCACCATTTTTTCTCCTCACTCAACTTTTGATCCTTCCTTCCATGATACCTGGTTGCTTTATCAAACTGATTCTGATATATTCTTGTTTCAGCAGTGGTATATCACATTCATATTCGACACAGAGGGACAACAATCTGTCCAAGATAACTGGATTTTCTGTCAACAACCGAAGGTTTGATGACAGGACAATGGAGTTGCCAACAACGTCAACAAATCAGGTGACTGGTGATTTTATGCATGTCCCTATAATTATTATACTTTTTTTGACTCCATTTTCTTGTGTAGATTTTGTAGAAATTAGAACTCTTTGTCAATCAATTATATTTTTCTTTTTCCCTTTTTTTTTTTTTTCTTGATAGGGAGTTATCACACAGTTGTCAGAACAAATTTTGACCCTCAATGACCGAATGGATGAGTTAACATCTCAGATTGAAGAACTGAATTCCAAGTTAACCAACAAGAGAATTTCTGCCAGCCCGCAGAACATGGTGTTACAAGCTGAAGCATGCAATGGATCTGCTCCTACTTCGTACTTCATCTCTGGTTTGGGCAATGGTTCTTTGACTGGACTGATGATGCCTAATTCATCATCTTCCTCCCGGCTAGCAAAGGAGTCTCCCTTAATGGAAGAGGTAACAGGATGAAATTCACTGTGTCCTGTTTGAATTGTCATGCTTATTTTGGATGCAGTATTTGTATGGGATGAGTTACCAATTGTGGTTCCAAGATCTAGGGGCAAAAGCGATGAGATATCTTAAGCTAATACTAGTAATGTGGATATTATTTTTATTATTTTGATAAATAAATGAACAATGACGTTTCCAGTCATCTTACCACAATAACTGAAAACACACAGATTGGGAAAGATGGAATAAGAAGTATTTGTGGTGAAATATAGGTGCTTATCAATTGATGGCAAGAAGGGTATATATGAAATTAAAATTTGTGAGTTGGCTATAGAAAACACCAAAACTAGTTCTCCCTTAATATAATAGTATAGATGCTAAGGTTAGAACGAGTTTTTTGATATGTTCCATCAAGTTATGCAGCAAACTCATGCATTGAAAGAAGGGACTAGTTCAAGTGGGAAAAGTAACCCAATTACATCAGGTTCTAGGTTTGAGTTATCCCTAACCTTCCCCAAATAAATAATATATCCCTAACCTTCCCCAAATAAATAATATTTACTCAAAAATAAATGAAGTAATCCCTTTGATAGATGAGAAAATTAGATGCATCAAGGGCATATGCTATATATATTTGTCTAGCGTTTTTGCTGGAGAAATTAAATGTGAGGCATGGAAGAAACAACATCTTCCTCTAGCACCTGTCCCAATCCAGGCCTTTTTGGTCAGAGGTTCTAGAACAGATAGGTGGTGTATGTAAAACTTGGAATTAGGGCTACCATGTGAGTTCCAACGAAGTCAAACAAATGGTAATAGATGAGCTGGATAAAAAATCAACCAAATGCACTAGACATGCCATTGGGGCAGGGTATGGTAAGGGTCAGATGTACACAACCTTATTTAGACAAACGTGCTTTTTTTTTTCCTGGTTCGAACCAGTGACCCCAAGTCACAGTAGAAAAAACTTTCCATTGCTTCAAAATCACCCTTATAAGTCAAATAATCCAACTAATACAATTTATGGTCTACATTGCATTACATATGCAATTAGGTATCTCAATGATGGATTCTTGTTTACACGGTTTGAAGGATGATGGTTTGGTTTGGTGACTCTTACATACATGATCATTCTAATTGTCTTTGCATATCATCATGCACCTGCCACAATTGAGCTGCCTGACTTTAGTCGATTTGATTCGTTAATTTTCTATTTGTGCTCCCTCTTTTTTGAACAGATTTCAAATGTTGCTCGGGGACAATGTCAAATCATGCATCAGCTAGGCAATATCAGCAATATTCTCTGCGAGGCCTGCAGAAAGAAATCACGTCAGGCAAGAGCCGAAAGGAAAAGCATCGTAGCCAAAATTGAACCCATTAAGGTTTCTCTGATTTTAACTTTGGCGATAGGTGGCCTGGGAGTCATCTTGTTTAAGGGTTTGCAACCTCGAAGTTGACTTCTAACGGAACCCACACCTAAAAAATCTTCAGATCTTATTTGTTTAATTCTTTCTGTAATTTTCTTTTTGAGTCCCAACAAGTCCCCTTGCAATGCCACCTTGCTGCTCGGGAAGGAGAGACTTCTTATAACCCGAGGCAAAACACTGGTTTGAGATTCTCTTTGAGGTCTGTTGAGAGAAGGGTATGCTTCGGAATTTTTTATTTTTTTAGTAATTTGCATTGTCCTTGTAACCCCCCTAGTTGAAGTGTTTTTTCTGTCACTTCAATGGATTAATCAATAGAAGTACGGGAGAAAATTGCAAAGGGTTAGTGAATACAAAATGTCAGGTTCGAACGCAATATCTTTAATTGGTAATTCTTGTTATCCACTGTCTTGTAAGTTCCATATGTGATCTATAAATGTGTAAGTGTAGTTTTTATTGAT
>JAVXUM010000001.1:17966202-17979696 GCA_035590655.1 Pouteria glomerata
TCAACTAATATTAAAAAATTAATTGAATTAAAAAATTAGGAAAAAAATTGTAACCTATCTAAATAATATTTTATTTTAATTAAATTACACAAATAATATAAGATTATAACTTATCCGAATAATATTTATTTTTAATTAAACTATTTAACTAATTGCAAAAAATTAATTTAATTAAAAAAATTGGATAAAATTATAACCTATTTAAATAAAAATTAATTGAATTAAAAAATTTGGATACAATTATAACCTATCTAAATAATATTTTATTTTTAATTAAAGTAATATAATATAAAAAAAATTTTAAATATTATTTGAATAAGAATTTAATTAAAATTAAAATATTATTTAGATAGGTTATAATTTTTTGACTTTTTTAATTCAATTAATTTTTTAATATTAGTTGAATAGTTTAATTAGCAATTAAAAATTATTGGGATAAATTATAATTTATATTAATTAAATAATTTAATTAAAAATACAAAATTTTTTGATGGATTATAATCTTATCTGTATTTTTTAATTCATTAAATTTTTGGATATTAGTTAAATGGTTTAATTAAAAATAAAATATTATTTGGATAATTTATAATCTTATATTATTTGAGAATTTAATTAGCAATAAAATATTATTTAGATATGTTATAATGTTTTTTGAATATTTTAATTCAATTAATTTTAATATTAATTGAATAATTTAATTAAAAATTATAAATTATTTAGATAAGTTATATTTTTATAATATTTGAATATTTAATTAAAAATATAAAATTCTTTAGATGAATTATAATTTTATCCGTATTTTTTAAGTCAGTTAAATAGTTTAATTAAAAATTAAATATTATCTGAATAAGTTATAGTTTTATATTATTTGAATAATTTTAATATCACTGATGATAGACATTCTATTTATTCTTTTACTTTAAATACTCTCATTTTATTTTACTTTAATAAATTATTAAATTAATATTTATATGTGAGTAAAACAATTATGTGTCTCTCTCTCTCTCCCCGAGGGAAGAAGAAATTCAGCAGCAGCAGCGTAATAATAAGACGATCAATCAAAGGAGTGGATTTTCTCCATCTTTTCGATCTCTGGTATTTTCTCCTGCTAATTTCACCCCGTAGTTTATTTGTTTTTCGACATCAAGTTTGTATATTTATGCCCCTTTTCAGTTTCGTACATTTCATTTTTGCCTGTATGATCTGATTCTTCCGCGCAAGGGTTTGATCTCTTCAACATTGAAACTCGGGTTAATTTTATTTTATTTTTTTGATCGGCACTTGTGCGTTGGAAATGGAATTAGTGAATGCTCTGTCCGTCGGTCGACGACAATTGAGGGAAAGAACTGAAAAATTAGCTTGAGTCGATATTTGTGTTACCTGAAAGTTAAACATTCACTACAGTGATACCAAATTTTTTAGTGGAATTCAGGGTGTTCTTCCTCTGGATTGTTTGAAGTTCCTTACAAGGCGGTGTCTTTCCTGTTACCTACATTTTCTCTGCAACCAAACTGAGTTTTTAGGGAAAAAAATCATTTTTGATGGGTTTTCCTCAAATTTTTATTGTTGTTGCGTAAATTACAGAGTTTCAGGGAAAAAATTGATGTCTTCGCTTCAAGCTTAATTGTTTTTAGGGAATTTATAATTGTGTGATGTGATTCTATTTAGACTGTTGATGCATTGGATTTCTTCTCCATGTACAATTTCAGCTAAAAACTGCGCATGGATAATGCTGTGGGGCAAGATTTGATTAGTGATCTGCCTCAAAGTATTCTTGAAGCCATCCTAACAAAGCTTCCGATAAGGGATGCAGTGAGGACAAGCATTTTATCAAGTAAGTGGAGATACAAATGGGCTAATCTTACACAACTCGTATTCGATGACAAGTGTGCGACTCTCTCTAATGATAGAGTATTTGTTGAGGACGACCTTGTTAAGTTTATTACCCGATTTCTTTTTCTTCATGATGGACCAATTCACAAATTCAGTTTGTCTTGTACTTACTTGCAAAGCTCCCACGATATAGATCAATGGCTCCTTTTTCTATCAAGGAAGGATGTTAAAGAGTTGGTTCTTGAATTAGGAGACGACGAGTGGTTTAGGGCTCCTTCTTGCCTTTTCTCTTGTCGAAAATTGATTCGTTTGGAGGTAATTCGATGTGAATTGGACCCACCTCCAAGTTTTAAAGGATTCTTATGTCTGAAGTACCTCAATCTTCAACAAGTTTTAATTGCCCCTGATGCTGTTGAGAGCCTCATAACAAGTTGCCCTTTTCTTGAGAGCTTAACATTGTCGTACGTCGATAGTTTGGCTCTTACTGTCCGTGCTCCGAATCTTAAATACTTGTGTTTGGAAGGTCAATTCAAAGACTTGTGCCTCGAAAATACCCCGCTTTTGCTTGCTATATCTGTCGCTATGTATGATACTGACGATACTGCTGAGCACTTTGAACAAAGTTCAAGTTGCAACTTCGACAAGTTCCTTGGGGCTGTACCATGTCTTGAGAGACTCATCGGACATATTTACTTCACCAAGGTAAGAGGTTGCTTCATTTACTTCTCCATATTTTTGTGGCCAAATGGCTTTCTCATGTTATTCTTTTGTCAAAGTATTTAAGTATAGGTAACTATCTGGGAAAACTTCCGATTACATTCCAGCATCTAAAGATTATTGAATTATATCAAGTGAGCTTTGAGGACATGAAAGAAATACTGGTTGTTCTTCGTTTGATTGTGAACTCCCCCAGCTTACATGAACTCCAAATCTCAGTGAGTAAATCTACAACTCATCAAAGATGTATATTTTTCAGATTATGACAGCCATTTATTATCCATATTTAATTTGTTGGTGCTTAGACATTCATATAAGTAGCTCAAAGTTTAAGTGTCCTATTGATTTGATATATAGGGTTCCTCGAATCCTTTAGTTGCGGCAGAAGCTCCTGATTTGGATTTTTGGGTGAAAGAATGTCCTTCCGATTGCACATTCAATCTGCTTACGACTGTGAAGATGACGGATATGTGTGGGGTGCCGCATGAGATGGAATTCATCAAATTTTTACTTATAAATTCACCGGCGCTTGAGATAATGAGCATTACATCTAGTGTATCAGATGGAAAAGTAAGTATGTTGACTGAGCTGCTGAGGTTTCGGCGGGCTTCTGCCAAGGCTGAAATTATCTTCATACAGCAAGACTAAAATGTGATGTGCTTTTTCTATGTAAAGGCTCTTGTTTTGTTTTTTTTTTTAATATTCTTTCTTTTGACAGATTTTGGCTTCCATTTGTGATAATAATATTATTGATGATAGAAACGAAAAAGAAAAGAGAAACCACATTTAGAATAAGCAGTTAGTCTGGGTAAGATAAACTACTCTTCTTGAAATTCTTCTGCTTTCTACAGAAAGCAATTCTTGAAATTACGTTTTTCCCAAGAACATTATGCTTACAGGTTCAAGAGGGAAAAAAAAAAATAAAAAGGGGGGGTGGGATTGGAGAGAGAGAAGACAAAAACATTTATTGAACGACTAAGAGTGTGAATGTTTCAAATCAAGTTGAGTAGTAGGATGTTTAAATCAAACTTGTTTAGGTTAACGAACCTAGAAAAATGACTTCGATTTGATGTTTTATGCTATTTTTATCAATGGAACTCTAGTTAAATCTAATAGTATAACGAACTTAAAATTGTAGTTCGTTTGTGTTTTTAATTGAGCTTGAGCGAATTCATTATCGAATCGAAGGAAACTTTGATTTTTAAGTTGTTTGCAACCCTATGAGCGCTACAAAAAGGACTGGTAATACTTGACCTAGGAGTCAATATGTCAGTATCTCAAATCCGACCCTGTACCGTCGGAATCAAATTGGCACACCTATATCATGCTACTATACAGCAAAATCATCTCAACAGAAACCCCTTTTGTGTACGTTTGTTTCATTTGATATGCTCAGCAAACCTTTAATTTTTATTTTACAGTTAATTATATATATTTTGGACTGCATCTATAATAGGATCTCATTTATAATATCATTTATATATTGAAAGAATGATAATATTTCCTATTTAATCTCATATTCCATGAAACAAACATGTCCGGTAATTATGTGATCAATTTTTTGTTATACCATCTGGGCCCTGAGAGCTCCATTGCTTGGACGAGTCATCTCGTTTCCTCTGCAGCTGGTGCTGCTGGTAGCGGCTGGTGTCCAATGGGAAGCTTCCCATTTGTCTGCGAGCCCATCTCCTTCCAGATGAGCACATCAAGTGCCCATCTGCTGGTAGCATCTGTTATCTGATGGTGACTTCCCATTTTTTTCACACCACATGAAATGCACTTCTTTCTCCATTTTGGAGAAGAAAAAGGGTTTAAAGTATTTGATTTGGATATCCATGTACAGTTTTGTTGGGTATGTTTGTGTCAATGATTTGTCTAAAATAAAAAATGATTCAAAAAATATTTCTCTTGTTTGTTTGTCGCGAAAAATGGTATGTAAATGCATGGAATTTGCTAAACTAGAAATAATTGAAAAGAATTTATATTTAGCACCCATACATTTTATACTTAAATCTTAATTTGGTTTCTATTTTTTCAATTGTAACAGAACTTACAATTAAGTTTCTATTTGATCCTTCGGTTAGCAAATATTGAAAATGTTTTATGAAAAATTTCACATGTTTATCATATATGACTAACGTATAAGATTTTTCATTAATAAATTTGACGAAATAAAAAATAAAAGTTGATAGAAAATACAAGAAATTAATTGGAAGTAGAGGTACCAAATTAAGATTCAGCTTTAATTTTTACCAAGTGCATCCTTAATTAAATCATAAATTAGTTTATTAGTGAATATCTTTTATTTTTGTATATTTTTTAATCTACTCAAATAATAATATGCATTTTTTCTTTCCCTTTTCCCAAATAATTTAAAAGTTTATGTTTCTTCCCCTGTTTCATCACCTCTTTCTCTTTTTGTTTTCCTTTCCATTCTTTTCCCTTCAACAAATCCAAATACAAGCACTGTAAACTGGGTCATAATTTTAAGAATCCATATTAACTTCTTCAAAGGTTTCATTAAAATTAGGAAAAAAGTTACACAGGATTCTTGCTCAAAACGACTTACACCAATTTCTTTAGATAATTGTCACCTACGATAGGAAATGTACAATGAGTTTTCGATCTTCGAACAGCCATCCTAAAATTTTTCTAAAATAGAGAATGACCAGAGATGCTAATTTGGGTTTTTTTTTTTTTTAATTTTATTCCACTCACCCTGCTTTAGAGAAGAAAATAAGAGTAGAAGAACCCTCCCATCGGTCTGCCGCGTCAAACAAGAACTAATTTCACCAAGAAATATTGCCCACCGTAATTACCAAAAAAGATTAAAAAAAAAAAAATTCCCCACCGTGGCTTAAAACCCTAGGCCTTTTTTCTGAGAGAGACCTGCAAAACTTAATTTCTAGTGATTCCCACTTGATTGCACATTAAAGCCAGAAGCTTCAACAGAAAACAAAGAGAGTCTAACCTGGAAAAATACCTATTTAAAAAAATACTGCAAGGCATTACTCGTCTTACGGGAAATTGGCAAGTTCCCGCCACCACTAACCCACAAAAAAATAAATAAATAAATAAATAACTATAAGCAACTAGATTAATGGAAGTTAAACCAAGCAAACAAATGCAATATATTATTGTTAAAGACTCTTGTTACACAATACCAGAAATGGGCTAAAACCAAGGAAACGGACTTCATAAATTGACACACACAAGTAATGGATATAAAATCCAACTTATTTTAAACATTCCAAGAGACTACTACTGCTACTGTCTAGATGACAGGCATTTATTTCAGGTAGCTAAAAAGCAACTTGACATAACCCTTGAAACTGCTACTACTACTATTCTTCTTCATCTTCCTCTTTCAAACATTTCAGAAAAGATTTCGGAGATCCAAATCCAACAGTCTTAACAAACTTTTGGTAGACAATGGAACCACCCATTTCAAACCCTTCAGTGCTCATGTCCCTTAGACAATAACCCTCCACACCCAGTGAAGAAGTCTGCTCCAGCAACTTCATTTCAACATCAGCATGGATGGCAATAGAGAATTCACTTGGATGAAAACATGCCAACACCCTTTCTACCAGACTGCCAATAGCCACAACCTTAGGATCATAGCCAACGGCTTCAAAGCTTGCGTAACTGAAGCCATCCTCTGGTGTAACATGTATAGTTGAAATAGCGGCTCCTTCAATGGCATTCATGGAATAACCACAGGGATCAAAATCAAAATCACATATCTGCGAATCTGGAAGGATCTTTCCTATTCCAGATGTATGTGTCATAACAGCAGCTGAGCCTGATTGGCTTTTGTAGAAGACAGCAGACTTCTCTCTGTCCAAACCAGTCATACACATTTCCAGTGTGTAAATGGCATCACGGAAGCACACAGGTTGAGCAGAAGCCGAGTAGACATGCCATTTCTGCCTGTTGTCAATGCTGCCCATTAAATAAGCATTACTTCCAGAACCCAGCTTCCCAAAATAGCTATCAAGGACTGCAACTTCCTCTAAGAAATTACAATAAGGAAATGACTGAGCTGCGGGAAAAATGAAACTCCCACGGGTATATCTCACTGCCAGTACAGTAAGGGAAAGGGTATTAGCCAACTTCAGAATCGGTGGGATCGAAAGAAGCAACTTCGTAGTCCCACACGTTTTAATGATGATCTTGTAAGGGTAAACGAAAAGGCTTGACTCAGAGAGGACATACGAGTCAACATGATCATTTGACAGAGAAGAAACTATGGTGCACTCAGCGGGCTCAAGAATCTCATCTAACTGAGCTTTTGAAAGAGACCGAAGACCCCTTCCCTCTGGATCAGCAAATATGCTTGGCTCACAAAATGAAATTTCAAGCCTTTTTTCATAACCCTCAAATCCAATTGCAGAGACTGACAAAGCCATGGCAACTTGACAGAATGACTACAGCTAAAAAGAGAGCAAACTAGAAAGTGGTTGATTGAAAAAGAAAAGGAGACAAGGGATTAAATAAACCTAAAGCAACAAAATCTAATTAACACCACTTCAAACGATGTGGTCAGGAAGCCAACTTAAGGGATATCAGGATGGTTTACGAGCGCACTGCACATAGAGGAAAAAGATACAGGCATGGTGTTAGTTCAAAACAATAAACTTCAAACAAAGGCAAGTATTATTAGCATGAACTTGTAAACCATCAACAAGAAACTTACGTTCGAGTATGCAGCAGATCTGAATTTCCTGACTCCGCCGTTAGGTCGAACGTCTTCAATAATGTAGCCAAGGGGAGCTTCATAAAATTGAGAATTACTACTACTAGACTTCTTCCCACCTTTAGACTCCATTAGATCATTCAGTCTTCCTGATCAAAAACTGAAAAAGGAAATAGCAAATCAGAACTTATTATATAAGACAATAAAAACAGAGCAATCGCAAGAAAATAACGTAACTGAAGGGGAAAAAAAGATTATAAGCAAGATTATGAAAGAATTGTTAGTGCATAGGTACAAGATATTACACAAATATAAATTTGCTCAACACAGTAATAATCGCCACATATTGAGTACTAAATTGCAAAGGAAAATGTAATTTGAAGTATAATCATATAAAAAATGAGAAGAAAATGCTCTAAGCTACAGGCCCCACCCCATTAACTATTTTCCAGCCAAAAGCCTCATTGCTGCACCAATAAGGTAATTGATAGATCCAACTCTTAGACACATACCATATCTGACATTCATTCCCAACTCCATGAAACATAGATGGTTAGTGAGAGCTTGCAAATGAAAGACATATACCATGATATCAAAAGCAAATCCAGGATTTTGACCAAGGGTGATCACCAAGCACCCAAGAAGAAACTAACAAGTTCCGTTGGAATTAAGAGTAGGGGAGAAGCGATACTCTTTCAGGGGGAGAGAATTATTTTTGGACATTGAACCAGTAAATATACTTTTCACAGCTTAATAGTTCAACTGATCGTTTTAATAGCACTTGAAATTTACTAGGAATGTGCCTTATTACCCA
Source organism: Pouteria glomerata (assembly GCA_035590655.1). NCBI lineage: Eukaryota > Viridiplantae > Streptophyta > Magnoliopsida > Ericales > Sapotaceae > Pouteria > Pouteria glomerata. Next base: position 17,974,266 of record JAVXUM010000001.1, read on the forward strand.
AAAAAATATATAATTATTATTAAATTTTATTATTTATAGAATTTATTATGTTATATGCTATATTATATTACGCAAAAAGGCATTCAATAGTATAGTAAAAAAATACACTTTATTTCATAAAAAATACTTGTTCTTGTAAATTTTAATTAACCTTAATTTTTTAATAAAGCTAAAATGCCAAGGGTATTTTGGTAATTTCACATTCAAGAAAAGGGGTCACTTGGCCTCCTTGCCTCCGCCAATGAACGAGACCGTTTTCTGTCTGAAACCTCAAACTTCAAAAGCAAGCCTCTAACTTTAAAACAGCACAAAAACATTCAGTCTGTGCATTGCATAAAAAGCAATCACAAACAAATCCTCCTAATCAATTAGGTAGCATAATAAAAACAATAAACAGAACATGGATAAACAAAATGTTCAAAAACATCTTTAACTTTGGAAATCATTGTCCTCTCTTCCGCTGGAGTCTAATCAGAGCATAGTTTTTATCCAAATGAAGCCACGAATCTTGTGTTTGTGTGGATATATCTCTCTACTTGACCAAGAATAAATAAAACCTTGGTAACCAAAGTTGTAAAATACATGTTCACGGTAAAGGACCAATTTTTTTTTCAAAGTCAATAAACAAACAAACATAAAAAGAACAATGAAAGAGAAAAGAAACAATCCAAAACTTAATACTAGCAAATTGCTTATCCCAGCAAAATCCAGAAAACAGCAAACAAAAATCCACTAAAATTATACATATATTAACACAAGCACTTTACGACCAAACAGATATCATGGAAGAAACAGCATAACAAGTATTACAATCAATCAACAGTGTGAGCATAAATCTAAGAGACAAAACCCAAAATCTTTACAAACAAAATCACAAAATTGTAAATATACAATAATAAGAATAATAATAGTCATCGCAATAACTCCAATTTCAAATACAAATCAACAAATAAAAAATACTAATCTAATCAACGGATACAGATCAAAACAATCAAAGCGTTACAGATATTATACTTACAAAATCAACACAACTTAATGGATTGAAACAAACGCCGAATACACACGCGAAACGACCCTCCACAACACCCTCCTGCAAAATTAGAGAAGAATGAATCAGAAAACAAGGAAGAACATTGCGTCACGCAAATATATCCACAAAAATATACGAAGGGATGTGTCTATATTCACGATATGAGCCTAAAATTCAAATACATTCACGCTATGAACCTAAACTTACAAATTCAAATAGCCACAGAGATGATTTCGGAGAGGGATTGAAACCCTAGAAGAATACCACAGAGATGAGGAGGCTGCTTCTTACCCTTTGTTACGTTTGAGAGTTGCAAGAAGTACAGGAATAATATGAACATATGCATATATATATATATACAAAGAGTGGGAGGCCACCGCATTGTAATGACCCAGCGTTTCCGTCGGATTCGGCCTCCCCACTCCGTTGACGTGAATGACTAAACTACCCTCGATGTTAAATTAATAGTGTAATTCACATGTTTTCAAAGTTATTAATTTTTTTTAAATATAATTCAAATTTAATGTTTTTTAGATTCCCTATTATGTTAAATTAATAGTGCAATTCGCTTGTTTTCAAAATTATTTATTTTTTAAATGTAATTCAAATTCAATTTTTTTTTTAGATTTTTTAAAAACTAATGCCTCATTTGGCTTATTTTTCTATTTTTTATTTTCTATTTTTGTGTTTTATTTTCTGTTTTAAACTTATTTTTTATTTTCTATTTTGTACTTTTAAAAATAAGAAAAACAGCTTAAAACGCATTTGGTCAATTGTATTTTTAAATTTTGTTTTAAAAAACAAAAAATGAGTCAACACATAAAATAAAAAATAGTAAAAAATTGTTTTGAGTATTTTTAACTCAAAACAAGGAAAACAAGGCATTTTTTGTTTTCTTATTTTGAGATTTTTAAAATATAAAACACATAAAATAGATAACAAAAAAAAATAAAATATCAAACCAAATGCCATCTAACTTTCTTTTTTACTTGAATGTGAATTGTTTTAGTTTTAAATATTTTTAATAATTTTCTATAAATATAAATAACTTGTTCAAAAGTTATTAAAATAAAAAATATAATTTTAATTAAAAATTCATATAAAGTACAAGAGATTAAAAATCTATATAATAAAACATAATATATTTTAAAATTTTTATCTCACAACTAAAATTCAAATATTGAAATTAAGTTTTATTATTCAACAAATGGCTAATATATTTTTATAAACCAAAACTTCCCATCAAATTTAGGTCTAGCCTTAGAATTGAGTTGAATTAATAATAAAATCTGAAAAGTTGCATTAATAAAAATAAAAATTTTACTTCCCAAAAATAAGATAATGAAAAAAGAATTTATCTTGAATTTTTTAAAAAAAAATATGCTAACATATTTTTAATTTTAAATGCGTGTATATCTAATCTTAGTTGAAGAGTACCATAAACATTAATTATTCATTAGTATAATAACAAACCGAGTTCAGGGGCTGAAGTATATAAGCCACTTAAGGGACTAAAGTGTAAAAGATTAATTATTTTTATTTGGACCATTAAATAATTTAAAGATCAGGATCATTAAATCATTTTGTGAAAACATCAAGTTAAATCATAATCATTAAATTATCTAAAGTAAATCAAAACTGTTGAATTTTTATACTTTAGTTCCTAGAATATTTTTTATACTTCAATACCCTTCAACCCTAATAAACCTAACTTGTTGCTAAATTAAAGTCAAGTATCATTGAGGAAACTTAGCTAGTTTATAAATTTTTAACTACTCATTTTTAATTTTTTTAAATGATTAAATTTATTCTTTTGTATTTTAAATTTTTTAAATTATGAAAAGTATAAATATTAAATTAATAAAAAAATTAATTACTAAATAATTAATTTTCTTTAAACACAAAAAAATAATAATATTTTTAATAACTAGTATCGAATTTCAAAGAGACAAATGGTAATTGAGCAATGAGAGACGAGGGCAAAGATGATAATTAAGCAATTCCGTTTAATTTGTTAAAATTTTTTTAAAATTTTTAAAAAATTTTAAAAGTTATGCACTTTAAAACTACTATATGCTAGCAAAATAATTATTTTAAGAATATATTTAAAAAAATAAAATAATATTATTATTATGAACTCAAATTAATTAGTTAGTTTAATTTTTGTAATAAAATTTTATAAATAGAGAGTGTTGTAAGAAAAAATATTATGAAAAAAGAATTATCATTGTAAGAACTAATCTTAATTGAAGAGAAGTGTTATTTTAAATCAAATTCATTTTTTTATTTTTTATTCTTTTACTTGTCAATCAACATGAAGCGATTCCATTTCAAACATATACATATACATATATCTCACGTATCATAGGAGGAAGGGAATGAAATAATTGCAATAATTACATAAATCTCTTTTTATTTAATTTAAAAAAAAAAAAACTCAAATTGCCCTCATCGTTCCCTTCCCTGGCAGCGCGTGGATTATTTATTGGAGTAAATCTCTCAGTTTGTTCAAAAGGGAAGGAGGAATTCGAACAAGGTGAGGATGAATGGTAGGGGCCAATTTGAGATTTTTGTTTCTTTTTTATTGAAGAGGGAGTGGATGATTAAAGGCAATTACGATTGCCATTTTTATTTCCCTTTTTAATATATTTATATGTTATTATTTTATTTTTTAATATTTTTTTAAATAATTGTATTTGTTATCTTACAAGTATTTTATTTTTACAATTTTAATTTTATCAACGCAGGTAAGTCATATGATTTTTTTTATTATTTTGAACAATTATTAAATATAATTCCCTTTTCAAACTTCATGGATAATAAAGGTGTAGAATTTTATAATTGAGGGATGAAGTAAAAATAATTTAAGAGATATATATAAATATCATTTGCATTGAAATAGTTTTTGGGTTCTTAAATAAAATTCTTTTTTCATAATTTATGAGTCAAGTCCAAGATTCTATAGTTGACTTTTTTTTTTTTTTTTGGTTGTGTGTATTTAACCCAGTTGTAGAGTGTAGGGGCAAAAAGATAATTATAATGACTGAAAGAAAGATGCTCCTTTTATTGTATTTCTGCAAGGCTGGTGGAATCCGTGACACGATTTGTGAGCTGTATTAATTTTTTTTTTTATTTTTAATTACACTTATATTCTTTTAATCACGAGCTTGTTTGGCAGATAAAAAATACTAAAAAAATGTTAAAAATCTTTAAAATTTCTAAAAATAAAATACTAAAAAATGTTAAAAATCTTTAAAATTTTTAAAAATCTCTAAAATTTTTTAACACATTTTACGCTCTTCATATTTCATAAAATTTTTATTAATTTATATGTATCTATATATCATAACAAATTTTTACAAATCCTAATAAATTTTTTACAAACTTTTATAATATTTCATAAATTTCAATAATTTTTCTACAAATCTCAAAAATTTTTTAATCACTTTCAGTAAATTCTGATATAAAATCGTTTTGACAGAACTAAAAAAAACGTTTAGATGGTTTCTCTGTCTAAAAAGTTAACACAAAAATTAAAAAATTTCACCATTTATTTCTAAAAAACAAAATTTTGTGGCTGAGCGTCAAACACTAAAAACTTTTTTAAATCATATTTTTCACTATTTTTCATTATTTTTTATCGCGCCAAACAGACCCTATGCTTAGTTTTTAATTTGCCCTTTCATTTTTTAACTAACACTTTAATTCACTTACTTATTTAAAAGGGTTTACATTAAGTGAGTTCGGAAATCGTTAAAAAAAAAAAATCACTTAAATTTTTTTATATCCCATTCAAAAAAAAATGACCCAAACATAAAAATATTATTTTCGAAATAAAGAAACATGGTAAGCAAAATCGAATAAAAATAAAAAAAAAATAAATTAAACCTAATAATTTTGAGTTTTTAATTTTATAACATTTTCATTTGAGTTAATTTTTAATTTAAATGTAGCTTAAAATTTTAAACTAAATTGTGAGAATATATTTTTTATTATTTATTATTAAAATTAAATATATATATATATATATAATAAGTATAAAATAAAAAATAAAATTATTTGTTATAAGAATTACTTTGGTTGGATTCTTTATCAAAATTAGACTTGGGTCATTTTTTTTTTAATGGATTAGTTGGATTCTTTATCAAAATTAGGCTTAGATCATTTGTTTTTTGAACGGAATAAGAAAAAAAATTCAATTTATTTAATTTCTAAAAAAAAATCAAATGATTTATCAAGTAACCCATGCAAATCTCTAATCATACATTTCAAATTTGATTACATGTGAGTAGTAATTATATTAAAAATCAGATAATTAAAGAATAATAAATAAATAAAAAGTTAACAAATTTTTTTAACAATATCCTAATAGAATTTGGTGAGTGGTCAATATATTAAGAT
>JAVXUM010000001.1:18029217-18040913 GCA_035590655.1 Pouteria glomerata
CCTCTCTCGACCTCCCCAAAATCGACCACTTCCAAACGGTCGTTAGGCGGTCGAGAAAACTTTAAACGACCGCCAATTTGGCTTTTGCCGACCGCTTTAGGCGGCCGTCTATGTCCGTTTATGTAGTAGTGTATCAGGTTTAAAGTTGATTATGTCGCGTCAAATCTTTTAGTCGTTGAATTAAAATTTAATAATTTAAAAATATTTAAGTATTTTATATATTTTTTAAAAAATATTTAAATAAATTTAAATTATTAAATTTCAATCTAACTATCGATATAATTGAGGTCATAGATTTGACGACTTGCTTAATGTCAACCTCTCATTTTGTTTTCTCAACCTTCTTTTGCTAAATAGTTTCTCTTTCTTCTATTCTTTATCGGGGTTAATTATGTGATAAATATTTTTGTGGTGTTTGAATGGTTAGAAAATTAAAAAATTAATATAAAAATAACATATAATAAAATTTGATTGGAGGAAGATAAAAAAATAACAAAAGTTAATTTTTTTTTTATTTTTTGGTAAATCAAAAAATTCTGTTCCACATTAAAATTAATAATATTTTATTATTTTATTTTTAAAAATAAGACAACAAATAAAATATGTACAAATTATAAACTACTAACAAAAAAGAATAACAATATAAAAATTAATAAAATAGTAAAACAAATATTCCAACATTAATATTTTAATTTTTAAATATATAAAATAAAATTAGTAAATACATTTTTATAATCTAAACCCAATCGAGCTTAAAAATTTTCTTCCCACTTCCGCCCCCATTAGAAAACATGATCAGATTGGATTTCCTTGGGTATATAATTAATATTATAAACATACGTTGATACTAGTGTGAGCAACTTTTACCACCTAAATCTTGGAAATAACTCAATTGGTAAGATTTTAGATTTGTTCTTTAATGATAACTAATTCGAGTCTTCTCAGGTCCACTGAGAGTTTATCCGGTCGTTAACTTTAAGGCCTCCAAAGATTAGTCGAGATACGCGCAAGTTGATCCGAAGAACCTGAGTTATAAAAAAAAAAAAAAAAAAAAAAGACCTTCACAACCTACCGAAACTATCGCGGCCTTTCACTCTCCATGTGCACGAGAAAAGTAATGGAGAATACATCAATCGAATAGCTTTAAAGGATAAAAATATTAAATTAATAAAAAATTTAAAAATTATGTGATATTTAATTTATTTTTTATTTTCTATTTTAAACTTATTTTCTATTTTATGCTTTTTGGAAAATAAGAAAAATAACTTAAAAGATATTTAATTATTTATATTTTTAAAATTTTTAAAAATATAAATGAAAAATGGTAATAAATTATTTTAAGTATTTTTAACTCAAAATAAAAAAAAATTCTTAAAATAAGAAAAAAAATATTTTATTTTTCTTTATTTTGAGATTTTTAAAACATAAAACAAAAATAAAAAATAAAAACATGAAAATAAACCAAAGGTCACCTTAATTACTAAAAAATCAATTTTTTTAGTACCACACTGATAGTCAGCTAAAAAAAAAAAAAAAAAAGCTAATTGTTTTTTTTTTTTCTTTCACAAAAGTCAAGAGGGGAGGAAAAAGGAAAATCTTCGTGATTGGGTTCGGCAAGGGAAATTGACAGATTGATCGATACGCCCACTGGAGACACCAAGACTTTTTTTTTTTTTTACCCTTTTTTGTTTTTTGTTTTTAGGCTGCGGGGGCGTGGCCGTGCGTCTTGCTGCGTGGGCGAAAACTGTGCATGGACAGCGAAACAGTACTAGTAATTGGAACTACTCAGTTGTTTCATTTCTTCACTCAATTAAATTTTCTTTTCCCACACTTTCGCTTTACGACAGCACCATTAATCCCTGCATCGTCTACGTGTACACTGCTTTGAGGAAATAAAAGTTAGAGGTGACGTTACTGACGCGCAAAGAAATTAAGAGCAAGATTGAGACTGCTGTAATTTGTTTTTTTTTTTAATAATTTTTTTATTTTATATAATTTTTTTTAAAAGTTATAATTTTTAAACTTGTTAAATGCATCTAAAAAAAAATTCACGTCCTTTGGGTAATTTTTTTTTTTAAATCAATAGATTTTACTCAAATGGAGATAAATTTTTCAAATTTTTTTAAGTAATTAATTAACCCAACTAAAAATTATAATTTGTAAAAATAAATTAAATTTTAGTGAAAATGACATAAAAATGAAAAAAAAAAGTAAAAAAATTAAAAATTAAACTTTTTCATATCCAAATATAGCCTGTTAAAGCGTCTCCTACAAAAATATTTTGAAGCAATGAAATTTTTATATACAAATATTATAAATATATATACATAACTATTTATTGTTCTCTAATTTTATTTTTTACGTCTTACAAAATTTATTATATGTATCTAAAAATATATATGTATTTAAGTTGGAAGTTGTGTGTTTGGAGTGATCAAGGGTGCGTTTGGTATTTAAAAAAATAAAATAAAATTCTACAAATCTCGATAAATCTCTACAAATACGAATTACGAGACTATAAAATATTATCTTTCTACTTACAACACAAAAAACAAGACACTAACTTTTTAAATTCTATACAATTTTATATTCACTACACAAAACTCGCGATATTAACTTTTTATTTTATACAACTCCAAACACCATCAAAAAGTGAGATAAATTGTGAGTTCGTAATTTGTGCAGTAAAATAAGTTTTAAAGATTTTTAAAAATTTTTAGAATTTTTTTTATTTTTTTGTAAAACAAACAGTGCCATGTACTTTCCAAATTAATTAAAATAAACAAATGGCAAACATTAACCAACACATTCTAACCTGTTGGATTATTATTAATGAAGTTTTAGTATTTAAAATTTTTTAATGACTATTGTTGGTCACATTGGTAACTCATTTTAATGATTTTATGTATATTAATTCATTATAATATGCGGGCTCGCTTGGTTGTACACAAAAGTAAAATTTTAAGAATTTTTAATAATTAAAATTTTTAGTATATTTGGTAAAAATTTTAAATTTTTAATATATTTTGGTTCTTTGGTAGAAAATTAAAAAAATAGCAATTTTTTAAAAAAATTTATTTGTTTAATAAAAAATTAAAGAAATTTTTAACAATTTTTAGTGGTGTTCAAACACTTTAAGAAAAAGTTAATTGCCATTTGTGTCTTTTCCGCCGACCGAACAGATCCTATGTTAACCCTTCGAAAAAAATAAGAAAAACGTGAGTAGGTTTCAAATTTAAAGGTTTGACCAAATTTCAAGTTAAATTCTTAAATATGAGAATTAAAGCGCGATGCCCTTCTATTTGCAACTCTATAATACATAATAAAAGTGTGTTTAGAATGGTAAAAATAAGATAAAATAAAATAAAATAAAATAATTTATGAGTTCACATTTTAAACGATGAAGTAAAAAATGAGTAATTTTTAGAATTTATCATCATTTTTTAATATTTTTTTAACTCCAAACATAGCTTAAATCTCTACAAAATTTTAATTTTTTTATAAATTATATAAATTAAAATTTTATTTTATATTTGAAGCTCTATAATACATAATAAATTTTTATATATTTCTATATAATTTTAATTTTTTATACATTATATGAAATATGATGCTATTTCGAATATTTAGAATGATAAAAAAATGATAAAATTTGTCATAGCTACAGAGCGAGCTTCAGTGTATATAACTCACACATTTGTCTGGTATTTCTTCACAAAGGATCCAACTTGAGAGCTAGAGAGAGAGAGAGAGAGCCATGAGAGAGAGGGGGAAAGCAGTGGAAACACACTCTGTTAGTTACGACTGCCCAGAGTACCACTACTGCTCATCAGACTTTCCATGCAGAAAACACCCATGTGTGTCTCCTGTTGGGGTTTGTGCTTACTGCCTAAGAGAGAGGCTGATCAACCTCGTATGCTCAGACCGTGGAGAGCAACGCCTCTCTCCATATTCTTCCTCTGAAGTCTCCGACTTGGGCAGCAGTGTCGGAAGAATGTCTTTCTCGATAGAGAAGGAAGTAAGCGAAGCAAATTTGAAGCACTCTCCTCATTCGAAGTCCCAAAATGGGGTGAGATCCGAAGAAGAAGCTGCTGTGCTCAAGAGGAGTAGTGGGATTTGGAGGATTGCTGTGAGGCTCTTCGGGAAGAAAAGAGACAAGGGTTGTGATGAAGAGAGAAGATTTGTTGGTGTGTCTAGGTCCAGATCACTATGTAGCTTCAGGGGTGGTAGTGGTGGTTTTTCATTTTCATCAAGTGCAAAAATTTCTGATGTTAATGGGAAAAGCGGGTTCAGTGAAGTAGAGCCAAGAAAAAGTATGAGAAGCTTTTTTCCAGTTGAAGAAACTGAACTGAATCAAATGGATGACTCGGATTTCATTGACTTGAAACTGGGTTCATCAACAGAGTCAAAACCAGATCAGTTCTCTGTTCTGAAGACGAGTGACCCCCCAGTCTCAGTTTCAGTTTTGGGTGGCTTGAGAAGTGGGACTCTTCTGGAACACCATGGAAGTTCTCTTGGGGGTTCATGCAGGATCACAATGAAGGAGAGAGGAGTCCAAAAGGACAAGAAAGTCCAAAATAGAGTTTGGAGATGGATCTTCAGGGCACCATTTTAGCTGGGAAAGTGCAAGTGAGAAGGATGAAAAAAATCATGTGTTGTTGATCAGGAATTGAAATTGATGAATTATGATCAACAGTGAAGGGAACTTTTTGTTGGTAACCTGGAGAAAGAACTCAAGCAAAGCTATTTTCTCTCTATTGCTGTAGTCCCTTAGTCAAAGTGTTTCCAGTATTTACTTGTTCAATGTTATGTTAAACCATATAAAACTTTTCTTAAATGTTCACTTCTCGTAGCATTAGTACTCAGCACTGAGATCATTTTGGGTAATTATTTCTTTATTAATATTTGTTAGTGTCTTTTATTCTGTTTTTCATTTCTAGACTATTTGTGTAAGCCATGCCATTTTTACCTATATTTGGGTTATCAGTTTGTCCCACAACAAACTCCCATGCGTATTCGGAACAAGGACTTGTGAAGAGAATATATATATATATGTATATATATTTAAAATTACTTTTTATGTTTGATTTGTAATGATAAATAAAATATAAAATTTGAGAAATAAAAATAATTAAATTAGAAGATTAATTTAATAAATTATTTTTTTATATTCTTTTAATCTACTCGAATAAAATTATGCATGAAATTTTTTATTTTATTTTTCGCTTCCCTTTGAATTGAGGATTTGGTGGAAGAAGAAGAAAAAGAAATGGAAAAAGAAAAAAAGGGTAGTGGAAGAAAAGATAAAGTTTGAAATGTACATTCTTATTTGAGTGAATTAAAAAATATAATAAAAAAAGACATTCATTAGTAAATAATAAACTAATTTTTTAATTTAATGTCCCAAATTGATACCCCTTGCTTTTCACTTTCCGCTACAAAATCAAATTTGAGGAGTTATTTTGAATTTTATCCTTTTTTTTTAATAAATATTTAATCCAAACATAACTAACTCATAGAGGTTGTTTGGTTTATCGAACTCTACCAAAAATTACAAAAAAGTTATCAATTTTCTGTAATTAAATTTTGTTACATGTCACTTTTACATTAATTTTTTATATTTTTTTATACTTTTTTTTAATCATCTAAACACCTCCCAATAAATCTCAAGAGTTGAAATATATTGAAGAGAAACTTCAAAGCACAAGTAGATAATGTCAAAATTCTGAACCAATTGTAAAGTATTTATTTGAGTTCTAAATACCATTTAACCCAAGATGGATAGTTGAGAGATGCAGTTAGTTGTGGGTTCAGTAGTCCATTCATGAAAGATCTAAGCATCTCTAAAAAAGGTGGAACCCTCACCCTAAGGTCCCCCATCGTTCTGCCATGAGTTATAGTAAAAGAGGTAAATCGCGAGATGTGCGTTAGTGGTACAGGGAGCGGAGACTTTGACCGTCTGTGCAATACAAGGATCCGTAATCTCTTGGAGTCAAACCCTCGTGCGACCAGCTGAGCACTACCTTACGTCCAACCTTTCATCAGTTGACCTATTCCTCGGGGGTAAACCCAAGCATCTCTAAGTGACATTGTCGGGGAGGTGGAAGAGGAGATAAGATTCGCAGTAACTAGTAAAAGAGCACAGATAGAGATCTTACTAAGGATAGGGTGATAAGAAAATTAAGGTACCACTAACTCTATTAGAATTCTTTGTGATGGTGCATAATTCTAGTTTTTTCAATTTAATTCAACTCTGTCTATTTCTTATCTGCACTCTATTAATTATTTTAATTTAATTCTAATCCAATTTTATAACTTAACGCTACTAGAAATTTTCGTGACAATATATGTCCTAGACAGTAATAGTAAAAGTAATTGACAGGGTTTTAAATTACACTTCTTTTTGTCATATATAACTTCTTATTTTTATATTTTTATTTTTATTTTATATTTTTTGATAAATTATTATTTAAAACCTAACATATATTATTATTAAACAAAATAATACCAAAAAATATTTACCTTATTAAATAAAGGTTTTAATTATTATTATTATTAAAAAAATATTTAAAAAAGTAATTAGCCTATTAAATCAATATTTTAATTTATTAACATAAATTTATAGTTATAATTATCTTAATTTATAATTATATAATCTAAAAGATATAATTACCACTTAATCACAATTTTATTCAAATTAGAATGTTCATAAATATCAGTTAAAATTTTTATTTAATCTATACTTCTACTTATACATTTATTTTAATTAATAATTTTCTGTTTCAAATTGGAAAGTACTGAACAAAGCATTGATATGTCACAAAATATCAAAATATTGTGAATTGATAGTTTCATTAATTGAAAATATAAGTAAGTGAAACAAAAAACACATAAAAAATAAAAAAATACGTTAAAAAATTGAAAACTATTAAGTCCAAAACTATGAATAAAGCTTAAAATAAACAAAAATATATAAAAATTCTTCTATTATTTTAATCAAAATAGTATATGATTCTCTTGTATGCAAAATTTATAAATAGATATCGAGTCTTTTTTCCTTTCAAATTTATTTATAAATTTTCATTACAATTTTTTTTTTTTTTTTTGGATTTTGTGATTTGCTTGGTACAGTAATTTTTTCATTAACTTTGTGATTTGTTTGGTTCGTAATTAAATTTTTAATTTTTAGGTTTAACTTGATTTTTAGATTTTATTCTATTTTTTTAATGTGATTGTTCATATTAAATTTTTAAATTTTATTATATTTTTCATTACTGATAAAATTTTACTTTTTGTTTGTATCAGATTTTAGGGAAAGTTAATTTTTTACTATATTTTTCAATTTGTTTATTCAAAAATACAAGGTTTTTCTTTTTAAATTTTATTATAATTCTTTAATATGATTGTTTATATAATTTTTTTAAGATTTTATTATATTTTTTTATTGTTGTTAAAATTTAAAACTTTTGTATATTAAATTCCAACAGAAGCCTCCTTTTAGGGTTATTTTCAATTTTTTTTTAAATATACTAAGTAGAATTTTTTTTAATTTTAATTTATTTTTTATTTAATGTGAAAATATTATTGTACAATAATGAAAATGTAAGATTTTAGATGAATTTTGATAATAATTGTTTTTTGTTTCTAGAAGGGTATAATTTCAATAAAATCAATCAGACTCTTATGAAATAGAAAATTTTAAAAATCATCATAAGATTAATAGTTTTCACGTCAAAGTAGCAAATAAAAAAAAATTGAAGACTTATCTTAAGAAAGGATTGTTTAAAAAGTGAAGTTTTATATTAATACAGTTCAGTTTTAATTTAAAAATATATTGTACTATTAAAAGTTTTAGTATTAACATAATGAATAAACAATACAAAATTATTATTAACAAATTAATCGCATAGATGAGAAAGACAGCAAAGTGAAAGAAGTGAATATTTCATTTGAAGCTATGAATGGAGTTGTAACATAATTTAATATGAAAAAAATATAAAAATTTTAATCTAAGCTTTATTTTTTAAATAATATTTTTATTTTTTATTGTTAGCTTATTTTTTAAATTTAAATATATAGAATAACAAATATACACATACAACATATAACACATGTGCATTTTTCTAGTATTCACAAAGGGTTATACATAATAGGTTGAGTTTGAGGAAAAAAAAAATCAATTTTTTTTTTATTACTTAACTACTAAAAAGTTATTATTTTTTTTTTTTTGTATATATTTGCGAAGGAAAAATGTTAACTTTTTAGTTGCTAATTTTTTAACTTTTTGTTATTTAACATTTTTACCTTTTAAGGTTTAAAAGAAATTTTAAATATACGAGAGTAAATTTAATTATTTAAAAAAAGCTCAAAATAGTTTTTTTCCCCAAATGCAACCAAGGGAAGGCATTGTAAATTAGACAAATGAATTTTTATTTTAAGGTGTCGCCATGCGCAATCTTATTTTTTCTCCCGTAGTCTAATTAAATTTCTTTAATTTAGGACAAAAATGTCCTAATACAAAATTACTTCTTTACCATCCATATTTACTACACATAAACTATATTCTAAAATGCCTTACATAAAGTTTCGATAGGAACTTATTGAAAATATCAAATAATATCACAATTATTTGTTTAAAATATCAAATAAATTAAACAATTACTTGTTGAAATAAATTTTTGACAAATAAAAGAAATATTTTAATAACTGTTTACTGAATAAATTAAAAACTTTCAACAGATACTTATTAAAAAAATTAAACAATTTCAACAATCAATTACTAAAAAAATATAAAAATTTGTAGGTACTTTTAGAACTTCAGATATAATTTGTGAGTTGTGTGAAAAATTTATTAAATTATTTAAAGAAAATATAAAAAAAAAATTAACTAAGTTACGTGAAAAAAAAAAAGTAAGATTACAAATAACACTACTGTTGTTTTATTATGGGGGTGTTTGGGATGCAATAAAACATTGAAAAACTCTAAAAAATTCTAAAATTCTCTACTACTTTTTACATATTTACACCTATTACAACTCTAAAAAAAATTAAATAACTTGAGTTCGATTAATAGAATAGCTGTAATTTTTTTTAATGTGACCATCGTCATACAAGCTATCAAACAAGACCCATTATCAATATTTTTTGAAAAAATTTGAAAATCGTTCCAACGAATTTTTTTACAAAAATTAATATTCTTCACTATTCATTTATAAAAATATGAATTACCATAAAATACTTAAATATCACTTAAATTATATTTTTTGTTATTTTTCGTTGAGCTTCGCCACATCAAACACCCCTATATAGAATTTCTCACAAAGAAGTTGATACAAGTGTCTTTGACTATTCACCGCTATGCCCACCTTGAGAAAGACCGGGGTCCGGTTCGCTATGGACCCGGTCAGACTGCATGATTTCCAACAAAACCCTAACGCCTGCCTCCATCCACGTAGAAATTGAGAAATTTTCATTTGTGCCACACCCTCATTTGGTCGTCCTGTATATATATATTCCCCATTTACAAACCTCTGTCCCTCTTATTTGGTGCAGAACTCACTCCGGATAGCGGGAAAAAGCGCTGAGAGTCTGGCTTCTACATCTTTGATGGCGAACATGGTCGATCAAGACCAGCAATGGCTAATCAACTGCTTAAATGCCACTCTCGATACCAGTCAGCAAGTTCGATCCTTTGCCGAAGCATCTCTCAGTCAAGCCTCCTTTCAACCAGGTTCCTTGTCTGTACTTCAATTGAAGTTCTCGTAGTTGGGTTGCTTCTTAAATGCACCGTGGATGGATATGAAGTCTCATTTTTTTTTTTAGAATTATTTATTTATTTTTTTAAAATTTGTTAGTTTCTTTCTCGGATTTCTTTCTCCACCGCTCTGTTTGGTGATCCAGAAGCTGCGGGGAAAGAAAAGAACAGGGAAAAAAATGAGTTTACATTTACAACGGCTAATCTGACGTTAACTAAGCTTTGAGGCTTTCATTTTCTTTCAGATGTTATGTACTCTGTATTGGCCTAGACATCCATATTACTGTTGTGAATATTATGCACAAGACCTATGTTGTTTAGATGTTGTATTGTTTGCTTATGTGTGAACTGTAAGTAAATTTTGACCTGTGTGAATATGAAGTAGAATTTGATGTGGGATGGGTTCCGTCCCTATTACTAGAGGGCTCATCATTATAACAGTAGTTTTACTGTACATTGTGCATTTCTATTCATGATTCTTACATTTGAAGACTAAGTAGATTGCACTTGTCTTCCTGGAACAAGGTTCATAATCTAGATATAAATCTCACACCAGTTAAAATAATTAAATTTAGAAGGCACTTGGAATATTTGAATTGGCCTTGGCCTTAATGCATCAGTCTGTGCATTGGGATATTTAAAAGTATAGTTTGAATGAAAATGGCATATGCAACCACTGGAATCTCATATTTTTTAAGTAATCAATGTGCATATGCGTCACCCAGTTTTGTTGCATGCCAAGTCAACTTCACTTTGTTGCTATGTCATCGACATCTTCTACAGTTTCATCCAACATGTTAGCCTCATGAGTTGACACCTACGGGGCGGCCAAGCCTAGAATTTGAGGAATGTCTACAGCTGTGGTACACAGTGAACCCACCCTGGGGGCTGGGGGGGCACTCTTTTCTTGCTAACGACCCCCCTTCTTTTGTTTCGGCTGAGGAAGTCTTGATATTATTATTTGTTGTTTTGTTCCACTAGTGTGGTTCATTTTCAAAAACTTCTCATACCTAATGGCATGCCCGATCAATGATTGGCATGCCTCTTTTGAAGTCGCTTGCTTTGATGTTCCAATGTGACTCTCTCCATCTTTAAGGATCAGCATGGTGCTACAGAAGAACTATAACTGAATGATGTTTTTGTTATTCTTTTGAAGGTTTTGGAAGTGCGTTAGCCAAGGTTGCTGCAAACAGGGAGTTTCCATTGGGATTGCGCCAGATATCCTTTCACATAACTTGATTCTATTCATTCTTTATCTTCTCACTGAAAGGAAAATCTTTATGTATTATAGCTGCATTCTTTTAGTCTTTGAGGGTGTGTTTGGCTCAATGATTTGGCAAGGGAAAAGAAAAGGGAAACGAAAAGAAAAGAAAGGGAAACAATAAAAAAAAAAGAGAAAAAATTCTAAATAAAAGTTATTATTTGGTTTGTAATAAAACATAGGGAAATGAAAGACATTTCGCAGTAAAATAATTTTCTATTTTAATATTTTCTTATTTATCAAGTTCCATGTTTCCCCCTACCATTTTCCATTACAACCCAGCAAGAGAAGTTATTTTGAATCTCCTTCCATTTCCTTTTCCCTCTACAAAAATGCAATTCAAACACATCACAATTGAAGAACATATAATTTTCATTTATTTATTTCTTACCTATCAAAAAAAGTTAATGTTTATTTGAATAGTAACTTGTAAGATTTAACATGCTTTTACCTAGCTGCTGTCCTTTTAAAGCAGTTCATAAAGAAACATTGGAAGGAGGAGGAGGAGACTTTTGAACAACCTGTTGTTTCCAATGAGGAGAAGGTCTTCCCTCCCCCCCCCCCCCCTTTCTTTTCGGAGTTTTGTTTAAACTAACCATTATTGTTTGTTTATTTTACTTGGATTTTCTTGGAGTTACATTCATTTGCTTATTGTTATCTTATGTCCACCCTATTATTGTT
>JAVXUM010000001.1:18189086-18209296 GCA_035590655.1 Pouteria glomerata
TAAGAAACAATTAATATCAATTTATAATATTTTATATTTTATTGTATTTTATGTATTTATTTAAAATTTAAAATTTACGCCTACACTGAATTAAATTTCTGGATACGCCACTGCCGCCATTAATTCTAAAACTGAGAATTCTTCAATGACCATAACACAGTTAGTTAAAAGGGAACAAAGAAAAGGCAAAACAGTACAATAATGGGCATAAAGAGCTCATATTCTACAATTAACATGGAAGAATATTTAAAAGCTAGAAAGCAAAAAGCATTTGAAGTAGTAGAATTCTAACAAAACCAACCCCAAAAAAAAAAAAAAAAAAAATCGGTGGCATCATATACCGTCTTTGAGTCATTGGTAGCAGAAGCAGGTGCCGATTCTGATGGTGCTTCCGATTGATCATCACCCAAACAAGACACTATTGGTACCCGAAACACATGCATTGGTACTATACCTATCTTCTGAGAAATTCCCAACCTGGCAGAGAGAGAAATGGAAAAAAAAAAAAAACAAGACTTGAAATTACTGATCATAAAAGGTTCAATAGAAAAACACAGAGAAAAGAGGGTGTGATGATTGATGACCTGGAGAGCTTAAAGGCAGAGCTGGAAACCAAATTGAGTCTGAAGGAATTGAAGAATGAAAAGGAGCAAATGGTTCCACCGGCTCCGATAGTGGCGGTTGCGGTGGAAGATGAGGAGGAGAGAGAACAAACGGCGGGAAAGGTGCAGCAGGCAGTTGCAGCAGCCATAGGTGAGAGTTGGACTTGGACCCTGCAAGATGGGAAGCAAATTTTCATTTGGACCCGAATGCCCCCGTTCAGTATAAAACCCTTGAAGGAAACGCTAAGTCTTTCAGCAAATTTGAACATTGTCAAAAAAAAAAAAAAAATTCACTTTCCATTTTTTTTTTCTCTGACTTCTTGCTATTTTTTATTTTTTTAAAATCAAAAGTAATTTGTAAAAGGATTTCCATAAAAAAGTAATTTAATTTCAATTTTTTTTCTTTTACAAATTAGGACATTTTCATCAACTACTAAATGAATATCTTATTTTACATATATGAAAATAAAAAAAAAAGAGTTTTTATTTTTCGTCGACTTTTTTAAAGTATTGTACGATGCTTTCACATAGAGTGCATTTAGAGTAGTAAAAATTAATAAAAATTATAATTTTATAATTCGTGTAGTGAGAAAAAAATTAATATTTTTTTGAAAATTTTTAGAGTTTTTTTTTTTTAAATTTGGTACTCCAAACATAACTTTAAGAGACCACCATTTGTCTTTCTCAGAATTTTTAAATATCAAAAAAGATTATTCTCTCTTACTTTATTCAACCTTTTCTTAATAATAAAAAATTGATGGTTTAAGAAATAAATATTTGAATGAAATAGAAAATATATTTTAATAAATAGAGAATGATTTAAAAAAAATAATTGGGTAGAAAAGGTGTAAAATAAGGAAGGCATATTTTTTAGAATATTTTAAGATATTTCTTTTGAAAAACCTGATTTAGATATGCTCTTATGAATTTTGTTTCTTATTCGTTGGTATGCTATTTTTGTAAAAATTAAAATAAAATTACATAAACCATGGCCCCTTTGTAATATTATTAATTAGATATTTTGGCACCTCACCTTGATACATTTACATATAGGCCAACCTGAGATTTATAATTAGTAGGATAAAATTATATTTGTAAAGTAAATAGAAGTGAAAGCAAAAATACAGTTAGAGCAACAAATGAAATAAATATAATTACAAAAAAAAAAAAATAACTAAATTAACAAAATTTTAGAGTAATTTTTAAATCAGTAACAACAATTGCCCCATTGAGTCTTGTTTAAGTCCGTCATACATCTGCATATAAATCTTTTGGGTTGTAAATTCTAATATAGTACTAACATTCTGTTTGAAGTGGTGAATTTGATAGGATTTGATTTCATTTGATAAGAATTTTTATTAATTGTTTGGAATTAAAATTAAATTTTATGAGTTAAATTTGATTTCATTTCATAACTTAAATTTTAGGATTTCTATACAATTTGAAATTCAATTCAAAACAACAGAATTTAATAAGAATTTATTATTTTCTTAACCAATCTAAGTAAGTAGACAAATTTATTCTCTTATATCATATTTTCTACTTCCTATTAATATAGTCAAACTTAATATTTCTCTTAAATAAAATTAATTTAATTTTTAAATTTAAATTATGTTCCAAATATAAATTTTATTTACGAAATTAAATCGAATTAATTCTTTATTTTAAAATCAAATTAATTCTAAGAGAAATATTTTCAAATGAAGTGTAATATTTAGGTGAATTGATCAATAATACCTGAAACAAAATTCGTATACTGTTTTTAATATTTCCTATGTGATCTGTGCAAACTAGTTCAAGAAATTGTGCTATATAACCATTTTTAGCCACATTTGAGCTTTAGTCTATGTTTCAATCATACCCTTGCTTTGGTTCAAACAAGTTGAAGAAAAGTAGCGCATTAAATTTTTTCTTTTTTTTTTTTTAAATTTTTACCAAACTCAATAGATCAAGTCAAAACTTAAAGCTACTTTGGCCATGAGCAATGGGATTGTTGTGGTATTGACTATTGATGTTTTAGCTGCATGTAGTCAAATAGTCCTTGATATTTTTATGAGCGAAGTCTTCTTAATACCAAGGCAATGCTATCTATATAAAGTGTTAGAAAACCCAAATATTGTAAGTTAGTTTATAGAGTGGAGTTAAGTTTCTTGTAATGGTATCAGAGTTAGATTCAGATTAATTTTTGAGATTCATATCTTATATAAATTTATCACACGTCACTCTAATTATGTGTAAATTCATTATTTATCATGTCTTACATAGCCTTGCCTCAATGCTTTGCTTGAGAACAATTGAAAGCGAAATCCACACTACCTATATGAAATTTGTATTCTCCATGTAGGACTTGGGGCAAAATTTTCAACAAATTTTCATGAAAAAAAAAAAAATAATAATGACTAGGTATCAACTCAAGGGATTATCACTTTCATTAACTGCTTCAACCAAAAATTTGTATACAATTGCATGATTTTATATTGACCAAATCTGATTGGAGCATTGACAGGTAAGTTGTTAACTTCCTGTTCATCAACTTGTTCATTCATTTAAGGAAAGGAACAATTGCTGATGTGAAATCAGTCAATCTTGCTCATCCTCTTCATAAAAAGGGAGGGGAATTGTCTTGACAGCTCTGAACTCGCCAACATTATTTAGGTGCTCATTTTCCAACCTGGATATCAATAGTAACCATAATTAATTCACTTAATTGTGAAATTGAATAGCTAATTTTACATATTTGGACACTTGAAATTGAGATTTTTATAGTATTAAATTAACAAACTAAGGTGGGTTAATTTTACCTGTAGAAATTCCATAGCCCTCGCCTAATGACTTCAAGGGCTGCTAAAAATAGCTCGGTCACTTTATAATCGACACTACCAAAGCTATAATGTAGAACGGTTTGTAACCAAACTAGCCTGAGAACGATGTTTAGTCCCTACGAAGCCATAACCAAAATTTTTTTCAAAGCCATTCTTAAATTCAAATATTGAAAAAAAAAAAAAAATACCATATTAAAAATCTAAACAATGTTAAGAAATTTTTTTGGAAGACTTGGACTCGTTGTTAAAAATGACTCGGACAATGCTTATCTGTGAATAGCAAAAAAGAAAAAAATAATAAAAGAAATAAAGAAAAGAAAAAGAAACCCTTGCGCAACTCGTTCGATCATTTTAGAGCCCTTTAAAAAAAATACAATTTATGTCCTCTAGTGCTTTTTTATTAAATCCTACTTCAAAAGTAGATCTTTAGTTGACTTCTATTGACAAAATTTTTTTATTAAATAAGTTATGTGACTACTTATTATATTAGTGACCGTTTAATAAAAGATTTTTCTAATAAAGAGCAAGCTAATATTATAACAATTTAAAATCCCATGTCTTTAATTGTTACAATTAGGCAATGTGACTGTCAGTTATAAGTTTATGGAAGCAACTAAATATAAATAGGTAGATATATATTTTTATAAGACTTTTTCCAAGGGATAGAGAATATATAAGAGATAAAAGGAACATTATATATATATATATATACCATAGAGAAGAAATAAATGAATTTTCGACGAAGCATTAATTCATCCCGTAACCAGGGGTTCTTGCAACGAAGCTGGAGCAAACCCCAATCCTTCACGAAGTCCCAATACAATTGATACACAGTTGCCGCACTCGACATGATCACACACAAACAAAGCCATCCAATTGTCCTTTCTCTGTCATACGCCACTTTGGCTCCGGCAGCCAACATTGCTGAAACATACTTTCCTAAATTCACTAGATTGCTCGTTTTACCTTCATCCAACCACCTCCTAGCACACTGCCCAAAAATAATAATTAAAAAATTCATTAAACACTATAAAATATATATCGATTGTCGATTATTTTATTATTTTTTTTAAACATACAATTAAGATAATCTTAGCTTTCGTAACGGAAATTCTTCAAAATATAAAATATTTTATCTTATAATTTATTGTGTTTTGTATATTGAATTATGTATTTAATTGGTTATATATGTGCCGTTGTGAGTCTGTGATCGTATTTTTATTTTTTAAAAATCCTTATATTTTTGTGTCTGATGATGTCTGCACCTATACTTCTTAACAGTTATAAAAAAAAAAAAAAAAAAAAAAAAAAAAAAAAAAAAAAAAAAGAAGAAGATTCATGCAAAGAGCTTGAGATAGAAGAAGAACAAACCTGCATTGCCCTCCAGTAATAAGGTAGGAAGGAAACAGCGTAAGCAAGATCTCTGTAATTTTTGGTCCCTGAGCAATATCGATAGTCCTGAGTTTTATAGCTCTGTGTTATGTAGTAGCACGCTATGAACTCAAGGTTTCTAAGCATTGGCACCTATTCAAAAACATTATGTATGTTTTTTAGTCAGCTATTAATCCTTTAACGTTAGGTAAAAATAGAAGTAAAATTTTTTTACACTGTGCTCCGAATTACCTGGCTACAAAGTTGATCAGCCATGAAGAAGTCCAGCATGACAACCTACACGTACGGGTAAATTTATCAGTAAAATGGCCTAGTTATTAGATTTTGTCTTCTAGAAATTTGTTGGTGTCCTTAAATAGGATAAATTTCACTTTTTGTCCTCCGATATTTACTTGAAAGAACAATACCTTGTAGAGAGGTGAAAGAATGATGCTCCTAATCACACTAAGGAATCTGTAGCGGCTTGATTTGTAGAAAATGTTGAAGGGGCACACGAGTATTAGTAAGAAGACCTGTCCACATGGAAAAAAATAAAAAAATAAATAAATAAATAAAAGTTACTATGAGTGAATCAAGAAGGGCATACTTTTAAAAATTTTACAACATTTTTTTGAAGGTAGTAATTAAAATTTACTAGAGCTCTGCTAATTACCAGTAACAAGAGCCCTGGAATTGCTTGAACTTTAGAATAAGAATAACCTTTAACTACAAGTGACAAATGAACAAACAAAACCCCTATTACAGCCGTCATTGATGCAGTGCAGATCAAGAACACGTTTCTGTATTTAAGCTCTTTCGTGGGGGAGAGCTCGAAGATGAAGGTATAATTTATGCGAGTCTTCCTCCACATGAAGATGTTGCAGCCGTATAAAAACAAATGCAGAAACAACAGGCTGAACATGCTGAAAAACAGAGTACTCTGTCTTGTTAATTACCACATCCCCGTTATCAAACATATCAAAAACCTTAGTAATTATCAAGAAATGTGTACAAACTAAGAAAATCAATAAAAATGTACTTGCCTAAGCACTGGGTAAACAGTTTCCATGTAGATTGCATTAAATTTTGGCTTATAAATCCCATAAATATGAGCCATGATAACATATCCAGCGAAAAGTGCAACGAGGCATCCAACGAATAGCCCTGTTTATATGTTAACAAAATCAAAGTAAATTAAATTAGATTTATGTTTTTCTTTCTCATGGATCATAATAATCATAAGAGAAAAAGAAAAAGAGTGACTTTTTTTTTTTCATGAATTTTAGAATGGGAGCATTATTAGCTATCTTAGAAGTGTTGGGGACTAAAAATTCTGAATTTGAGAGCAGAGTTGAAATATGCATTAGCACAAAATAATTAAGTTTTTGGTGCAGTTTTGGTTGAACATGAATGAAATTATGAGATTTTCTTTCACTTTGTCATGAACTTGGTCATGCAGGCAAATGGTTTAGTATTAGTGTTCGGTATATGCTTACTAAAAATCCGATGGGAGTACTCATCCCCAACAGAAGTCGTCAAGTAACACCATTACAAATAGGAAAATTTTGTGAACAGTCTATTTGAAGTCATATAAGGGCGGACCTACATGAGACCCAATGAGTACCTAAAAAATTATAGTATACTTATTATTTTTTCCCTTATTGACATAAAAAATGTATTTTTGGTCTATTGTGTTTTTTTTTTTTTTTTTTAACTTTTTGTGCCACTCACATAAAAATTTTATATTTGACTCAACTGAGTACAAACCCATATGTCCTGGCTTACTATGTTGGAAAAAGTTGAGAAGTAGGATTGCACACCAAATGGGTGGCCTACAGCATGACCTTCGGCTGTATCATCCACCAAAGGTGGACATAGGAATGGCCCTTTTGATGCATAGTCTAGTGCCCTAGAGGACCCTTGTTTCCTTTGCTCTTTTGTGTTCTTTATGTGCTTGTATGGTTATAAAGTGAACAAAAATAGCACAGAAATCTCCACTAGAGAAAATGAGTGGAAAAAAAGAAGTTAATAAGATATGTAATCTTGAATTTCCATGCCGTTCACTTTTATTAGATTTATATATATATATATATTCTCTTTTAACATTATTTGAATTAAAAAAAAAAAATCTCACCTATGAAGAAAGTTACTGCATGTGATTCTTTCCTTTGATTTGGTTTTAGGTATTGCATGGCTTTTCTTCTATCATCTTCAGCAAAGTGTTTAGCAAATATCTCCTCAACCTCATCCGATAACTTCATGACCTGTTATTCATGAAACTAATTAGAAGTTCTAGTTGGTTAATTTACAAGGCTGTGCCTATGTTGTCAGACAAGAAGATCTTAGCCCAATTTATGGATATCTAAGGTGTCCACCTAAAATTGTCCAAGAATAATTTGGTGATGGGAATTTGTTGTTCCCTACATCCAATCATCTTCCAATCACAAAACATAGCTATCTCTATGGACCCTTTTCTTTTTGGCTTCGTGATTTTACCTTGTCTGAGCTGTTGAAGTGGGAGCTCTCAACCACTTTTAGATATATTGGAAGGACTTGTTTGTTAGTGACCTGAAAAATATATATATTGTTAAAAAACCAAAAAGAGAAGAAAAAATTTAGTCATAAAGCAAATTATTATTTAGTTTCAGAGACTAAAAGGTTACTGATTTACTTTGTCAAACTTCATCAAAATCTTCAGAAAAGCTAGCATGTTCAAGTTCCTGTAAATCACAGTTGACACGAAGGTGTGATTAGCTCTTCATCAATTATGAACATCAAGTGAAAAAAAAGACCATCATTTTGAAAATGGTACCTGTATGTTTCGAGGTAACTCAACCCTTTGTAGAGCTCAATGAAAGCACCTTTGATCATCTTCTCCGCCTGATGAAATTTTGATTTGTTGATGTGCAGCCTGCTGCTTCCTTCGGCAGCGCATTTCTTTGAGGACTGGTTGATCAAATCATCCCAGAGTAAGTCTGTGATTGCTGAGAATTTTCGAGACGGGTTAGTCAATGGAATGTTTATTCTTATGTTACGCCCCTGGAAGCTGATCCGCATTTTCCCACCGTCCCTTTTCATTCTCATCGATTTGCCCATCTCATCTGATTTTGCGTTGTCTGTGAATTGTGCATCATTGCTGTCCATCTCCTCTGTGGTGCAGTCCTTCCCCTGTTCTTCTTCTGTTTTGCCTCTACTGGACTCTTCATCTGCGGCAAAAAGAAAATTGGACATACATATAATTATTATTAAAAAAAAAAAAAAAATTCTAAATAAAGAAGAATAAAAGGGAGAAAATCCTTTCGTCTAACGTAAAAGTATTAATGGGTTTTGATTTGTTCGATCAATTATTGAAAATTGTTTGCTTACGGAAATGTCAATCTGAAAATAAGTGGAAAAATAAGATATTCGATGCTTGAAACAGAGGAACTAGATGATATTTATACCACATGAAATGGTGCCAGAAATGGAGTAATCCTCCATCGAGTCCTGGGAGCGAGAAGATTTCCCATACTGTTGATTGAGCGCGGTTTTGAGCTCGATAAGAATCTCCATTTGTCGTTCCAAGGACTCCCCTCTCTCGAGGAACTCTTTTTCCTTTGTCCTGTAAAATTGATTCACTTTGTTGAGTTGAAAGTCTAAACATTTGAAGAACTCATTTGCTGCATCAGTATCAGCAAATTGCTCCAGCAGCTGTGTCTCATACACGTCCTCCTTAGCAGCCGAGGGGGCAACTTTCCGGTGAACCTAGTGAATCAACAATATATAAGCATCATCAAATTAACAACTAAACTTTCACCAACAATGTTCAAAAGTACTTTTGAATTTCAAAGCATTTAAGATTACTTCAATGGCACCATGCTCTCTGTTTTCATGCCCGAAGAAAGAGAGCTTCTTTAGGGAGGAAATGAGGGCGGTGGGGAAGGAGGAGCTCTCTGGTTGGGTGGTGTTACTTTTGTCGCTGGTGGTGAGATAGATCTTCTTGAGGTCCTTCTTGAGTTGCCCATAATCAACAAAGGCTTCTTTCCATTCAGGAACAAGCTGGCCCTCAAACTGCTTGGAGAACTTCACCATCTCTTTTCCTCTCTCTTTTTTTGATCTTATTTTTTTGAAGAGAGGAAAAAAGAAGCGAAGTGCAGGTAACTGAAGGTTGTCAAGTGACTTGTGAGGGTTTAAAGGAAGTCCATGGCCGTTATTTATGGGCATGGGAAAAAGGAATCTGATTGATGTGATTAATGTACCAAAGCTTTTTTGCTCATATTCTCAAAATATCATTTTCATATTTGTGCCACCCTGAGCTTCTCCCCCGGAAACTGACCCTACCAACGCCGGCTGAACCCACTTTCCGGCAGCCAATGTGTCAGTTATCAACTTATCAAAGTGCTGAAAAGGATGGAATTTCAAGCGGATGCATGGTAGCGGGACTAAAATTATTTCAAATTATGTGAAGCACAGTTTTATTGTTGAAGCATCTATAAAGAGTGGAGGAGCCAATTATCAATTTAGATGACACTATTTCTCTATGTGGGATGATCTTAATACATTCTCTTACGTGCAACTCTCATTCTCAAGTCAAGTGACAAACCAGAGTAAAGTACATAAACAAGAAATTAAAAAATTAAAGGACAGGGGGCGAGAGTCCTCCCAAAAGTATTTTTAATAACATGTTGAACCATTCCACTCAGAATCAATTGATAAAGAGTAGAGAAACCTTTACAATCTTCTTTCGATCTAGAAGATTTATTAAGATGGGTTGAATCTCGATCTAGAAGATTTATTAAGATGGGTTGAATCCCAATAGTTGTTTAATGGGCATGTTTTATGATATTTAGTGAACATACAAATGTTCCCAGCCTAAATTCACAATCACCACCTTTTATTCCATAGCATGCATGATGCATCCCATATACCAAGGGCAAAATAGACATTAACAAGAAGCTCCTATTTTTAAGTCAAGAGCTTTTCAACGGTAACTAAAGTTTATTGGCTCAATCACAAACAAAGCACACAAATCTCAACTCTAATTAGAACAACTCAATTCCCACTTTATTGAAGATAAGTGAAAATTTCCAATAATTTCACTTATGGGGCTTTAACTAATAGAAGATTTTGTTTGTAATGTAAAGTAGAGATGATTTATACGAAAATATAATTTTAGGATCAATTATTACCCGAACCATGCATATGCTAGATTAATGCCTCCATTAGCCATCAATGCAAATGTTTAATTTTATGCTTTTGTTTAATGATAACCCTTGTTCTAATTAAATAGTAATGTTACACAATCAAAAGTTTTACCGATCACTCTAAAAAAGACAACGTAATCTACAAAATTTTCATTTAATGAAATTTGAAGAGGATCACATGTAATCAATCTTCTGTCCTCTATGAGCAGAGAGGCCAATAATAAATCTCAAACTTTTGACCATCAAGTAAAATAAATATATATACACATATATACTTTTATTACAAGAATATGCTATCACCTTATTATTTTTGTACAATTTTCTTATTAAAGATTCTAATCAAGTAATATGCTTTTGAATTAAATTGTTTCTTCAATTTTTATATCATGATAATTGAGTTTATGTGACTTGAGACGCAAATGAATTATTAATTCTAAATTGTTTCTATATTACAAATGTTTTGTCAAGAATGTGTCTAAAGTTATAAAAATATTTGAACAAAATATTGGGATAAGTTTTATTAATAAAATACTTAAAATTTTGAAAATGTCGCTAGAACTTTAGAAATTATGGAAGTGCATACGAGTTATGCAAGCACCATAAGCAAATAAGCAAATAAAAAAAAGGGTGATACTACCTTGTTGATATGCTACTTCCACCTTCCCATCAACTTGCCAACATATTATGACACTCCACTACAAAATCAATATTTCAAAATAAGATCTCTCTTTCTCTCTACATATGTAATAGTGCAAATCAAATTTAATTTTTAGTTGTTCAGTTCCCGATTCAATGTCGATTCTTACATATGAAGAATTAAAATAATCAAAAATTGAATTAAAAATTAAATATAAATATATACAACAATAATTATGTATAAAAATAAATTAAAAATTACATATTTATATATAATATGATTTTAATAATATAATAATAAATTCATAAAAAGTTAAATATTAACTTTTCATATATATATAAATAGAATTTTTATTAATTCAATTTTAATTGAAATCGAACTGAAATAATTTAGTTCTAGATAATTTGATTCTCAATTTAGTTTCAATTATTTTGTTAAAGAACCAAAAAAAAAAAAAATTAAATAATTGATTTTGGATTCTAATTTTATTTGAATAAATGCCCTTCTAAGAGTCCATCTCTACTACATAAATGGATAATTGGCTGGTAACACTAATAGTATGATTGTGGAAAATTGAAAACGTTCTTAATTAATGAGGGCAGACTCAAAGGTACACTATTGTTTTTGTGTCCCGTATCTCTTTCATTTCTATTATTTTTATTAGTTTTTGATTGTTAATTTTTTAATTCAAGAAAATAGAAAAAATATTTATAAATGTTTATATGTAACAGTAGTGCTATTTAACTGATCTTATTCTTCAGCTACTATCTATCTCTAATTGACTTGCTCTTTGTAGACAAATAAATAAATGTGCGCGCACAATTGAAAATCAACTATCGAAAGCTGATAAAAATTACACACATACATAGGGGAACATAGATTTAGTTGCCTCAACTATGAATTTGTTTTTGAGTCTTAAGACCCAAAAGCTAATTAGTTAGTGTCATGACTTGAGTTTCATAATTTGATGCACAAACTAATAATCGTATGTAATTATAATTAATCATAATAACTCTTATCAAAGCTATATGAAATCACCTTAGAGCATTTATTATAATATAATAATAGTAAAATAAAGTGCTACAGTCTTTGATCGGGCAAGTATTACTCCCAATTACAATAATAACCATAGGCTCATCTAGCTTTTACAATCCAATCAAAAGTTAAAATAAATTTTTGAAGCAAAATATCTTCTCAAAAATCAAAAGAATATTACGTATCAAAATATAATTTGAAAATATATTAAAGTAAAATTATAAATCTTGACTTGGGAGGTCTCGTAAGAATCTCAAGCTTCATACTTACAACTTAAGTCTACAAGAAAGCGAGCATAGATTTACTTGCCCACTCTACAAATAAACAGATAAATGCAATCATGACTTAACATACTATTATTCGTACACTATATAAGTACCTATTACGTAGTTACATTTAATATAATATATCACTGTCAATGTTGTCATAAGCATCTAAGTAACACAATAACAATAGAAAATCAAAATTTTCTACCTCAAGTTACTTGATTGAAAGGAAAAAGAAATGAATGGACGCTGAAGGTTAGAACTCGATCCAAAAACGATCACCAATCTAATATCACTAAAACTTGGACATAGCATTAATATTTTAAACCAACTCCTCACAGCCTCAATTTCACAATTAGATATTAAAAAAGAAGAAGAAGAAGAAAGGGGAAAAAAAAAAAAAAAGGAAGCTCAATTTGAAATGACACTCAACTTTTGTCCATAAAAGAATAGCAATTAATTAACCAATGAACATAATAAACCGTTGAGCAACAAAATGTACAACAAAGACATTTACGTATATATCAGGAAAAAATAACTATGTAAAGACCCTCAAATTTTCTTTTGCCGTTTTTTTTTCTTCCCCTCTCGATTCTTGAATGTCATAAGCTATGTTATTCTCTAGAATCATTTATATAAAACTAAGATTTCACATAGAAAAAAAAAAAAAAAAAAAAAAAAAAAAAAAAAAAGGAGTAGGCATTAAATTCAGGGCTATAAGCGAATGACATGCAAAAGCATATATAATCATGGTCTGAGTCGGATGGCATTTGTTCTTGGTGGTGCTGCGTTGTAGGGTAACCCAACTTTCTTTTTTCCCCTAACTTTATTCATTAATTACATTATCATCTTATGTTTTTGTGAAGAATTGAAATCACATAACCAATGATTAAAAATGACTTTAAGGCCCTGTTCGTATCTCCAATCTACCCCCAAAAGAAAATCAACCTATTGAGATAGCCAATGCAATTTTCACTAGAAGAAATTTGAGTTTTGTTGTAAAATAATACTAAAAATAAAATTTATTCAGTGATATTGTTGCAAAGTTGTTACTAAAAGTAAAAGTAAATAGTGATAATAATTTATTTTTATTACAAAGCCTTATATGTTTAATAATCATATTAATTCATCACTAAAGCAGAATTAGAATTATTGATAAAAAAAAAAAAAATTAGTGATCAAGAACTATGAATTTCACTTGAACTATTATTTAGTTAAAAAGAAAGTAATTTAGTGACATATAAAATTTTTAATGCCAGGGCTATTGTAACGAAAATGTGACTGCAATAGTGCATCACCGAAAATGTATTTAGTTATAAAATTTTATTACTAAAATTTGATTTTGTTATAAATATGCTTCGATAAAAGATTTGTAAAAGAAAAAAAAGTTAAAAGGAAATCAAATTATTTATATATACTCAGTTTTTCTTTAAATAATTTAATAAAAAATTATTTTTTAATAAATATCTATCCTTTTTTTCTCTCTCATTTTCAAATTCAATTAAAAAATAAAATAAACGTAACATATTTTATTTTATTTTGCTTTCATATATTTTCCATTTCTCTTTTTACATCTATAAATGCAAAGCAAACAGAAGCATATTTAGTGTTAAGAAGCGAGTGCGTAGTGACTGGTTGAACACAAAATTGTGTGACAAACATAAACAAATTAATCAAATATCACTATTACAATAATTGATAGAGATTACACTAAAAATTTTATAAAGATCATGGTTTAAAAAAAAATGATAAAGATTTGTAAACTAAACTTTTTATCTCAGTTTAATTAAAAAACTAAAATAAAAAGTTATTTTTAATACTTTCTACTTCAATTTTGTTAAAATTATGATTGAAAAAAGTAAAATAAAAGATAAGTAAAAATCACCTTTAGAAAAAATTGAGATAAAAGTGAAAAAAAAACATATCTTAAAAAAAAGTAAAATAAAAGAATGAGAGATAATATTACTATTTTTTCTATATCTCACTTAAATAATTTTGTTTATCACTTTATATGATTTAAATTAGATTTCATAAATTTTATTGTAATATTTATATATTAATCTTAATTAATCTTAATATGTTATAAAAACTACAATCATAGATTAATAAATAAAAATTTTTTAGACTAATGCTAAAATTGAATTTATTAAACCAAATTTAAATAATACTAAATGTATAATTATATTTTTTTCCAATAAATAGAGTAGCCTTCATAATTTGTATAATTTATAACCAGGTGAATATTAAATATTTAATATCTAAAAAATGTTTAATGTATCTTTAATATTAATTATATTAAAAGTGACATTACTTTATATTTTGTTGGAAGCGATAAAAATTTAAAAATTAAAACAATAAAAAATTTCATTTTTTTAATCTTTTTAGAACTAATTTTCGAATATAATCATTGAAAATATTTTTTGTATTACAAATCAATTCTTAAAATAGTTTTCAAAAATTTTATTTTGAACAATAATTTTCTAAAACTAAACTAAATGTGGCCTAATTACTTTCAAAAATATAATACAAAATGAAGAGAAAAATATATTATAAATAATGAGTCATGATTAAATATGTGTTATACACAAAAATTAAAGGAAAATAAGAAAAAGATTTAAGATCATTTTTAATTAAATATGATAGATATTCATAAATTATTTATTAAATATTTGTATGATTCTATATATTGGTTATGATTTTAAATTATTGCAAAAAGTTAAAATAATTAAATAAAAGTAAATTTTTTTATCATTTTTCTTGGCCAATTGATCAAGAAAAATGTTATTTTTAGCTATTAATTAGTTGATAAAAATGATAATACATAATTTTAAAAAACTTAAAATAATCAAATAAAAATAATATAAATTTATTATTGTTAGCAACCAATTGATCACCAAAAGTGATAAAAATTTGTTTATAAATATTAATATATAAAATGTACATATAAATGACAACTTAAATTAGTGGTCAACCACCCTAACTTCTAAAAAATAACACAACTTCGATTCTTAGCAACAGTTGAAAAATCTCAAATATTTAAGGTTACCATGACAAGGGGCCACATAGTGCAACAATAGTAGGTAATAAGTTGTCATATAAATTTTTATTATTTTTAAAAGTAATCCCTTATTTTAGCGTGATCATTTATCTATATTTGATCATGATTTTTCAAAGAAAATGAGATTAAAACTCGTAAAAGATCACATAAGATTTCTTTTCATCTCGGTTAATATATAAGATTACTATGACAACAAGGCGCCATATAGTGCAACGATAACGTGTAATAAGTAGTCATGTGAATTTTTATTATTTTTAAAAGTAATCCCTTTTTTCAGTGTGATCATTTATTTATATTTAATCGCAATTTTTCATAGAAAGTGATATCAAAACTCATAAAAGATCACATAAAATTTACTATAACAGATTACGTTTTTATGTGTGATAATTGTAATTTTTTAATCATAGTTATAAACTGTGATAAAAAAAAAAAAAAAAGACGACTTATAATTTTACTTGAATTAATCACGTTTTTGTAATCGAGATGAAATATGAAATATCATACCTAAAACCTGTGATGTTTGTGCATTTTTGTAGTAGTATTAATTATTTTATTAATTGAGAAAGAAAAATTGAAAGGAAAAAAAAAAAAAAAGGAAAAAGAAAATGCAAGTATTTCTTAAGTATACCTGTCGATATTCCTGATTATAGTCATGAGCTATCTTGCTATGCCTGTTGTAGACAAAATGCACGTACTGCATTGGGATCAGATTCCATTCTTCATGGGACACCTTGGAAGGAAAAGTTTTTATTATTACAAATATATATAAGAAAAATAATTGTGGAGAGAGTGTGAAGCTTGATCTTTCCAGATCTTTCCAAAGTGTTGGAGATACTATTCTAAGCATATGATTCTGGATATGGATCGATATTGATTCTGTGCCAGGCCCTTATATATTAACGCTAGATGAATACATCAAGAGAGAGTATCCCACTTCAACTGAAGGAGAACCCATGTTCTTCTGTTGAAATCCTGTCCAAGTTCAACTGATCTTGTATGTATATATGTATATATTAGTTGTACACGCTTCAAAAGCTCTGGAGAAAGAAATTTGTGAAATGTATACATACACACACACACACACACATATATATATATATGCACACGTAAAAATGTAATTAAGTTTTTCTTTGATAATAAATTAAGGTTATTAATAAAATTTTGAAAAGTTTCAGCCTTCTTTCACGGAAAATAAATACATATATATAACTTATTAAAATATAAATATATATACGTGTATGTCTATTATATTTAAAACTTTTTTTTTAAATTAATTAAAAAATAAGTCAAATCTACATGTTAATATTTACTCTCATTTTTTTTTTCATTTTTCTCTTAAATTTATAAAATATAAATATATATATACACACGTGTGGGTGGGAGTAAGCTAGCTAGAAAAGAAATTTTTCTTTTTCTCCACTTTTTCCTTTAAATCAAATAAGGGAAAACTATCATTCCCTCCCAGTTTCCCTCATCCTTAATTTTCCTTTGATTTTTCTATTTTTTTTTTTTCAAACCAAACATAACATTAGAGTGGTGAAGTGCACGAGGGTCTTCCACTTTTGCGAAATTTGAGGGAGAACAGTATATATATATATATATAACTTTATCTCTCATTGGAGAAACTATTTGTGAATATTAAATTCCGCAACATCTAATTGATCAAACTCAGTATTCAAAAAATGTTGTTGCAGCGAGTACTTTAATCTTGGTTATAAGCATATAATTAATGAAGGTGGTAATTAATATAATGATTCTTGAAACTTCTTGTAATTTCAAAATAGATAAGACGAGTTTTATGCAACCAGAATTCTATACGAAAAATTCATAAAAAAGCAATCTTTCCAAGACTCATACTCATAATGCATGCAATTGTTTGGATTAGATTCCATTCCTCATTGGACAACGTAGATCAAGGAAAGCGATCCGAGACTACGGTGGAACAATTATCAACTTTACCAGTGTGTGGAAAAAAATGACATATAGTAATTCCGGATATTGACATTAATGGCAAAAGAATATATACATGATCAATATAGAATATCCCTCTTTGCACTTGAATATGAGCCCATGTTGCTCTAAAATGGATTAGGAGCCCATCTTTTCATAGTCACTTTGTTCAGGCTTATAGGCCTCCTTTAATACAAAATTAATATATATATATATAACATAATCCTCATTACAATTTTATTTCATTATCTTACTTGCTATACTTATTTTAAATACTACTTTATGTTTATTTAAAATACTACTTTATTTGAAGGAGTATAATGAAGTAATAATATGAAAATTATCATTCTATTCTCTTCAACCAAACTACGTCATTGTAAGTTCTTAAATAAAATTATTGTTAAGTTTAATTCAATTATTGGTAAATTTATTGACCAATTAGGATTTTGATAATTTAGAGAGTTAAATTTATAAATTGAGTTGTATCTGATTTTCTTTATTGAATTGTAATTATAATAGAGTTTATATTATTTGTTTATTAGAAAATTTTATTTAGGAGAATTTTGTCTTCGTTTGTTTCTGATTAACATAGTTTAGAAAGTTTCCTAAGTCTTATATACTAAGACATAGCTAGGTTAAGGAGTCTTATGCCTAAGTTTGGAAAAACAAAATGAAGGATTTTCAAAGGTGATTGAAGGAAAAAAACTAGAAAACCGCATCTAAACTTATTTAACATTGGATTCATTGTAGGCTCTACATGGTGGAACCTTCTCCTAAGTTTCTATAGCATGAATTAAGAGATAAAATATGATATTCACCAAGTGTTATTTAGAGACACGTCTCTCAAATCAT
Source organism: Pouteria glomerata (assembly GCA_035590655.1). Lineage (NCBI taxonomy): Eukaryota > Viridiplantae > Streptophyta > Magnoliopsida > Ericales > Sapotaceae > Pouteria > Pouteria glomerata. Next base: position 18,206,863 of record JAVXUM010000001.1, read on the forward strand.
TTGGTCAAAATTAACTTACTTTCGTTGAAAATCCATATATGAGGTTTTTACTTGTTCATTCACTTAAACTTTGAATTGATAAGACTGGATAACTATCAAATAAATTTTATTAATTATTTCATATTTATAAAATCAAGCTTCTCCAACTAGTATTTATCTTATTCTTTTTGCCAATTAATTTTAAAATAAATATTTTACCAGACTAGGATTTGAGAAAATTTGTCCTCCCTTTCACTTCTAGAATGGAGAGGCATGCCACTTGCCAGGTAGCATTATAAGACAGAATCAAGGGAATTGTTGGAGGAAATTAATTACTCCAACTATCATTGGACAAAAGACTATTCTGAGCATATGATTCTCGGTACAATGATAGTGATTACATGCATTAATTAACTGCTTTTATAGCATGGGAAGTGGAATTCATCAGTATAGGGAATATCTCACAATTCCCTAAAGCAATATTCCAAATACCATGATTCTGAAAATATCCTGAGAATTAGAACCCTAACAAGCAATCTAGCTAGATCAGGTAGTAATTTAACATTACGAGATCATTTTTTTTTTTTTTTTTAACTAAAATTACGAACACATTAGATTGCCTTGTCCAATTTTTAACTAAAACAAAATTTCATACTATGGTTCGGCTCCTTTAAAATTTTAAAAAGTAATTTAATTTAGTTTAGGAAAATAATACCACTAGAATATGTAAATTTTTTAGTCAAAAATAATTTAGGTTATGAAACATCATTTCTAAAATTTAACTATTTTTAATTTCTTAATTGTTCTAAATAGTCCAAAGTTTGGAAGTCTGACTGATTTACCACGTGTGCATAATCTAATCCATTAATTAAGGTTAATGACAAAAAAAAAAAAAAAAGCAAAAGAAAAAAATTTTAAAATTTAAATGATCCCAGAAATTTAAGTATATAAAAATATTATTAGTTTAAATACTTAAAATTTTAAGCAAGTTATGAAAAGCCCAACCTTTAGTAATATTTAAGAAATCGAAAATAAAAATAAAATAAAGAAGAAAAATTAGAGGACACAAGATTAGTTCATGCAAAATAAACAGAGAGCATGAAGTCTTACCTATAAGATTTGTTAAACTTAAAGTTGGCCCATTGGGCTAAGAATCTTTACTTCGACCCCCGTTTAGAATTATCAAAAATAAAATAAAATAAAATAAAATAACTAGAACAAAGTATGATGATTAATTAATTAATTAATGTTGTTTAGTGATAAGTTTTTAGAAAGGAAGACTTTCAACCAACCCCGTTCTAAGAATTCATATTCTTTTTTTACAATTTTCCAGTAGTAACGTACAGTGAAAGCAAAACCATGACAATATTCGCGCAGCCCACGGCCTAGCGATCTGTGGCATAACTAAACTTTTACTACAAGAGCTCCTGTACGTTAAAATTAGGTTAATTATCTGAGTTCTGAGATAGACATTTTTTTTTTTTAATAAGTTAGTTCTGTGACAGGCTCTTACTCATTGGACTCTACACTACAATTAATCATAACCTGTAATTGGATGAATTATTGGAAATTTTGCAGCATTTTCCCACCTATATACGAAGCAGCTTGTACACGGGTTTTGATTAATTGTTACCATAATTGGAGGCATTCTAACATATGCATTTGCATGGTGATGGATGACCCATGATGAGGGCGGAGCTCTAGTGAACTGTAATCAGGATAAGATTTTAACTAAAAAAATTTTTAAGGGTAAATTACATTTATTTTCTTATAATATCTAAGCAATTACATTTAACGCCTATAATATTTAAAAGTTATACTTGTTTATCTTATTTTGAAATATTTTTAACATTAACCTTCTTTTAAATAAAATCAGCCATCAAAACTTACTATAAAATATCAAATTAATCAAAATTTTATATGCATTTCATGGTCATAATTTCACACATGTACAAGTTATGTTTCAATTTTATGGCTTAATTCATACCGTAGCACAAGTCGGCAAATTTATTTGGTATGATTAAATCTTGGTTCATTCATTTTTTTATTAGAATTGCTTAATTGATTTACATGTTCTAACATAGACGAATTAAATTTTCTCTTTTCCAAATTAATGAATTTTTTGATTTTTATTTTATTTTCTTATTTTTTTCTGTACAAACCTGGCGCGTTTAGAATTTTCTCCAGAGGTCTGCTGGTAGGGCGTAGGGAGCTCGCTCCTATGAGATAAAATAAATAAATAAATTTTAAAAATTTTTGAAAATTTTTAAAATTTTTTTTATTTTTTTCACCCAAACAGTGTCTAAGAATTGATTACAAAACTTGAAAAGCACATTCATGAAGCAACTCAAAAGTGCACATTAATTGCTCAATATATTTCGTTTATATTTTACATCATGCACTACTACAAAAAGAGCCTTCAGCGTGAGGGCAGGCGGGCGACCGACAAGAGTCG
>JAVXUM010000001.1:18209396-18222649 GCA_035590655.1 Pouteria glomerata
AAAAAATTACCACCTTAGTATTTGAATTAACACTTTTTCTTTACATTGTATATTCTTGTTTACAATATTTTTCTTACAAGTGAAGTACTAACTTTGAGCACTAATTTAAATAAACTAAATTACTTTATTACAATCAAATTATTAATTTTGTGGTTCAATTGCATTCAACAAATTGGGTGAAAGTGGCCTTTTGAAACTACCATTGATAAATAAAATATATACCGGGTCTAATATAAATTTATTTTTTAAAATGAATATTTTTATTTTTAGTTGTAAACTTAATTTTTAAATTTGTTTCTATAAAAAAAAATAAACTTATACGTTCAAGCATGTCGTCCATTTATCTTAGTATCAATATATGGGCATTATAGAAGAAAGATAAAAATGAACTATTAAATTATAAAACCTTAATAGAAGGAGGCCAAGAGTTAATAACTTTTGAAAATAAAGGAGTCTATTTAAATTTTAAAAGGTAAAGAGGTCTATTTATAATTATCATAATATTTAAGGGAAGAATGTTTAATTTACTCTTTCTTAAAATTCAATCAAAGAAATTGAATTATGGTATTCCAAAAAAATATCATGATTAGAGAGTTTTGTATGTGAATTTTTTTACTTTATTTTTTTTAATTTTTTGATGATGCTAAATAACATATTTAAAAGTTATTAAATAAAAAAATTAAATTTTGACAAAAAAAAATATAAAAAAGGGTTTAGAGTTTCGAAAAAATTTAAAAAAAAATTAAAAGTTAGTTTCAAAATGATATAAAGTTGATATATGATAAAATTTAATTGAAAAAAATAAAAAATTTTTATATTTTTTAAAAGTTTTTAAAAAAATTTGAATTTCCAAAGAGACATCGATGGAAGGCCAGGATAGAAAAAAATAAAAATAATGAAAACCATATATATTTTTTTTCAAACAATTGCTCACGTAGTTCGCATTCTTAAAATGTAGTTAAATAAAGGAAAAAAAAAGGACCAATAAGAAACTTCTCTAAAACGGAAAGGTCGCAGCCTCCTATTATAACAAAACATGTGGCATTCCCAACGTGGCCCATCATCCAACCTAACCCGTCTCTCCCCCCCCCCCTCCCAAAAGGGGGCCTGCAATTAATGTACAGTTAAAAACCTATCTCCGGACTCCATTCCCATTCACTCTTGAATCTCGATCCTCTGGCTTTCTCTATGCTTCGAGTTTTCTCATTCCCCAATGCGTAGCACATATTTATCTACATTCCCAGTTGTTACAATTTGTAATAATCGTCTTCTCTCTATAATAATGCAGTCACAGATCCTCCCTATATCTAATCCATGTCCGAAACCACCACCATCTTCGTCCCCAGCGATTCCGACAGTTTCAGTTTCGGCAGGGATGCTGTCACCGGGATCATCAGAGGACGATCTATCGGCTACCCCTCTTCTCATTTCTCCGCAGTTTGAGGATGCGACGGCAGTTGAAGTCAAACCTCTTCTACCTAGGTCATCAAGTTACACTGGTACGGCCACAGCCACCACCTCCACCACTGCAAGCACCAATTTTTTTAATCAGAAACGCCGTCGTCGTACTGCCAGCTATGGTTCTCTCTCTTTTCTCCCCGGCAGCGGCTGCGATGGCGACCGCGGGCAGTCGTTTCGTCAGGGGTTTCATACTGGGTCGGATACGTTTTTGATGACTCGTCTTGGTTCCAAACTCCTGCACTGTATTGGGTATCAAATCCCACCTCTCTCTCTTTTGTTTTATTTATTTGTCTTTGTTAAATTTTTTTCTCCTTTTTTTGCTATGTTAATGTTTTGTTTATTAATACATTTATTGATTTGTAATTGAAATAGCAAAATTTACTTTTGATCTTGTACATTGAGTAGATGTTTGATGGCATGGTTGTATTGTGTTTGGTCCTGCAGTGAGTGTGAGTCACAATATGTCTTGAATGTGGCAAACGTTTTTATATGTAATGTTTTTATAGCATCAGTATTATTCACTGATGGTGTTTAAACTGTTGGTAAGGGAAAATAAGGGTTCTTGCTAGGGGCAATGGTAAGAGTTTGGCTTTCTATGCATGAAAGTGAAAGATTAGATTTGAGAGTAGGCACTATGGCAGAAATTGTAGAGATCAGGTTTGCAATAATTTAATCTTCCTTGCAAACATCACAAGCACATGCACCTGCATTGCCCAAAATATCAGGTAATAGCACGGGTAAAATTTGTAAAGACACAATTGAGTAAAGCAATACACACAAGATTGAGAACAAGTCCTTTTGTTGATGGCACAAAAGTTCCAAGCTATAATTGGGCTTGGAGACTGCCCTTGCTTACCCTCCCTTATATATGCTTTTTGAGCATTACAAAATCGAGGGGAAGGAATATTGAAATATTTGAGGGGAGATAACAGGTCTACAAAAATAATTATAAGGAGTTTTCTTAAACCACTTTGCATACATCTATATGGGACCCTAAACTAATTTTTTACACTTCTGAAAAAATTAGTGCACTTGTCCTCGATAGGGTTTGACATGCAAAATGCTAGTACACAAAATGCTGATTACGGGTCATTTTGGGTTATTCAGGTTGACCCAATTACGACCTGATATATGTGTTTATATATAATATATATATTTTCATATTATAAACAGGTTGACCCATTTATGACCCGAATACATTTATGCCAAACCCAAACCCACCAAATTCGTGTCGTGTCATGTTCATGGATCGTGTCATATATTGCCAACCCTACTGTTTAGTCTGTTCCAGTAGAATGCTGTAATAAATGTCACACTTAAAAATGAAAAATAATGACAATGCAAGAACATGTATACATGCTTAGTGTAAACCAGAAAAAAAAAAAGGAAGAGAATAATATAGAAATCTGCTAGGATATTTCACCCTAGTTTTTTGTATCCTATGAAGCAGACGCACTGCAAAATGTGTTCCAAATTTGCGTTTGATATAAATGGGACATTTGTACTCGTTGGACACACCAACATACACGTGGCAATACTACATTCTGACAAAATACATGTTTGAGTCTTTAAATATAATTAAGACGCACTTGGCATCGACCAACCAGAACTCATAAAATCTTCTCTCTTTTTTTATTACTTTTTTAGGTTAAAATTTATTTGAATTATGAATTGAAATGTTAAGTTAGTGTTCATTATTTTCATTATATATGTATATGAAAATATATAAAAATTAATTTTTTTGCCATATCCTGACTGTGTCCGTATCCTATTTTTTCCAAACTCACTCGATCCCAAGTCCTCGGATCTTTTCCATATCTATACTTAGTTTATATTTCTTGGATTGGAATATTAATTGTTGTGATTATGTTATGATTTTTAACTCTCTGCGGATGTTTTTGATCATTTATTCTTATTTAGGGTAGGCTACAGATGGATTGCAAGATTTCTTGCTCTGGGCTGTTACACTTTCCTAATTTTTCCCGGTTTTATTCAAGGTTTGGAACATTCCCCGTTCTTATATGTAAATACTATCATGCGTCAATATCCTGTTACCTACCTCTTATATTTTTAGACCACTGGATTTGGCTTTTGAGAATTGTGGTCTTGAAGTTATATTTGTCAGATTTAGTGATAATTGCTTAGTTAGTAGAGCATAACAAAGCTTGCTCGTTTGTGCAGTTGCATTTTATTATTTCTCCTCAAGTAAGGTTCTTAGAGGTATAGTTTACGGTGATCAACCAAGAAATAGGTATGCTTTGTTATTTGGTTTACTTTTTGTGCATCTGGATACTGTTTATTTCTTGTAAATCTGAATGCAACGAGTACTTGTGAGCTTTTACTTCATGAATTTCATGAAATGAAGCACTGGTGAAAATGTGATCTTGCAGGCTTGATCTGTACTTACCAAAAAATAGCGATGGCCCAAAGCCAGTTGTTGCATTTGTAACTGGTGGAGCCTGGATAATTGGGTAAGTGATTGGCATATGCTTGCCATATTAGTTTTTGTTTTCATGAATTGGATGTTAAAAAGACAAATTTTAAGAAAGTAATCTAGTTTTCTTAATGGTGCCACTGTTTTTAGAACAACCATTATTGTGAAAGCTGCTGCTCATTTGTCATGGAACATGAAAAAGTATTTATGCCAATGAAACAAGAAAAAAACAACGTTATAAGAGCCAACCAGCAAGTAGAGTTGTAGAAGCAAGTAAAACTTTGAAGCTCTTCCATAAAGGGAATTTATGCATAAATATATTGGTTGGCAAGTTGCTTTGAGAAATTGTTTATCAAGTTCTTTAATTGTACTTACTACAGTCATGCTCCTTAGATGCTTGCCCATCTGTAATTGACGAGTTCAGAATTTTGTTGATGCAGTTATAAGGCATGGGGTTCTCTTTTAGGGCAACAGTTGTCAGAAAGAGACATCATAGTGGCTTGCATAGATTACAGGTGATGTGAATTTATTTCAAGCATAAGTTTTCGCATTCATATTACACACTATCATGATCAATACTCTGAATAAAATTCTCAGGTGTACACATTAGGATTCTCATATTGTCACACCCCAGATTACATAAATCGAGATGCGATCTAAAATTGCATGCAAATCACAATTAACCATAATAAAACCAATAAGAGCCATACAATCACTTGGACCATACTTCAAATTTCAAAGTATAATAATATAAAATAGCGTCTCAGTCCACAACCGGGCAAAGGAGATCCCATAGTACAATATAACAATATAGGCTCACTTGGCCATTACAACCAAATCAAATTTCAAAATAAATATCTGGTACAAAATAGTCGCTTGGAAATCAAAAAGAATATAGACAACAAAATACAATCTGAGCATAACAAAAATAAACTAATTTTGACCTAGGGGTCCACTTATGCTTCAGGCTCAATGCCTGCGTCAAAATCTGTAAGAAAATGAGCACGAATCCATTATACAGATAAATGGATATATAAATGCAATAACATGACCTAACATGTTGTTACTGTGCATCACATAGGTATCATCACATCAAGTATAAGATCAACAATTTAATTCATTTTATTTTCATTATCCAATTAACATCATCTCATCACACACACGCACACACTCTCACTGTTTTAGAACTTTATTACAGGACCAAAAAAACAAAGGGAATCCGTGAGAAAACAGAAATGGAGTTGAGGAGAGAAGGAGAAGCACAAAAAGAGAATGGGAATGAGAAGTCTGATATAAAAAATGAAATGAACACGCTAAACCCTCATTTGAAGCAGCTTGAAAGTGACCAAGCAAAGGAGCAACATCAGATTGCTCTTGGGGGGGGGGGGGGAGATTAGATGGCCGACTTAGATAAATCCACAAGCCCACACAAAACCAACCATTTAAGTAAAGGGGAAGCAACAACCCAAATGACTTTGGATCATTGAAGGATTAATGAGAGCATATAGAAGCCAGGCGTGAAGATCAAAGGAATCGAAGGGACACAAGCTTGTAAGACAAGCTGTATGCCTTGCACCTTCTAGAAGGTGCACAAGGGTAACTCTAACCGAAAGGGACAAGAAGCTGGCCCAACAGTGCTCGAGTGAAGGTGGGAGAGTGTTTGGGCTCAATTGGCTTGGCCCAATCTTAAGTGTCGCATTTATCATCTGGTCCAATCCTGTTTTATTTTAAGTGTGTCTAGCAACATAAGTCCATAAGCCCACATTATTAAAGTACAAGCCACCCAAAATGTAATGGGCTTATCACATTACAAGTAGGGTATAAATATTAAGTAGAAGAATGTATAGGGTTTCCATTCATGGAAAGTATGCTATAATGAACTACTAGCTTTGGCAGATGAGGTCACTACCTTCGAAGTGAATTTCATCAATACAATTCCACTTCATTTCCTTCAATTTTCACTATTTTTTTCTATTTCTCTAAGTTTTTGCACTTCAAGATAGGCAAACCTAAGACAACAAAGAAGAGCCCCCCATCACACACACACACACGCATATTGGGTAAGTACTTAGCAAGATTGAACTGTGGCCACAACATCAGCCCCAAACATACCCTTATCTAGTGTCTGCATTGTTTCATGGGGCACTCGCCCATTGGATGCAATAACCCATGAATCATGTCACTCTTAGGCATATGTATCTTTTTGTGGGTCACTTGCCCACTTGATGCAGTAACCCATGAATCTTGTCACTCTTAGGCATATGCACTTTTTGTGGGTCACTTGCCCACTTGATGCGATAACCAATTAGCATTGTTATATAGGCTACTAACCTATTGGAACGATAACCAACCAAGCAGCGTTGTTATATAGGCTACTAACCTATTGGAACGATAACCAATCTTCAAGCAGGTTTAGAGACTTTTAACCAATGGGTACATATACCCTCTGTTTTATTGTGCCTCCTATCTACGAAAACAATGTCAAATCAATCACATTCTCATTATCCATTTCCATTATGTCAATTTCATCATAATCATCTCATTTCTTTAGCTACCCATGCTATATGATTTCATCATTCACAACATCAATCCATAACTGAACATTTGTAACTTAAACATGTTTAATATTTAAAAACATAGCATATTTAACAAAGGAGTCTCTGTTGTGTGCATGGGAAGTAAATTAGTAAGCTGTGTGCCAGTTGGTGGGCATGAGAAGTAGTGGTTAGAGGCGTGCGCATAGGAAGGGGTGTGCTATGAGAATGTAAAAACTAAACGGATGAACTTTGGAAATGCCAAAACTCCAAAACTATCTATCAACCACGAACATAGAGGCTTGTACACCACACAAAAGCTCTAAACCAAGTCCTCACTACTCCAATCTCATAAAAGAATCAAGATGAAAACTCAACAACTCAAGTTTTTTTTTGGGAGAACACTCATCTCTCACAACTCAGAATTTTCTCTTGTTTTGGAAAATCTTTCCGATTACACCAACCTATGCATATTTAAATAGAGACAAATGTGTCGCTATAAAGAAAGAGTAAAGGGAAAGAGTGAGGTGACATGGGCAGTGGATAAGGTGTAGGCTTGGGCGGCAAAATTAATTCAAGTTGGAAATATTAGAAAAAGTAAGCAAGTTGCAACTATTAAAATTTGGATAGGGCGTGCGCATAGGAAAAGGGCTGGCGTTTGCATGGGAAAAGGGCTGGCCTACGTACGTGGACACTCGGGCGGGGTTGTGTGCACTAGAAAAGGCATGTCGGTGCCGTGTGCATGGGAATCCCAGCAAGGTGCGCACGACCTACAAAATGCCTAATATGGACTTCTCAAATCCCAGTATGACAACTCTTATACTAGAAATTGAGCAATTGAGTCAACTCATGCATCAATTAATCATAATACAATAATATAATGTATCAAAACTCAGCATATCATGAATAAAATAACGTATATTTAAGGGTATGGGCCATTGCACATGTGATATCACCTTGTTGCAAATAGAAGCTTATAAGTATTTAATGATTTGTTGAAGTTAAGGACATTTCCTTGGAATTGGATAAATAAATCTTACTATAGACGAAAATTAAATTAGTCTTCTGAATTTCTTATTGCATTAAATGCTTTCCCCCCCTCTCCCATGGCTTTTATTTGTAGAATAGTGCAATCTTGAATCCAAAGTGATATATTACGTTGTTATGCTTTGGCAATTACATGTAATGGAATAGTTCCATCTTCAACATGTCAAACATGCTTTAGTCAACAACCATCTGAACTGTGTCGACAACCTAAAGTAACAAGGATGAACAATTTCTACTTTTTTGTATTAGAAGTAGCCTTCTCTGCGATGGGGATCATGATAACCTTTTCCAATTCAAATATTCTAGGCGGAGATGAAATTTGAATTGGATAGGTTAATTTTGGGGGAGGATTTTTAAGAGTTTGATTTATTTATTTTCCTTAAATTTTGAGATTTGATTAAGGTTTGATTGTGATTTGATTACTTTATTTTAAGAAATTACTTCATTTGGTCTTCAACTGTAGCCTATATAAAGAGTTGGCGATTGTAAGGGAGATGCAGCTTTGGAATGATATTGAAAGCAATTGAGTTTTATTTTCTTAGTTATCATTTTATTCGTAGTTCTTGTGTTTTTGTTTTGTTGTGGTACGTCAAGTGGTATCAGAGTCGAATTCCTGTTCGAAAAACCGTAGCCCAACCAATTAGTGTTTAAACCCTACCCGTAAACAACGTCACTCTGAGTTTCTGCGCTTTTGTACTCTGTTGCCATTGAAGTTTCAATCGGAACTCTAGTCGTTGCCTTGTCATTGTCTGTATCACCAATTATCACAAGAAACGTTATCATTGGTGAAAACCATAGTATATAACCCCGACACCACAAATGACAAAGCTATCGCTGCTGCTAAGGCTTTGTGGATCCACTTCGAGTCATCACAAGAGCCTATCACCGCCACTAACAACCTCGGTGGGTGCTAGTGAGGCCAACCCACCATGCGCCGTGGTCGACTATTACCTTACGTGCCTCGCACGCCAGCCATCTCCAGGCAAGTGAGATCCACTCTCGTTGGTTTCTCCTCGCTCATGTAAGTGTGTGCCAAGCACACCGGCTACCACCAGCACTGTTGCCCTTCGACGACCAGAACCAGGCCTTTGGCGACCTTCGATGACTTTTTTGGAGACCGTCTGGCTACTCTCCGATGAACTTCCAGTGACACCAATACACTTCTTAATGTGTTTCGTAAGAGTACGCGTTCTCTATTTAAAGATGTGCTTAAATATTCTAGTTGGTTTAGAAAGATATTAAATTTACATGATGGGATCTCTTTGATCTACAATTATTAGAGTCCTTTTTGTTAGATTATAGTCATTAGAGTGCCACCATTTCTCATTCTCCATACCCCTACTACCATAAACTTGCACGCAATCATACTGGGTCATATTTATTAATTGCATATTTGTGACATCTACGTTAGCTTAGCATGTTATTTAATTACTTGTTTCAATTTGAGTTGATATCACCATAGAATCTCAATCTTATCACCCTTGTTTAAAATAAATAAATAAATAAATAAATAAATAATTTACCTATCTCCCTTGTCTTTCATACCTTACTTCATATACTTTCACCATACTTTTTTCACAATGGATCAAAAAGTTTCTACCATAGAACAAAACGTGAGCACACTCCAGGATTCAATGAACCAACTTTGTGAGGGCTTTTGATAGATTAACTAGAACTTTAGGCAAACGTCAGATGGATGATCAGAGGGGTGACATTCCTATTCCTCCCAGACAAATGCTAGATCATTCCTGTAATTCCACTAGCTCTGTTGGCTTTTATCCTTTTGGCCACAGCCAACCACAATTTCCTTGCGATCCTCAGAAGAGAAATGGTGAGAATGATGCAAACTCTGTTTTAGGATATGGTAATAGATTCTTTCAAGTAGATTGTGTCCGGTTTCATAGGCCACATGAGGGTAATTATGCGGGGTTAGATCACCTATGGAATACCCTAGAAACCACCAAGATGAGTTTAATAACATATTTAAAAACATAGTCAAGGCTGTCAAGGTTGAGGCTTTGTCCTTAGATGGATAGTTAGACCTCAGTGTCTTTTCTGATTAGCTTTCTGAGATTGAGGATTATTTTAGGTGGTATCATACGTTTGATTTCCATCAAGTCATGTTTTCCCAAATAAAGTTAGTCGGCTTCGCCAAGCAGTATTGGCGGGATGTCCAGATTGAGAGAGAGAGATTTGGGGCCTCACCCATTAATCACTGGATTGACATGAAAGTTAAAATTGCAAGATAAGTACCTTCCTGCTTACTATAAAGACCAACTAAATGATTAGTTAATGAACTTAAGGCAAACATCTCTTAGTGTCATTGAGTACATGTCTAGTTTTAAAGCTCTTTCTATGAGATGCGACATTAGGGAGGAGTTTTGGCAAACAATGGGTAAAATTCATTAATGATTTGCGTCCCAAACTCAAGAAAGAGGTTAGTTTTCTCTGGAGTCTTTAGAGGATGCCTTTCATAAGGCTTTATCTATTGAACAACTGTATAAACTCTCCATCCCCATACGGTTGACCTCTCGACAATCTATGTCATTTTCTTGTCAGAAACTAAGTGAGAGTTTACAAATTGGAACAGTTGCTTCACTGGGAAGTAACAGTCCTAGTTTGGGAAATCAGGGTAAACAAGTTGCTAAGTCTACCTTTTCTGGGTTCCACCCTGGTATTTCAATTATTCGATATCATAACTGTCATAAAAGGAGATACATTGCTACACAGTGTCCACAGCGACTTGGTATTTCGAGTATTCAGTATCATAAATGTCATAAAAGGAGACACATTGCTGCACAGTGTCCACAGTGAGCAGTTGTGCTCAATCAGGGTCTGGATCTGTCAATTGAGTTTGATGAGTTTGAGCAAGTAAATAGTTTTGATCCTTTTTTTGATTTCCTCAATTGCCCTAGTGGTAGTTGTGGTCTACTGAAAACCTCATTTTTTCATGCAATTTGTGATGGAAGCCATAATAGACCCAAAACCTATGAATCTCGTATAGAATGTGGCTAACCTATGGAAACTACGAACTTCTAAAATGGTCTTGGGTTAGACCACTCATGGATGGCCCTCACTTTTTCAAGGTTTGCTGCTATTCCCTAGTCAGAGAAAATGAACCCAAGAAAAGATACCTGAGACTGCATGAAGGGACACTTGTTAATGAGAAAAGGATGATAGAGGCCCTTGATTTGAGACACCCTGACTTTTCTAAAGTTTTTGAGGTTGCTTGTGATGGTTTTGAGGTGGGTATAAGAAGTGTTTTAAGTCAAGAGAGTCGGCCGATAGCATATTTTAGTGAAAAGTTTAATGAATCTAGGAAGCGATACTCTACATATGATAAAGAGTTGTTTGTTGTTGTTCGTGCTTTTTGGCATTTGCAGTATTACCTATTATCATAAGAGTTTGTTTTATACTCTGACAATCAGGCTTTAAAATACTTTCATTCTCAAAAGAAATTGAGTAATAAGCATGATTCATGAATAGAGTTTCTTCGAGAATATATCTTTGTTCTTAATCACCGTGCAGGTGTAGAGAATAACGTTGCTGATGCTTTGAGTAGGGTTACTCTCACTTTGCAGTCTATGAATGTTAGTGTCATAGGTTTTGATAGGCTCAAAGATGAATACCTGACTTGTCCAGATTTTATGTTAATCTTTCAAGACATCTAGGATAGTAATCGTCGTGAACTTGTTGATTTTATTATTCAAGATGGTTACTTGCTTCGTGGATCCAAGTTGTGCATTTCTCGTACTTTTGTTTGAAAATTTTTTAGTTTGGGAGTTACATGCAAAGGGGCTAGTTGGCCATTTTTTAGGGATAAGACTATAACTTTAGTCAAATATAGATTTTACTAGCCATCCTTAAAGAAAGATATGGTCAGAATTATTTTTCAGCGTCGCACATGTCAGGTAACAAAGGCTAAAAAGCAAAACTCTAGGTTGTACACACCCTTACCTATTCGACACACACCATGGCAGGACGTCTATTCTTGGCTTATCTAGGGCTTCTAGAGGTCATGATTTCATTCTAGTAGTAGTCGATCGGTTTTCTAAAATGGCTCACTTCATACCTTGCACCAAAAGCCGATGCTTCACACGTGGCTAAGTTGTTCTTTGGAGAGGTTGTCAAACTGCATGGACTACTCACTTCCATAGCGTCAGATAGGGATGTTAAGGTTGTGAGTTACTTTTGGAAGACTGGGGGAATTGTCTAATATCCATTTGAAATTTTTGTCTACATTTCATTCCCAAACTGATGGTTAAACCGAGGTAGTTAATCAAAGTTTAGGAGACATGCTTAGGTGTCTAGCTGGGGAACATCAGAGAACTTGGGATTTGTTACTCCCTACCGCAGAATTTGCCTATAATGGCTCTGTTAATCGTTCCACTAGTAAGAGTCCTTTTGAGTGTGTTCATGATGTTACCCCTCGCTAGCCTATTAACCTTATTCCCTTACCATCTAATAGATGGTCATCTCAATCAGTTGCATTTTTTGTCCAACACATTCATGATATATATGTTGATTTTAGAGGTAAAACTGCGACTGGTAATTTAGATTATAAATTAGCTACAGATACACGTCGTCGTAATGTTGCATTTAGTGAAGGGGATTATGTTGTGGTTCGTGTTCACCCAGAGTGCTATCTTAAACATTCTTTCAAGAAATTGCATGCATGTGCCATTGGACCTTTTCATATCCGTAGCAAAGTGGGCTCTAATGCTTATTTAATTGATTTACCTATTGATATGAATATTAGTCTAGTTTTCAATGAAGAGGATTTGCTACCTAACCGAGGCAAATTCGAACTTCCATTCTTTCTTGTTGGTAAAAAAGAAAAACAGAAAATAGAAAATAAAAATATAAACGAAAATGCCACTTAACTTTTTCCAACATTCCTCCAAATGAATGTCAATAGGCTCGAAGCAAAATTCAAATGAAAAATTAGGGAAAATTCTGACCACTCTAAATATAATGTTATGTTTTTATTTATTTTTATTTTTTGTCAAATTTTCACTATAAACACACACTTAATAAATCTTTATTTTCTCTTCTAAAAATTAATCCGTCTTTACGAAGTCAACCCTTACTAACATATTAATAGATTGTGTCCTAAACAGGATTTAATTAACTATAACAAAATTACTTCATAAAAAGAATTGATTATCGGTTGACTCTTCTATTCTTTCACCGTTACCAACCGTTTCATCTCTTCAGCAGCTGGATGTAAAGCAGATCACTGATGTGTTTGATTTTGAGACCATCATTTTTCTTCAAGGGCACCTTCAGTGTTTTCTTGTCAGGTGGAAGCGTAGACCAGACTCTGATGCTACTTGGATTACCGAGGAGGAGTTCCACCGCATTGATTCAGAGCTTTGGACTCATTATCTTTACCAGCACTCTGCGGAGCAGAGTTATTTTCAGTCCTGAGGAAATGATGGGAATCATGCTAACCATTTCTAATTCAAATATTCTAGGCAGGGATGAAGTTTGACTTGGATAGGTTAATTTTGGGGGGAGGATTTTTAGAAGTTTGATTTATTTGTTTTTCTTAAATATAGAGATTTGATTGAGGTTTGATTGTGATTTGATTACTTTATTTTAGGAAATTACTTCATTTGGTCTTTAACCCTAGCTTATATAAAAAGGTTTGAGATTGTAAGGGAGATGCAGCTTTGAAATGATATTGAAAGAAATTGAGTTTTATTTTTCTTAGTTATCATTTTCTTCAAAGTTCTTGTGTTTTTGTTCCGTTAGCCTCAATTTATCAGCCCACT
>JAVXUM010000001.1:18239463-18253665 GCA_035590655.1 Pouteria glomerata
GCCTTGAGAACATTGCCAAGTAAAGAAATTGGCTGTGTTCATATCATCGGTTTGCTTTTGGACGTCTTCTACAAGAGCCAGCCAGTTGAAAAATTGGTCATGCTTTCAGACTTCTATATATATATATATATACACAATCTCTTAAATAATTTCTTTTCTTTTTTCAGTGTACGTGTTCTATAAGTCTAGAAGTCATCGGCCGAATTAAAAAAAATGAAAAATGTAGGGGAAATGTTAGAGCTAGTCAACCTCTTTACATATGGAATCCAAATACGTTAACGAAAGAAATTGAACAATTGTGTTGCAATTAAGGTTATCTAAAATATTTTATTTATGCTGTACAATTTCTTCCTGTTTTTTTTTTTTTTTTCAAAATAATCATAATAACATAGTCAACTTATTATTTTTATCATTTTAAAATAATAAATTTATAACTATAACAAAAATACACTTTCATTGGCCAAAATTTTCATCACTATACTACTGTCAGCAATTGTGATGGTATTTCCACCCAGCAGCAGTGCAGTTCTGAAACTTGCTACAGCACTACCCCATAGCAAGACACAAGTGATCTGTCTCTGGTTTGATTTTTTATTACGGAATATATATATGTATATATATATATATATATATGGGGATGCTTTTGACATGAATAACTTTTACAATTATTTTCAATGGGAAATATTTTGGGTAAAGAATTCTAAGTTCAATTATTGTAGTGTTTGCTTGGTTAATAATAACTAACAAGAGGTTTTTATGTTGTTCATGATATGTACGTACTTCCCTTACCATCCGGATTGGACAAGTTAGCTACCTAAGCAAACTCATTTTTAAACTCTCAAGAAAGTAGCAACCTAGCTTTTAATCTTGTTATATATTTTTTTTAATTTAATGTTATTTTATTTTTTGATAATTTTGTGGAACATTTAATCCACGATAAGTAAGCAAGCGGAAGAAGACTCTTTACCATATGAATTGTAAACCACACTCTTTTATTTTATTTTATTTTATTTTTTTATGAGTTATAGTAAGTACCATGCAAACATTTGGGAACCATAAGCTGTCAAAATAATATTGATTACTGAAATACCATCACCAAAGGTGATATATGGTACACTTCATCTTGCAAAAAGAAAAAAAAATAAAAAATAAAAGAAAAGAAAAAAAAAAATGGTGTGGCCATCAATTGCAATTGCTATAACAGTATTGACAATGATAAGTGTATTAGTTACCTATCCCAACAAAAAAAAAAAAAAAAAAAAAAAAGAAGGTAAGCGTATTAGTTAATTTCAATTGACATAAATACTTTTATACTACGTTTGAAACATAAATTTGTGAAAAAAATAACGAGAAAATAAAATTTATAATTTATGCCATTTTTGTCCACTTAACCAAGTAAAAGTTAAATTTTGTTGATACATATCTATTCACTTTAGTTTTATTTTTCTAATTCAATAAAAAAAAATAAATTTGACTTTTTTTTTACTTCATTTTATTTTACCATTTCTTTCACTTTTTCTTTTATTTTCACAAATTCATGTTCCAAACACAACCTTAGAGATTCTAAAAAAAATAAAAAATAAAAGCACTTCATACATGGAACATAGTTATCTACCATATAGGGAGCATTTAGAGATACGATTTTTAGCGATTTTTAGTAATTTTAAGTGTGTTTGATGAAGTAAGTTACAATTTTTAGCAAGTTTTTACAACTTTTAAGTGTTTTTTGATAACTTTTAATAGTTATCCAAAAAAAAAAAATTTTTTTTAAGTATTTGGTAAAATTTTTGATAACTTTTAATAGTTTTTAACAACTTTTAGATATTTGATAAATTTTTTGACAATTTTTAATAACTTTGACAACTTTTGTACGTTTGGTAAAATTTTTAGTCACTTTTGAGTGGAGTAAATTACTGTAAGAGAAGAAAAGATGCAAAAGTCACTGTTTACAAAACACTAACTTTATAACTTTTGATAGATTTTTACGCATTTTTATACTGCTAAAAATAGGTCATAATCTTAACGAAAATTTGTCGATCGATCCTATCCCAGTTATTGCAATAGTCATGAAGAATGGAGTCGTTAATTACTTACCGGGGCCAAACATTGATATAATATGCTGTGTCAAAGAGTAACATTTTAAGTAAATAAAATGTGAACCGCTTTTAAGGTCAAATCGACATCCAATTAGAGCATTTAAATTTGTTCTTATTTTTTATATATAAAATAATATATATAAGACTATAAATAATTAATTATCACACCTTGATGACGAAATTCAAAGGCCTACACGGCCATAACATAAATCATGATAATAATATAAATATCAAAATATAATCATCAAATCTAAGATCCACACTCAAGATGCACAAACAATTAAAAAAATAGTTATACAATTACAATAATTAACAAAGTCTAGGTTAGTTTTTAATCTAACTGAATTTCGAGTAACTGTTCTTAACTCTCAAAAGGTCACTTTAAATATGGATAGGTAAGCACCACCACCTAGTAGATAAAATTATGCAAGTGTGTATGAGAGTGTATAACTAAAATATACATAATAATTCAAGCCATTTCAAGGAATTACAACATACTCAATACATATATAATACAATGATCAATACATTTTTTAGTGATGCAATAACAAACAATGTGTCATTTAGAGCGCTAGGGAGGTTGTAGTTGACACATATAATCTTTAGTTTAAAATTGAGTTATTCATCCAAATCAAAACACATGCACTTGGTTAGTCATAAGATTAGACATATAGCATCAATTAAGTATCGGTGATCCGGAGAAATAAATGATGCATCATTTTATGCCCTTGAATGAGTGCAATTTACAATTATGGCTTAAAGTTAAAACTTGAAACTTAAAAAGTCCAAACTAGGAGATTTTTGCTCGAGTCAAGAAAACGGCTTTATTGGTCATGAGACTAGCCACATAGTATCACCTACACATTGATGATCTGTAAGAACAAATGGCGTATCATTCAAAGTCTTGGACGCTCAGTTTAAAAAACAATTTTAAATTTAAACTTGAATCTTAAAACATTCGGACTTTAGAGTCATTCACCCAAATCAAGTGACTAGACTTGGTTGATTAGAAAACTTAACACATAATGTTAACTAGGCACTAATGATCTATAAGAATGAATGATGTGTCATTTCAATTCTTCAAGTGCTTTTAGGTTACAAATATAGTTTAAATTTTGAAATTGAAACTTAGTGACCGTCTTTAAATATTGCGTCTAGAATTACTCATAGTACAAGATTATGTGGTGTAGTTTACCTAGTCAGTCTAAGATCGTATCCATAGAGAATCTACATATTAGTTTCTAAGTTTTAAGGGTTTGCTACTCTTAGATTTGATGTTTGCTACTCTTAGATTTGATGGGATTCCAAAGTTGAAGAATATCAAATTTTCAATTTTCCTAACAAATTTACTAAACGAATGAAATGAAATTAAATAAATAAAATAAATGCAATAAACTAATAAATACCCCCTAAGATAATTAAGCAATAGTAAACTAAGAATGAAATTCAAATGATTGGGAAGTCTTGATTAACGATCAAGTTCGGGTGGAATAATTTTCACAATTTGAGGTGCTATAATTTAAATTTCACATAAGACGGAAAGATAAATTGAAGAATGTTTGCTTGAAAGCTCTCAAAACCTCCACAAACACAATTCTATATTCACGTTGAGAATTATAGAATTGGAAAATCTTCTTTTCATGTTACTTTTGGATCAAATTTGATTTACTTGTTTCAAAGTTTTCAAAAGAAATTAATTATCCAAAAATCTTTATTAGTGATTACAAGAATTTGATCAAAAACCTTCGTTTTTGAAATTCTTTTAACAAGAATAAATTTGATTTGAAACGACAAAACAAGAGTATATATATATGTTTTTAGATCACATTTATAACCCTAGCTCATTACATTGATCAAATATTCCACCCTCCCTTAGATTCGTTAAATCAAGATTAAAATGTCTAATCTAGCATTGATGCAATATCCATAATGAACGCAAAAATAGTAGGTAAACCAATAAGAAATCTCATTAAGTTAGAAAAATAAAATACCGTACTTCAATACAGAATCAAAAGTAAAGCGATGAGTAATGAAAATTGACAAAGCTTCTATGAATAAGCCAAAAACCTTCAATTGCACTCTCTAAAGATCTCAAAAATAGAAAAAAACAAGTTTGGAAAACGTAGGTGTGTATGGCCCCCAAAATGTAGGTGTGTATGGCCCCCAAAAGTTCCTTGATATAGCTGAAGATTAAAACTATAGAATAAAAAATTCACTCAACTCTGCTCATAGTGGTCCGAACTACCCATGAGGG
Organism: Pouteria glomerata; assembly: GCA_035590655.1. Taxonomy (NCBI): domain Eukaryota; kingdom Viridiplantae; phylum Streptophyta; class Magnoliopsida; order Ericales; family Sapotaceae; genus Pouteria; species Pouteria glomerata. Next base: position 18,243,814 of record JAVXUM010000001.1, read on the forward strand.
TGTCCAGATTACAGTGTGTTTCTTCTTTTATTTAGCATTTTTCTTCTTTAGCTTGGTCATATATTTGGTTCAGACTGGGCATCGTGGTGTCCAAACCACAGGCTCATTTCCGCTGTTTGTATCACTTTCATTGCTGCTAATAACGGTTATTTCCTTCTCTTTTTTTTTTGCATTTTAGAAAATAAACCAAATAAATGATTAAAAATAAAAAAAAACTCATAAATTTATTAAACTAATACATAATTTAAAGCTAAATTGTAGGATTTGTAATTACAGTGTAATTCAAGTGTAAACACTTAGCACATTCAGAATTTGATTTTTTTTTTCCTCCAAATTTAGCTTGATTGCGAGACTTGACACGTAGCAACGTTATCTAGGCGTTATTAATATGTAGGAACAAACGAGCCATCATTCCAAGCCCTGGAGTGTATGTAGCTAGCAAATATAATTTTAACTTTAAATTTGAATAGGGCTTTCAAATTTCAAGTCATTTGCCCAAATCGAACAAATGGACTTAGAATGGCCAGCGCGTAATTCCATGTCTCATGGTGCCCTAGCTGATAAATATAATATTTTGTTTAAACTTGAAATTTAGAACTTGAAAGTGTATTTTATTAAATATATTTATTTATAATAGTAGCTTTCTAGTAATAATATTTGTTTGAATTTTTATTTTTTTTGGGTGTCATTGTGGGTAATCTTGAATCTCAAATGAGCAAGGTATTTGTATTTTATTTTATCTTGGAAATTAAATTTAACTTTTATTGAATAAAATTTATAATATTGATTAATATAAATTTAATAATAAATTTTTATTTATTTTTAAATTTTTTGGTGGATGATTTGATATTTGGAGTATATATAGTATTGTAATTGCAAGTATATATGCATATATCTATTACTATTATGGAGTGGGTGAAGTCCCATTATTTGTATTTGCTTTTATTTTCACAAAAATACCCTTTATCCAAAATGGTACACCATTTTAAATTTAACAAAGTTAGATCATTTTGGTAATTAAATGTACCTAACTCTCACAAATTAGTTTCCTAATAAATCGAGTAGTTTTCATATAGATCACTTTCCTTAAGATAAGTTTACAGTAGTAAAGCTTCAATTATGGTGAAGTCCTATTTTATTTTGACAAAAGTATCTTTTATCCAAAAAAGGTAAATCATTTTAAACTTAATAAAATAAGGCCATTTTGATAATCTATAAAATAAATCAACCCACTCTTTCATAATATGACATCACTCATGGTTGAGATTTATTTGAGAAAATAATTAATAGCTGAGGTTGATTTCTTGGTTTCAGTTGGACCGTACTGTCAAAAGCCTCTCATAGGGAGAGAATTAGTACTCGGTGTCTTTATGACAATGAGGGGGAGAAGAGAGAGAGAAAGTGAGAGAGGAGCTGGGGGGAGTGTTGGAGGAGAGATCGGGCACTGAATTTTGAATAGGGAAAGATCTATCTGTAGGCAAACATGCCCCCCTCTCTTTATATATATTGAGTTTTGTGTAATTTTTTTTGTCCGTTGTTATTTTAATAAAAAAATATAAAAAATATTATCTAAATAAAATATTTATAGAAAAAGGTAAAAATGCATCATCAAAAGTGCATTTTTTTCTTTATATTTCAGATGTTTTGAATAGGACATAGCACCATTGAATTTTGAATAGGGAAAGACGTGCCCGTAGGAAGACATGCTCCTCTCGCTCTATATATATTGAGTTTTGTGCAAATTGTTTTTTTTATCTGCTGGTATTTTAATAAAGAAATATAAAAAAATGTTGTCTAAATAAAATATTGATAGAATAATGTGAAAATGCATTGTCAAAAGTATATTTTTTTCTTTGTATTTTAGATGTTCTGAGTTTTCATATTGTGTTTTGTCCTTCTAAAAACTATTTTGATTTTGTACAAAATTTTGTACTTTAACGCATGTATATCTCAACTTCTTCTTTCCTTTTTATGTTTTTCTCTCCTTCTTATCCGCATACTGATCTTGTCTTCGATCATCTTATTATTTTTAGTATATATATCTGTGGTCTTTTCTTCAATTGCATTATTTTTTTTAGCATATTTCTTTAATTTTTAGTATAGGAAGAGACATACTTGAAAATTTTAAAGTGGTTGAGAAGAAGTTCTATAAGAAGGAAAGTAGAAGATAAGAAGAAAATAGGAAGGGAAGAGAAAAATAAAAAAATAAATTACACAGTGTCAAAATACAAATTAGATAAAGATAAAACACAGAATAAAAATTTAAGTCAATAAAAATGTGTCTTTAGGAGAAAAACTGCATTGTATTAACAGTATCTTGACAAACTTTTGTTTTTATTTTATGGTCTTTTCTAAAATTATCGAGTTTACCATCTTATATTTCAAATTTGAATAAAAATTCTAAATTAATAAGAAAACTAATAAGTTGCTTACTACAAATTTAATTTCTTTCCCTTAATAAACATAAATAATAATAATAATTTTTCTACCCAGGTATATAAAAAAAGATTTTTTTTCCTCAAACTAAAACTAACATATTCTCTTCTTGACTGCTTGACCCCCATCACTTTGTAATATCAAAATGTATATTAGATAAGGATAAAATATAAAATGAAAATTTGGGTCAATAAAAATGTATTTTTAGGAGAAAAGTAAATTTTATAAACAGTACAACAGTAAGCTTTTGTTATTAGTTTTTTTTGAAATTATAACATGTACCTTCTTATATTTTAAACATAAATAAAAATGCCAAATTAATTAAAAAAACTAAAAAGTTAATTACTACAAATTTATTTTTTTTTTTCACTTCACAAACACAAAGAATAATAATAATTTTTCAATAGCTGGCTATAAAAACAAAATAAAAAAAAAAAACTTTTTTTCTTCTTTGTTGTCAAATTAAAACTAACACATTCTCCTCTTAACTGCTTGACTTGTCTCCACAACACCACCCACTGGGTCGTCATTGGCGCCACCTTCTCTATCATTATGTAACACAATTTTCAAACAGTAATTGTAATTGTAAATTACAAGTTTAAATTTAAACCATCTAATTTTGATTGGATAGCTTACAACTCTGATGATGTTTGCCTTATCTTATTTTTTATTTTGTGGTTTTTATCTTTTAGATTTTTTTATAACTTGGTTTTAGTCAAAATGTATTTGAATCACAATTACGTTACTAATAATTTTTTTTAATTAGAGATTTTTATTGTTATAAGTTATTTTTACAATTTTTCAAGTAAGTTTGTTTTATAAATTTACATTTAAACTTTTTTGCTGGTTAAAGGGTTTGGAGTGTCAAAATGGTAATATTTGATAAAAATTATGAGTTCATAATTCATACTATAAGATAAAAAGTAAATAACTTTTAAAGATTTTTAATATTTTTAAGTGATTTTTAGAGTTTAAACAGAGTTTAAATTATGTTTTCGTGTCTTCAAGCACGGGTAATATCTAGTAAAAATATAATCTAACTCGCATAAATTAGTTTTCTAATAAGATAGATAGTTTCCATGCACATCAGTTTTTTGTAAAATAAATTTACAGTAGTTCCAATTAAAAGTGAAAATTATGTTCAAACTGCACAAATGAATTTTCTAGAAATAAATTCAGATAGTAGTTTCAATCCAAAACTACATTGTTGTAAAAGTTTTGTTTTTTTAAAAACTGCAACATTGTGAAAGTTATGTCCTTCAAGTAAGTTGGAATTGCTAGTGGCAATAACTTGAAGTATGAGCAGAAATGTTATTTTGGTAAGAAATGTCTCATCTATCTACAAGGATACTGTTCGGTAATAAAATATGTTACCAAAAATAATCTCCTCATCCACTGGAAACTAATGAAAACGAGGTTCCAAGCCAATAGAAGTGAGAAGGAAAGGCCAGAGAGAGTTTCCGATCAAAATCTCTCCGATATTTAAGTCAATTTCTACATTAACGATAATCTTCTCAAAGTAAAGAAAATTGAAAAAGATAGAGAAAAGAGAAATCCAAAGGAAGAGAAAAAGATACATACCTTGGCCACATTTTTTGATATTTAAAGTCTGAGAACCGACATACTTTTATTAATTTGACTAGACAATGACAGTGGTAGGTGTAAGCATTGAAATATTTGATATTCTATAGATTTTGTCTAAGTATTGTAAGTTAAGTAATTATGCAGTGTAACTATCAAACCTTTTAGTCACAATCTAACTAGAACGTACCCCCTAGTCACCCCCTAGTCAGGGGTGCAACTTGTGGTCGGGCAAGATATTTTTTTACTGCATAGATACTCACAAACTAATGTCTAATGAACTATCAAGTTCTATATATCTATGTATATCTATCTATATTATTCTGCGCATGATCAATATTTCATGATCGTAATAAATTTACAATAAATATAATTTTTTTTATTATTTTCAATTAATTAAGAATTCTTAAATACTTTGTTTTTGTTTGTTTTTATTTTTATGAGGTTTTATATATATATATATTTTTTAGTTTTTTTGGTTCTTTCAAGTTAAGGGTTTTTAATGCTTTATTGTTTCATTCTATTATTTATTTATAAGATTATTGTTTTCATAATTTCATTTTTTTATAAATTTAAAAATTAAATTTTTATAAAATAAATGATTTTTTACACATTTCGTATGCGTACCTGCTGCTAGTAATATAACATTAGAAGAGCTAACATTAAATTTTTATAAAAAAAAAAAAAGATTACAATTGTAATAATACAAAACGGTCGCTAAAGATACTGAAAAGGGTCATTAAAGATATTATGTAAAGTAAGAAACTATTGAATATAATATTACTATTGCATTCTTCAGACGTTTCCTCTACACTCTGAACCCCAAAACACGATCATTAGGAGCATTTTTTACGGCCGATTCAGTGCCGTTAAGCTATTAAATTTTTGCTGAAGATGGCATTTTTTTTTTAAAGGTACTAAAGTTGCCTTTTTGATAGTGTCAGTTTTCGGAATTCTCACTTACGTTTACATTTCATTTGAATATATATTTTTTAAATTAAAAGTAAAAATTAATTTGTTTTAATCTAATTAAATAGATAAAATTTTATATTTAAAACATATATTTAGATTTTAGAATAAAATTAAAAAATATCAAATTTGACTTCATTAATAACAAAGAAAAAATATAATAAGTATGACATAAAAAAAATATATTTATGTACTTACTTAAATAATTAAAAAATAAAATGAATTCTCATCAAATTTTATTATTTTAAATTTAATTTTAAGTGTCTTCTGTTAAACAACAGTTGCGGCAAAGTTACGCTAACATTTTTTCACATTTATTTTGATAATTTTTTTAGTAAAGAATTGGAATAGACTGTGATAGTCTTACCACGAAAAAGATTGAAATTGACCTGAGTTAAAGTTGCTTTTCATCTTTGAATTGCTGGGTTTTATGCCATTTATCTTAAAAGAATTTTACTTTTAATTATTTCAATATTACTTTTCAATCGCGTTTAGAATTACTTTAATAAAGAAATGACCCAAAATAATTTAGATATGACTGGCGATTGGAACACTAAAAAAAAAAAAATTTAATTTTATCAATTTTCTTTAATTTTTTTAATTTTATTCATCAAACACAAAATCAACGTTTCCTAACTTTTACAAAATTTTATCAAATACTAAATTAACTATCAAAGTGCCACGTATCAATCCATATACATAGTTACATTTTTTTTTAGTGTACCTAAATGGCCCTATTATAGATTAAAAATGTAGTGGCCACACCCCGCAAATTGGCTTAATGTGCGAATTCATGTCCAGAATAGGCTCAGTGTTGAGCTCATTTTTGTTGTTTTCATCTTAGGCATTTTCAGATCAAGTAACTGGCAAACCAAATTTCTTAATTTTGTTTCGATTTATTCATGTATACCTATATACAAAATATAGATTTTTAAATAGTAAGTCCATCTGATTCACTTAATTTTTCCTTCTTTTTTATTATTTTTAAATTGATAATTATTTTTTGAACATTTTTTTATTATTTTCATTTTAATCTTAATTAAAAAGAAGTAAATATAATTTTCAAAATTAATAATTGAACATTAGTGAATGTCATTTATTGTTTTGCAAAACCAACTAGTCGTAATAAGGACCCAAGATCCTCGCCCGTAGGCATGACACTCGGATTCGATCGCCGGTACTATATATAGCTGAAAGGTTTTATTCCTAACCAAATTGGTGTAATTGGATTAAGGTATCGTTTGGGAATAGTTAATTTTTAACTACTCAATTTTTTATTTTTTTATTTGGAATGATTAACTTTATCATTTTATGTTTTAATTTTTTTTTTAAATATTAAGAATAATAAAAATATTAGATTAACAAAATCTTAAATACATATCTATTAAAAAATTAACTTTTCTTCCTTCTTAAATATAAAAAATAAAGTTAACTGTTGGTGGCTAAATTGTAGTCTTAGTTTAACCTCGTTTAAGTTCTGATGAGAATTTTTCATTTTTATGTTCGATACATCTTAATCATCAATAATCATAAAAAAAATTATAGATTTACGTACTAATTAATTTTAAAAATTTATTATCCATTTAAATAATTTTAGTTTAATTATTATTTTTTTTTACCTTTTCCAATACGCTAACTTCCCATTAAAATAAAAAAATGTAAAGATAATAGTAATGCACAAAACTCATGCCGCTCATCTAGTGTGTGTGTATATATATATATATATATGCATAAGGGCGAGTGATTGTGGCTCTACTTCCCCTCTGGAGACCCTGGCTTGGAAGAAAAATGTGTTGCAAAACACTCTCTTTCTCTGCTTTCAGCATAACCTGCTTGTTATTGATTTGGATGACTGTTACAGTCAGACCAGCACTTTCTGCACGAAAGCTAGCCAGCCAACCCGAGATCCCAGGTGATTAAAGCAATTATTATCTCTTCCTCCTCCATTAAAGATCTCAAAATAGTACTTGGAGAGCAGACACTGTCGGATTAATAATAATCATTGTTGATCCAGCAGTTTTCTGCTTAATTTACAGGGTGTTGTGATATCCTAGTGGATATACTGTAAGCAAAGTAAATATCATGTACGTAAATTTATGAATATTAAAATAAATTAATGTAAAAGACATATATATACTTGTCCCTTTCACGATCTTAATTCAATGAATACATCATACGTGAAATTAAAAAATTAGGTTTAAATTACCAGGATTTAATGTTTCTCTTTGTCACAATTAAAGCGATAATTATCAATTAAAAAAATTGTTTGTATATTGTATTGGGAGTGGACCTACCTACATATATATATATATATATATGTAATTTTATTGAGCTTATAGTGAATTTAATGATCGGCTTACACTAATCATCTAACCTCATTATCTGTATTAGTCTCTATTTGGAACTTTGAAAGTAGCTAAAAAATATTAAAAATTTCTAAAAATTATTTACTTTTTTGTAAATAACTTTTTGTCACACTGTATGAATTATGAATTTATAACTTTTATCAAATTTTATATTTTTTTATTATTTCAAACATATCTTAGATGCATATTGACCCAACAATATATGTCACAGCCAAATGAGACATATAAGTCTTTAGATTCTAACGTATTTTTGGTAAAATAAAAATTAATTAATGTCAATACCCAAATCAAGTCTTACATTAGCTTCCCATTATAATTTCATACTAATTTATATATAACATTGCTTTATTTTGATCTTTGTGTATTTGATTTGTAACGTATATTATCAACAGGTGGATCGGGCAAGGGTAGCGTGACGGGAGACTCTTCACCCAAGGGCCCATCTGCTAGCGGCTCAGATGGGGGCGGGCAGGGCCCAGGCATTCCTTCCCCGGTTCAAAGTTCTCCTTTCGGCGCCGGCGGTCAAAGTTCTTCGAGTTCCAATTCCGGCAAAAAATGCACTTCTGAAAGGCGTTGTGTAAGTTCTTCTACAGGGGGCGAGAGTTGCACTACTGTCAACAATTGTGAGAGTACTTCCAGCCAGCAGAACTGCGTTAATGGAACTTGCTACAACACCCCATAGCTAGACACAAGTGATGTCTCTGGTTTGATGGAATTAGGGGAATATATATACATATATATTCCTTTTTGGTACTTGCCACAATTTTACGAATTTAAATAAAATCTAAATTTTCTACTTAGTATACAAATTATAAAATTATAACTTTCATAAATTTGTTTTATATAAGTTCAAACACTCTCATTATATGTATATATAATGTTGCATGTTGTGAAAAAATAAATAAATAAATAAAATAATCAACTTTTCCCAAAGCCAGTTGACCGTGAGAACATTGAGAAGTAAAGAAATTGGCTCTGTTCTACAAGAGCCGGCCAGTTGAAAAATTGGTCAGGCTTTCAGACATCTATATCTATGTATACACATATGTATAATCTCTTTAATTATTCCTTTCTGTTCAGTATATGTGCTCTACAAGTCTAGAAATCATGGCGGAATTTATCTACTTCTGATTGAAAAAAAAAAAAAGAGAGAAAAAGGTAGGAGAAGTGTTGGAGCTAGTCAATCTCTTTTGTGGAATCTAAATACGTTAACGAAAGAAATTGGACAGTTATATTGCAATTAAGTTTGTTTAAAATATTTTATTAATGCTGTACAATTTCTTCATTTTGTTTGCAAAAACAATCATAGTTAATTAATAACATAGTCAATTTATTATCCTATAATTTTAAAATGATAAATTTATATAGTACATCAAAAATACACTCTTACCAGCCAAAAATTTCATCACTAAAAGCTTATTTTTGCTCGCTAAACGTATTGCCAATCAAATTCAATCTCGCAAAGGTTATTAGCAACCGATGATCTCGTTTGGTTGTCAAAAGTCAACATTTTGGCAGCAAAAATTTTATTATTATTATTTAATTTTTCTTGCAACCTTTAAATTAACTTTGGTTGATAAAGCCTAACTTTAGTCACTAAGAGTACAGTTTTCTCACAAAGATTAACACTGAACATTGAACATTTTCTTAACCAATAAGTAGTTAAAACTGACATATTTACGGATTAATTAGTTAGTAATAATAATAATAATTTTTTTATTTCTATTTAATTATTTTTTAATATTTTTTTACGACCTTAACTACCAAAATTTTGTTCGCTAAAAGCACAGTTTGCCCACAAAGAATTGGTCCCAAATGTACAACCTTTTCCTAATTAATTGGTCACCAAAAATAAACTTTTCTCTAACCAAATCTAATTTAATCTACAAAAATAGTCACTAAAAGTGTGATTCCTTGTAATGTAATATAAGTGTACTAGAATTTACCTGTGCCTAAAGGCACAAACTATAATTTAATTAGTAAAAAATTCAAATATAAATTTATAAGACCAACTTACATGAAAAATTATAAAAATAACTTATAAGCTAAAAAGAATAATTAATTTTTAGGGTATAAAAAATATTAATTTTTATTTATTTTAAATATAAAAAATATAATAAAGTTTGTATTTCAAATTTCAAAATTTAAAAAATTAGTTTTGAAAAAGTTGAAAACTCACCTCCCACACAATTAAAACCGAAACCTCTCCCTCGGGATCTATTTTCGCCACGTATGACAAACCCACCCCCATACAATTGAAACCCAAAGCCCTCCTCTCGGGGCCATGTAGGACAAACCTACCCTCCACACAATTGAAACTCACCCAACTCCTTTTTTTTTTCCCCCTTAATGTGTCACATGAGACAAATATCCCATCAGATGTTGTGTTTTGTAATATAAATTTTAATTATAACACTATTATCACCTTAACATGAGTCTATTTTCTTAATTAAAAAAAAAAAGACTCCTAGCATATACTATTTTCCTGTATAATATGAAC
>JAVXUM010000001.1:18301608-18322155 GCA_035590655.1 Pouteria glomerata
AAAAGAAAAAAAAAAAATTGAGGAGGGGTGCGATATAAGTAGACTTACCAGGAATTTTAAGAAAAATAATTAGAATCGAAAGAATAAGGACCCAAATCTTTCCTTACATCAATCTTTATTTATTTATTTTAAATAAATTAAACTTACAAATAAAGTAACTTTCATAAGTTAACATTGGAAGAAATCAGGCTACACTTAATTATTTCCGGGACATTTGAAAGGGATATTTGAATTAGATAAGAGAGGGAAGTCGCTCTAACACGTGGTGCCCGAAAAAAAGAAGTGATGAAGTGAATATAACTGCTTCAATAGCTCTATAAAAGAGGCTTGATGGCCTGAAGAAAAAATAGACTCAACAATCCAACACTTTGGTTTTATATATTTCTTTTGGGAGTAACTTTCAATTTAGATTCTTGACTCAATTTAGATTCTTGATTTCTTGCTATTTGTTATTTGTAAGCATTAGCCATTTAATTGGCCTTTTTGTTCTTGAAAATTACGAACTAGGTTTGTTATACTTTAATTATGTTTGATTTTAGTTCACTTATTGAAGATTAATATGTTCTAGGAAAATGATATATGAATTCTTTCATTAGTTTTCTCTTACTCTACAACAATTACAAATATATTTATCTTATATTTTATTTATTATACACCCATGAAAATTGACAAATTTTACAATTTTTATTTTCATTAGTATATGATCTCCATTTACCAATCAAATACCAGTAAACCTCATTTATTATATTTCATTCAATATTATTTAGCTTATGTTTGATTTGTTATACATCTTTGAAAATTTTTAAAAAAATTTAAAAATTTTTATAATTATTTACTTTTTATTTTATTATACGAATTATAAACTCATAACTTATTTTATTTTTTATTACTCTTAACGTACCTTTAATATTTAAAGAAATAATACCACATTTGAACAAACACACAATCATATTAATCAAACTGAACAAAATAAACAATCACATTTTGTCTCCGAAAATGAAAGTCTTTTTCTTTCTAATTTTTCAACAGACAATTGAGGAAAAAATTAAAATAGCAACAATCTATTATCTTTATAACAATATGAAATACTTCTTATGTACTTTCGATATTTTCTTAATTACCCCTATTCATGCTACTACACATTTAAAATTCCTAAATACAATATTAAAAAAGAAAAAGAAACTAAAAGCTCAACATACGTACATATTATAAAATATACCGTTTCCAATATTAAAAGTTTGCATACTCACTCTTCATATAATATGTAAGTGTCTAATATTTTTTATACTGTTTTATCTGATACTCCTTTCTTCAGTTGAATATTTTTAACAAATTGAAAATAAACTAAGCTGAGAGGGGAAAATAAAACACATACCATTAGCAAGGTCAAGAAGAAAATCAGCAGGGTTCATGTACTTAAACCCCGGGACGTAGCCAATTGAACCAAAATACTCCATCACCGAGCCAGAACTTCCACTGTAAATCGGACTCCCTTCCGATAACACTACCACCTTGTCAAACATCCTGTAAAGCCTACTCGCAGGCTGATGAATTGTGGTAACAACAGTTCTCCCACCTCTCGCCAGACCTCTCAGCGTCGCCACAATACGCTGAGCCGTGGTCGAATCGAGCCCCGAAGTCGGCTCATCCAGCAACAACAGACTAGGGTTCACTAGCATCTCCTGCCCTATGCTGACCCTCTTTCTCTCCCCGCCGGAGACGCCGCCGAAGAGGGGACCGCCGACGACGCTGTTTCGGCACCTCGTCAATCCCAGTTCCGCTATAATCAACTCGGCTTGCTCTAGCTTGTCTTCTCTGGTGAGCTTCTTTGGTAGCCTCAGCAGAGCGGTGAAAGTGAGCGTTTCGAGCACGGTGAGGTGGGGATAAAGAACGTTGTCTTGAGAGACGAAGCCGATCTTGCGCTTCGTGCAGCCGGAAAAGGGCTTTCCGTTGTAGGTTATTGTGCCGGATATCTTTCCCGGTAGTCTCCCGGCGAGGGCTGTCAGAAGGGTGGTTTTGCCGCTTCCCGATGGGCCAAGCATTGCTAGAAGTTCGCCAGGACGAACAATGCCACTGACACAATTTAGGATAGTTCTACTTGCCTTGGTTCCGGAGGATAAGTTAATGTTGTATGACAAATCTTCAAACTGAAACATTAATAGATAAGTTAATGATAAAACGTTAATGCCTAGATTTGGTACATAATTATTATTAGTATATGTTAAATCATACCATTAGTGTCAAGGGGCGCGGTGATTCACATTGAACTGAGAATAGAGCTGGAGTTGGTGGTTGTTGGTCTGTCATTTGATCATGCATATAAGCACTAGCGTTGGTCACTGAACTTGATGGCTCGGCGTGAATCGAAGTGCTCTCAATCCAGTTATTACTGACTAGAACACTTGCTTGACTACTAGTAATGGTGGTCTCATGCTCAGGGGGCATCATTATTTCAATTATCAAAATGGGGTGATAATGAAATTAAAAGAGAGAGAGGGCAACAAGGTGTACAATGGTACTTACCCAAAAAAAAATGGTGTATAATAGTTGGATGAAGAATGAAGGAAAAAAGAGAGTGAACTGACGGAAACTAATCGGAAAGACTTAAATAGTCTAAATTTAGAGAGAGAGGCAGAGAGAGATATGGAGAAGACGTGGTTCACATGCAGAGATGGGCAACCTGAGACCTTTAAGGTGAAGAGGACACGAGAAGCAAATTGCGGCGATCATAATATAGCCGCAAGAACTACGAGAAACCTTCCTAGAGGATGTATTGGTGTACGACAATGTCCTTTTTCACTTTTTGTGTATGTATATATGCGAGTATATATGAATGTATACCTGTGTAGTCCAAGATGTTCCTGACACTCAGATATACAGTTTGTGAATGAAACTTCCAGCAAAATTTGATTACAAACTACAGTTCAAGTTAAATGTTAGCGAATTCAATGGATATTGATAAGTCGTTTTTCACTAGTTTTGGCAATTCATCACTATAACTTCTGATGTGACTATTATTTTATGAGTTAAACAACAGTTTCCAAAAGTCAGAAACAAAATATAGCGTCATCAGATCCACAATTATTGTCATCTGGCCTTGGCGAAAGTAGTTTTCTCTGTTTTTAAACATTTTTAACAATTAATTTAAAAAAAAAATGAATAACATGCGGAAACGTACCAAATATAAAATAAATAATTTTTATTAAAAAAAAGACCATATAAGATGAAAAAAAACTGCTTGAAAGAAATCAATTTGTTTTGAATAGTCATTTTTCTGATTTGCATACCCATCCCTTTGTGGAACCTCCAACAAGCTCAGCACTGAGTTTCTTCTTCGTGTAAAGGCAACAAGAGGAATACAATAATGGGGCCATGTTTACAGCATAATGACATTTTAAAGAGAGCACCCACAAGGTCAATGTGGGTTATAATAAATGTAATATGAGTAACAATATTGTATTAAAGTAAAGACCATGCTCACCAACCACTTACATGTTGGACTATAACACAACTATAATCAACTCCATTTTTTTTATATATTTTCTCTTGCTTTTTTCAGCTCATGTATAGAACCTTGGTCTCTTCTTTTTGGTTTATTAAAGGTCCTCATGACTTTCTATGTGGCAAATGCCCATTTAATACACAGATAGTGGTCCAGAAATTGTCGTGTAAAGGCCATGTTGAAGGTGGTGGCCTTACCTTCCTTGAAAGGTCATGCATGCATGTGTCTTTCGGGGGGATCAAAAAGTAGCTATTACTTGTCACATTAATTATATTCATTATTCTTCCCAATTGTAGGCTAATTCCCATGGAAAATCAGGGAAGAAATTGTTCGGGCCAAAAATAAAAAATGAAAACACATAAATAAAAGTTGACGATCTGCCAATGCCACTGATTTCGTGATAGAAAGATATTGTATATATGATCGTCTCACGTTGGATAGGTAATATTCCCTCGAACTTAGTCCGCATAGTAAATGTTGAGGTTGATTGCATTTACACTTCATATAATGGGGTTATTTAAACTAACAAAAAGAATCAAAAGTTACAAAAAAAAAAAAATTATTCTATTCTTCTAATTAAATTTCATTACATATCACTTTTATATTAATTTTTTATATTTTTCATGTATTTTTTTTTACCATTCAAATACCTCGTTAAATGCAAAAATCGCTAATCTTAAAAGGTTGTTACAAGCAGATATTTTGACCTTTGCTATTACCTGGACCCTTTAACACAGTAGTGTAATTTGTATACACTCATTAACTAAAGTTCAATTTATTTTAGATCAATATTCCCATATTTCTTCCTTGATTTAAACTGTTGTGACGCCTAAAAGAGAGAGACGAACTGCCTACTTTGCATGTGACTGTATTGTTGGATCACTTCGAACCATATCTTGCATCGACCAGAGTGAATTCACCAAGTGTCATTGCTATCTTTTGCGAAGAGCCTTCCTTTCTTTAAGAGAGCAGTGTAACTTTTGAATTCTGCTTCTGACAATGTGTTAGTGTTTTAGCTTTTTTTCTTCCTTTATTTTGCTTTTTGTTTGCTAATATCTTTCTCGAGCTGGACGTGGTTGGCTTTCTAAGATTCTTATAAGGGCCTTGGAATGAAATTTGCCACGGATTTTCGGATAGATTGTGAGTGATTGTTCTATGCCTTGTCTTTAAATATATGACATACAAAAGATTGTTTAGTGCCAGCAAATCAATAATACAATTTTTTTTTCTCTTTCTTAATTCTATTTAATTATGAATGTAGATGTTTCAATTTATCATGGAGTAATTATGATTTATAATAATTTTAAAAAAACGTTACAAGGAACTGGATTACATTTTACTAAATGAAAAAAAGTTTCTTCTTCTTTAATTATGTTATAGTTGGCAATTAAGGGGTTGGTCTTCGTTGGTTGGGACCTTAGAACGCTTACTCACGTTCCAACTCGGGTGACAACGTTATCTCATTCTCTAGGGTATGTTTGGAATATGAATTTATGAACAAAAAAAAAAAAGTTGAAGAAAAATGGTAAACATGAAAAATGAAGTAAAAAAAAATCAAATTTTTTTATTGAGTTAGAAAAATAAGATTAGACTAAATAAATATTTATCAACAAAGTTTAAATTTTACTTGATCAAATGTATAAAAATTGAAAAACTTATTAATTTTATTTTACATTTATTTTTCTTTTCCTCCACAAATCTATATTTCAAGTATGACATAATAGACTCTGTTGTATTTTTTGTTGTTGTAGTTGTAGTAATAATAATATTTTATTGTCATACCCATTGCATATAAGAAAAGATTAAACTGTTGTTTTGGGGGCCATCTAAAAATTGATTTGATCTCGAGAGATTCACTTCCCAGGCCATATCCGTAGGAAGTGAGTTTCCCTTAATTTGTGTTGCATACACTGGTCCCTCAACATGTACAATAATAAGTCGTGAACTTATGTAGTGGCGGAGATTCTGACTCACACCTAAGAACTAGATATAGTTCGTCCAACTAATGAAGTTCGACCTATCAGCCTTGCTACACTTTGTACTCAGGAAACTAGCCCCAAAAGTTGCAAGGGAAAGGAATTGAACCTGAGAGCCTAGGGTGGTAAGCCCCTAACTCTCATACCAAAGCTAACTCACCTAATCTCTTGGATTATCATCTAATTATTTTAGCAAAATAAAAAGAAAAAATGAAAACCTGGTCACATTATATGAGCACATGACCATATATTGTGTAGTATGTTCTAATATAGATATTTATTTTAGCAAGGAGTTGTCCTAAACAACCATTTCTTTACTGTTTGCTACAAAGGCACTCTTTTCGTTGGGTGAGTGTTATAGACCCTGGAGTGTCGAGAATTATCGGACCTTCGTGACTCGACCAGGTATTAGCTGTTGTGGGTGGTTTCATCCGATCTGATATACTTCTTGATACGAATGTCCCCTCGATGGTTCTTGCAGAATACTACTGGCCGGGCAAATCTCGGTCGAGTGCCCCTCCGATGGTTAAATCAGTATGTTCCTTTCAAGAATCAGAATAAAGATCATTAAATAGATAGTTGTTATCGTTTCTTTTACCTGTTTTTCACTATCCGTTACCCATGCTTAAATACCCTTCCTAGCACGTGCCGCTGTTCCTCGAAAATCAGCTTGGGCTCAGATAATCGAAACGATAAATCCGCCATGGTCGATGCTGCATCGGGAGATTTGGTGGTTAAAGGGCGGCGTGGCCAGAGCCAGGCTTCAGGGTACCTTCTGGCTAATAAAAATCAAATGATGGCAGCTTTACCACCAACCCTCATCCTTCTTATCAGGTATAAGCAAATGACAGTGATACCATCCCATACTCATGTCACTCATCCTTACCACCTCCAATTGCCCCCTAGCTCTTATGCGTAAGAGGAGTTCGGACTACGCAGAGGAGCTAAAACTACATGATACGTGGACCAGACGAGCTAAGCGACCCCCCGGCAAGGTCAGACCGTTAAGTCGATTACACGCGCTAGGATCGCTCGTTCCGTGGGTGTGCCGGCCCACCCGCTACTACCACCAGGCTACCCCTAGGCATGCGCCGCCACAGGTACGCCCAAGAGTCCTCTTGTCCATAAATGCTGTAGACTGTTCACTGTCGCGTGTCTCTTCATCTCCTTGTCATATAATCGTCATCTCCGCCATTGTAGGAGCTATTTTCCCTGCACTCTCGACTTATCAGAAGCCTCCTATACTCACAACCATTTGCTATTCTCTCAAACTAAGTTGGCCATTTTCAAGTTCGACCAGAGCCCTAGCGATCGTACCACGGTTGGGTGAGTGCTCATTTTTTTCTATTCAACGTCATTTTTAGTTTCCTTCAAATGGGGAAGTTTCTTAATGAGCTTAGGAAACCGAGGGGGATGGAGGCCTTTAGGGTTAGGCACCAAATCCCTAACTCAGTCAGGTTGTCCCTTCTTGATGTCGACAATTTTCGCATTGCAGAAAACAGGGGCTCTGAGTGGACTCGGTGGCTAGTGGTGGCGATCGAGGACTACGGAGTGGCCCTCCCTCTTCAGCCGCTCATCCGCAGCTTCATGTCTATACTCGGTATATGCCCCGGCTAACTAACCCCAAATGGATATAGGATCCTCGTGGGCGTTATCGAATTGAATAGGATCCTAGGAACTAACGTGGGTCCTCATGAAGTACTACACTGCTATTCCGTTACCCACTCCAAGGGTGGGCAGTATTATCTGAAATACCGAGCATAAGATAACTTGGTGCACGCCCTGCCTGACTCAAGCAAAAACCTGTTGGACGACCATATCTTGGTCGGTGGAGAATGCCAATGGTTGCCCGGGGAGGACAGATTTCAAGGAGTCCAGAACGTTATGGGGGGCATAGGTAGCTATCACTAACTCGCTTACCTATTTTGCTCTATTCGGATCGTAGCTAATATGTTTTTCTTTTATTTCTTGGCAGACAAAGGTTTCAACAAGAGGTTTATAAATCTTCTGAGTGTAGATTTTGGGGAGGTTCACAAAATCCTTTCCTTCAAGGGTCAGGGGGTTTTAAAAGGATTAGTTTAGACTGCCTCATTCCTACTCGAATACCGGCCTACACACCAAAACTACACTGCGTTGCCGCCGAATATAGAGAAAAGGAGGATCAACGAGCTGGTCGACTCTGCCGACTTCCCACTCAGACTCCGTCTCGTTGTTACCGTAGCCGTACCGCCTCTGCGATCAGACGCCATGCCGCCCAGAAACCTACTTGCGGCGATGAAAAAAGGCCTGGGAGCGAATGGCGAAAAGAAGTTTCCAAGAAAAGAAAAACTTCTCCACCGCCGCCAGTAATTTTGCCCAAGAAGAAGGTCACTGCTGTTCCGAATGATCAGGTCGGACGGGATAAGGGTACATCCACCCAGGCCCCACGAGAGTTTATCATCAATCCGATGATTGGCTCTCAGCCGATCACTTTCGACAATTCTGCTATCTCCGATCAAGGGGTGGCTATGTCGGTTGCGAACGCCATGACCCTCCCCAAAGATCGTGAAGAAATAATGAACATGAATGATGAAGTCTGTTTTTTTCAATCCGTTCAATACTCTCTGCTGGTAAGCTCGAAACTTTTACCTACCTTTTCTATGTTTTTTATAACCCTGACTTTGTATATTTATGCAGGCTACTGAGTTCTTCCGTGATGCCAGCAGACGCTTTGAACATATCCAAAGGTCAGAGGATACCCAGCGTGTTTATGCCGACAAGGCTGAGGATAACGTCCGATCAGTATGCACTTAGAACGAGGAACTCCTTAGGAAGGTTACCACCCTTGAGGCCGACCTCGTATCGATGAAGAATGGCTTGGAGGCAGTTTTGAGAAGGGCATCAAAGGCTGAAGCTGTTCTCTAGCAAAAAAAGAAGAAGACCCATACGGAAGGGTATGAAGAGGCCAGCGACGAGTACCAAAAGTAGGTCTTTATCGTAGCGGACACATACTATCGAGAAAGGTGGGTTAACACATTTAAGGCGGTTGGCCATCCTCCCAAGTCAGAGCTTTATAGCTCTTTCGCTTGGCCAAAGGATGACCCAGAATTCATCCCCAAGGACGATGGTGATGAGGACATGGAGACTATCTCAACCTTGATCAGAAACGAAGCGGGTAAAGGTACTGACGTCGATGCTAATGCCGATGCCGAAGTTAGTACAAGGAATCTGATAGACCTATCTGTTTGAGAGAACGGCCATGCGGATTCCGACTAGACTGTTGATTTATGATATGTCTTTTTGTTATTAAATTTTGTAATGCTATTGACTTTGATTTAATTGAATGAACATTTTTTTGTAAGTTTGATATATTTTAACAAAGCTATGTGTTTGTTTGTTTTCATAAGCTACCGTTTGTCTTTCGTGCACTGCTTCGGTCTTATCCTTATATGGAAGTGATTCTCCTGATTGGATAAAAAAATTTTCACCCGAGTGAGTTAGGTATCGTGATGAAACATGATCGCAGACGGCCTAAGTGAGTCAAATAGATTAACTTTTTGGTCTTGTGCCGGGGGCGATTATTTATGTCCGAGCAGCACAGGTAACGATGTCTTGGTTTTACACCAAGTGTGACTAACTGTTGACCTGAGCGGGTCAGGTAGCGTAGTTCTCGGCCTTGCACCGAGGGCTGTCATCGTTACCCGAGCAAATCAGGTAACGATATCTTGGTCTTACACCAAGTGTGACCAATTGCCGACCTGAGCGGGTCAGGTAGCGTAGTTCTCGGCCATGCGCCGAGGGCTGTCATCGTTACCCGAGCAGATCAGGTAACGATATCATGGTCTTACGCCAAGTGTGACCAATTGCTGACCTGAACAGGTTAGGTAGCGTAGTTCTTAGCCTTGCGCCAAGTGCGATCACCGTTACCCGAACAGATCGGGTAACGATATCGTGGTCTTACACCAAGTGTGACCAATTGCTGACCTGAGCGGGTAAGGTAGTGTCGTTCTCAGCCTTGCGCCAAGGGCGGTCACTGTTACCTGAGCAGATCAGGTAACGATATCTTGGTCTTACACCAAGTGTGACCAACTTCCGACCTGAGCGGGTCAGGTAGCATAGTTTTTGGCCTTGGGCCAAGGGCGGTCACCGTTACCCGAATAAATCGGGTAACGATATCTTGGTCTTACACCAAGTGTGACCAACTACTGACCTGAGCGGGTCAGGTAGTGTAGTTCTCGGCCTTGCGCCAAGGGCGGTCATTGTCACCTGAGCAGATCAGGTAACGATATCTTGGTCTTACACCAAGTGTGACCAACTGCCGACCTAAGTGATCAGGTAGCTTTATGCCTTCTTGTTAAGAAATGATAAGTTAACGAACTCAAAAGGAAAATCTCCATTGATACTAGTCAAGATACATCTTAATGATAGTAAATTCATAAATTTACCACATTTCATGATCGGGCGATCAATCTTCCTTCCAAGTCTTCAAGCCGGTAAGCGCCGTTGCCGACCACTTCAATTATCCTGTATGGTCCTTCCCAGTTGGGGCTGAGCTTCCTTTCCGCCGGGTTCTTGGAAGAGAATAGCACTTTCCTTAGTACGAGATCGCCTTCTTTGAATGACCTGATACGAACATGTTTGCTTTGAATCTTTTTGAGCTACTGCTGGCAGACCGTCGTCCTTAGTTGAGCGAGCTCCATTTTCTCCTCCAGTAGGTCTATGTTTCTTCTGAGTGCATTCTCGTTGCTTTCTTCTGAAAAGGCCAGTGTCCAGATTGTAGGAACTTCGATTTCCAGGGGAATTACTGCCTCCGTCCCATAAGCCAATGAGAACGGGGTTTCACTAGTAGACCTTCGGGGAGTGGTCCTGTATGCCCAAAGGACCGACGGTAGTTCTTCCACCCAACGTCCCTTAGCCTGTTCCAGACGCTTTTTAATCCCATCCAGCACTATCTTGTTCGACACCTCTGCCTGGCCATTGTTCTGAGGGTAAGCGGGGGTAGAATAGTGATTGCGGATGCCCAACTTCGAACAGAAATCTCTAAAGGCGTTGCTGTCGAATTGGGTCCCATTATCGGATACCAAACTCCGTGGGATACCAAACCATGTGACGATGCTCTTCCATACGAATCTCTGGGTGTCAGTGTCTTTGATAGTACTCAATGGCTCGGCCTCAATCCATTTGGTGAAATAATCAGTGGCTGCGATGAGCCATCGTTTTCCACCGGGGGCTGTAGGAAGAGGTTCTACTATGTCTAGTCCCCATTGCGCAAAAGGCCAGGAACTTATAAGAAGAGCCAGTTCTTGAGCTGGTTGGTGCAGGATCAGAGCAAATCTTTAACATTTGTCGCAGGTCGAGGAGTATTGAATTGCATCCTGCTACATGTGAGGCCACCAATAACCCTACGACATTGCTCGGGCCACCATTGATCGCCTACCGCGTGAGCACCACAGCCGCCTTCATGTAGCTCCTTCAGGACGCTTTGCACTTAACCTAGATGAACGCAGAGCAAATAGGGGCCGCTAAACAACTTCTTGTACAATCGTTGATCCGAGGAAAGCCAGAATCTCGCCGCTTTTACTCGAATTTTCGTGGCCTCCTTCTTTTCTTGTGGAAGTTCGTCATCCTTGAGGAAACAGATGATCGGATCCATCCAACTTGATGCAAGGGTGTTTATTAGTACACTAGGGGCTCCTACCATTATGCTCGGCCATTGAAGTTTTTCCATCGTTATGCTCCTCGTCTGTCCTCGTTGTTCAGCAGCACCTAAAGTTGCCAACGCATCAGCCCGGCATTTTTCTTTCCTTCTTACCAATTGTACTTCTATCGATTCAAATTTGTCGGTCATGGCCTTTGCCATGGTGCGGTACATCTCCATCCTCTCGGATCAAACTTCGTACTCCCCGTTCAACTGATTGACGACCAGCTACGAGTCAGAGGATAAGATGACTTTTCTGGCCTACTGCTAACTGGAGACCGATGAGCAGTGCCTCGTATTCTGGTTCGTTATTGGTTGCTTTAAATAACAACTCTATAACGTGTTCAAATACGTGGCCTTCTAGAGAAATGAGCACCACCCCAGCTCCCACACTTGTTCTTGTGGATGCCCCGTCAACCTGGATCCACCAGGTTTCTGCGTCAGCAACCTTGGCAACATTGCATTCGAGTGGGGAGGCTAATTCAGCCACGAAATCAACCAACACTTGTCCCTTAATGGCGGTTCTGGGCACAAAACTGATATCATAAGACCCAAGTTCAATTGCCCATTTGGACATTCTCCCGGACTAGTCGGCTTTCCTTAATACAGACTTAGGGGGTGCTCAGTGACAACCTTGATTGAATGAGAAAGAAAGTAATGGGACAGCTTCTGGGATGCAATGACTAGGGCAAGTACTAGTTTTTCGATGGAAATGTACCTTTGTTCTGGCCCGCACAAGATTTTACTTACGTAGTAGATGGGACGCTGTACTTTCCCGTCCTCCCTTGTCAATGCAGCACTGACTGAATGTTTAGACACAGCAAGGTATAGCAATAGCTTCTCTTCGGGTAACGGTGTTGACAATAGTGGAGGGGAGGCCAGGTATGTCCTCAGTTCGTTGAATGCCTTGTCGCACTCGTCGTCTCAATGGACGATCCTCCTGTCTTTCAGCATTGTAAAAAACGGAAGGCAACGATCAGATGCTCTATTAATAAAGCAGTTTAGAGCAGCCGCCATACCAATGAACCTTTATAGCTCCTTTACCGTGGTTGGTTTTTGCAACAGCTGGATCAATGAGATTTGATTCGGGTCCGCCTCTATTCCCTTTCGACTGACGACATGGCCGAGGAATTTGCCTGACTCGACCCCGAAAGCGCACTTAGTGGCGTTAACCCTCAAGTCACATTTTTTCATTATCCGAAATACTTCCTCCAGGTTGGACAAATGGTCAGACTTGGCTTTGCTCTTGATGACCATATCATCGATGTATATTTCCATTGTTTTGCCGATCTGATCTTTGAACAACTTGGTGACTGATTACACTTGAAAAGTGTAATTACAAACCTAAGACATTAAGTATATTTAATTGTATTTTGTTTTTAAGTTTGTATTTTTATAGTTATTTTAAATTTATACTTTTGTTTCATTCATTGCAGCGAAAACGATGATATTTTCTTAACAAATTGTGAAGAGAACAATAAAACAATAATAAAACAAAGTGGAGAAGAATTAGAGATGGTGTATCAATCTAACTGTCCGGACGCTCATCCCAGCCGTCCGGACGGCCGAGAGCAAGCATGATTTTAAGAATTGCATTCAGGCTGAGCGTCCAGACGGTGGAGTCGAGCGTCCGGACAGTCGAACGGCACAGTCTTAAGCGCCTTCAGTTATTTTAGGGTTTTGGGTGTGCCTATAAAAATGACTCTTGGCTTATGTTTTTGGAACTTCTTCCTGGCCGTCTTAGAGTTAGTTTAGAGTAGTTTTCTTTAATATTTTTAGATATTTTGGGAGAGTTTTGAGAGAGCTCTTTAGAAGATGTTGCTGAATTTCATCTGTCATCTATTGTTCCTGTTATTTGCTGGTTTCTTGAGTACTTGTGAATCGATTTTCACGTAAGTTTCATTAATTTCTTAATTTTTATTCAATGTCAATGATTTGTTTCTCGTCTCTACTCAGTTTTATGGATTTATATGCAAGTATTTACGGTCATTACATTAGTTTTGCATAAAGTTATCATTCTAGATCTAGGGTTTGTCTTTATTGTTTTATTTTCTGTTTTTATTTATAGATCTAGTTAGTTAAATTGCTTTTTAGATTTAGCTTATTTTAGATCTCTAGTTTATTATTAAGCAAAAATAAATATGTTCATGTATGCATAGTTTAAACTAGGGTTTTAGGCTTTTTGATTTTCTTGAACATTAGTTTAAGGTTTATTATTTTGATTTAATTTTAATATTTAAATCCAGAAAATTAATGATGAATAATTTTAATATGAGTGGCTAGTTTTTTTGTTCTTGGTTTGGGATTTCAAAGTAGGGTTTGTTTATTTATGCGTTGAAACCCTAGTTTATGGAATTAATTTTTCTTTACTTAAAGAACTTTAGAAAATAAAAAGGTTTGTTCAAATTCATGTAATCACTGAAAAATCTTTTTAGTTCTTTAAATAATTTATGAAATCTTAAAGTAATCAAAAATTAATTTCCAAAACCAATATTTTTATAAAGAATATTTTTCGATTTCATAATCCATTCGACGTGAATATGAAATTGCGTATGGTTATTAAAGGGCTTTAATTGATATATTTTTTGAAATTAAATTTCCCCTTATTTTAAAAAGAAACGTGAGATTTAATTTATGATTTTAAAATAGGGTTTTAATTATTCAACATCACATTACCTGAAAATTGATTTCCTAAAGCAAAACTTTTACATATATTTGAATTTAATTATTATTTCTTTCTTGCTTTAAATTAAGTGCAAATTTATTATTTTTTTTTCTTGTTTAGGATAATTAAACAACATTCAAAAACACCAAAACATAGAGATTTATTTTCTACAACATTGAAACTAGATAGGCTTTGATAACTTAGAAATTATAACCTAGAATTCCCTGTGGAGACGATCCTATAAACCACTAAGAAAAACTACACTGCACGCCCTTACACTTGGGGGTTGATTTGAGACGCAATATTTAATAGCGATCAGTGACCATCCGCTGGTAAGTGGCTCTGGCGTTTTTCAGTCCGAACGGCATAACTTTGTAGCAGAAGATTCCTCGTGGTGTAACAAATGATGTTTTTTCCTGGTCAAGTCCGAACAAATGTATTTGGTGGTACCCTCGAAAAGCGTCAAGAAAACTCATCATCTCATGGCCAGCTGTGGCGTCGACCAACTGATCGATTTTTGGTAGAGGAAATGGATCTTTCGGATAGGTTTTGTTGAGGTTGGTGAAATCTACGCATACCCTCCATTTGTCATTCTTCTTCTTCACCACCACAGTGTTGGAAAGCCATTCAGGATAACAGACCTCCCTACTTGCGCCTGCCTTCAGCAACTTCTCGACTTCTTCCATCATGACTTCCATGTGGATGGGAGATGACCTTCTTACTTTCTGAACCACGGGCCTTGCCGTCGGGGATACACAAAGTTTGTGACATGTTATCTCTAGATCTATCCCCGACATTTCGTAGGGGGTCCATGCGAACACTTCGATGTTTCTCTTCAAAAGTGCTACCAGACTATTTTTTTCGTCGTCTAGGAGGTTTTTTCCGATCAGAAAGTATCGCTCAGGGTCGGATTCGTGTGCCGGGATGGTCTTCAAGTCTTCAACCAATTTTTCGCCAGGTCCCCTACCGACTTCTTCCAAGGTTGGAGTGTCCTCTGGCCCGATCACGGACTTCACCTCACTTGGGATATTCTTTGCTCCCACGGCGATTAAGAAACATCTTTTAGCCGTGGCCTGGTCTCCCTTAATCGAGCATATTCCCCTTAAGGTTGGAAAGTTGATGACTTAGTGGTAAGTTGATGGTACTGCTTTCATTTTGTGCAACTAGGGGCGTCCTATTATGGCATTATAAGATGATGGTACATTTACCACTAGGAACTCTGTCAGCAACTCAATTGGCCCTGCTCGGACGGGGATCAAAATTCGGCCCAGCGGCTAGACCAGCGCTGAGCTGAAACCAATCAAAGGGCAGTGTGCTGGGATGAGGTCAAAATGTGAGAGCCCGAGCTCTTTGAAGAGCCCGTAATACATGACCTCGGTTGAGCTCCCCTGGTCAATGAGAATCCGTCGGACTTGGCAATCGTCTATCCCCAAGGTGATTACCAGTGCATCATTATATGGTAGCTGAATATCTTCTAGATCTCTTTTCGTAAACACAATTTCATGGCCAGGCTCAAGTCTAGCTCTCTTATGATTAGGGGTTTGTGGCCCCCCTAGATGGAAGATCTCCTTAGAGCGAGTGAGCCCATCATAGTCTGACCGCATTCAGATTTCTTTCTCTTAGGACTCGTACTCGAGATGTAGCACGTTTATCACTCTCTGGGCTTGTTGCTCAACATATTCTCACTGAGCAGTTTCAGTGACTGACCGTGTGTCTTTTCGCCCTTTTCCTTTTTCAATGCCTCCTTCTGCCCTGGTTGTCGGGCTAACCTTTTCTCATTCGTCCCGAGCCTTTTCTTATTCGTCCTAGGCTTTTTCTCGCCACCTTCTCTGCTCATCTCCTGGGTTTCGTCGTCGATCTTTGAATATTTTTTGATTCGTCCCATGAGGTCGGCCATATCGCCAGCGGGCTTTTTTGTCTGGGATTGCCTGAGTTTATCGCTGTGCTAGAGTCCAAGCTTGAAGGAAGTTATTGCCACTTGCTCCGAACAGCCTTCAACCTCATTATAGACTTCGAAGTAACGCTGTGAGTAATTCCTCAAGCTCTTGTTGTCTTTCCTTCTTATCGTCATTAAGGCATCCACCGACCGGGGTTGCTTGCTATTGGCGATGAAGCGAGCCACAAATACCTCAGCCAATTGGGACCAGGAGCTTATCGAACCCGGCTCTAATCGATCCAACCATCTGAGGGCGATTTCCACTAAACTGGAAGGGAACAATTTACACATGAGAGCATCATTAGAGCTCCAGACGGACATTGCTTGCTTATAATGATGTACGTGCCCGACCGGGTTGGATCTGCCGTCGTACATATTGAATCGAGGTGGATTGAATTTGCGGGAGGGCTCCATCAACTCGATATTCCTTAAAAATGGAGAGGAGGCGATGCGGCCAAGCGCTTTCCTAGCCATAGAGTGAGTGGAATGCCGATCATCGCAGGTGGCTTTATTTACAAGTTGTCCCAGAACCCATTCTTTCAGGTCGATTTCATCATCACGCGGTTGTCTCGTTTTAGCCATCCGCCGTTGTTTAGACCACCTTCCGGTCCAAGAGTCTATACTTGATTGCTCCTCTGGCCTTTGGTGGCGTTGAGTGTGTTCGGGTGATCGGGTTCGCCTCCTTCTCCTGGGTAGAGGGGAAGAAAATGACTCATCATCTCTTTGCCGAAGGCGACTTTCTCGTCGAGTGCGAGGCTGCTGGTCATACAACGTAACTTGGTCTCGCAGGATCGTCAGCTCACGCTCTCTTCGAGCAATCTTGGCGAGGAATTGCTCCAAAGTTAGACCGTTTTGTGCCAGAAGGTTAACACCCCCCCTGTTTGGCATTAACAGTCTAACCATCTGGACCTCCGTGGGGTCTTTGCTCGGGCCCCACATAATGTCGCGATGATCGATCGTCTTGGCTCATTCTTGTTTTTGGTAGAGGTTCTTTTCTTCATAGAGGTATGCTTCACGTTCCCACGGACGGCGCTAATTGGAGTGTCGAGAATTATCGGACCTTCGTGACTCGACCAGGTATTAACTGTTGTGGGTGGTTTCGTCCGATCTGATAGACTTCTTGATACGAATGTCCCCTCAATGATTCCTATAGAATACTGCTGGCCGGGCAAATCTCGGCTGAGTGCCCCTCCGATGGTTAAATCAGTATGTTCTTTTCAAGAATCAGAATAAAGATCATCAAATAGATAGTTGTTATCATTTCTTTCACCTGCCTTCCACGATCCGTTACCCATGCTTAAATACCCTTCCTAGCATGTGCTGCTGTTCATCGGAAATCAGCTTGGGCTCAGATAATCGGAACGATAAATCCGTTGTGGTCGGTGCTGCGTCGTGAAATTTGGTGGTTGAAGGGCGGCGTGGCCAGAGCCAGGCTTCAGGGTACCCTCTGGCCAATAGGAATCAAACGATGGCAGCTTTACCACCAACCCCCATCTTTCTTATCAGGTATAAGCAAATGACAGTGATACCCTCCCATACTCGTGTCACTCATCCTTTCCATCTCCAGACCCAAATTAGTTAGTTAGTTATGATATCAAATGAGTTAACCCTTCTATCCTAATTGAGAATTTAACCCCAAATGATATTCTGAATTTACTTTCCCCAATTAGTTAATTTAGTTGTTGTTAGTTAGGTCCAATTATTAAATTAGTTAGTTAGTATTCAATTATTCAATTAGTTAGTTAGTTTAGTGGTTCTTATAGAATTTATAAATAGAGGAATATTATAAAGAAAAATGATGGAAAAGAAGGGTTAACCCTTCAAGAGTGCTCTTGAATCAAACCCTTCACAAATCTAAATTTCTTTTCTGAACTAAATTTTGGGACAATGAGCATGAATCAAACACCTTTATTGAACTCCAAATTTTATTCTAATAGTGTTGATCAAATGAGACCCATTGTTTAATGTTATGACTGATTGAAGCAACTACTGATTCTTGATACGCAAACTTGTTTTTTAAACTCTACCCCTGCAATTCCCTAGAGACGTGCATGTATTGAAACTTTTTATTGTATATTCTTGCTTGCATTTTTAAATTCTTTGCATTCCTTCACTGGCTATAGCAGAAGGTCGACGCAGAGAAAATTCATCTACTTGATTTTCATCCACATAAATGATAGTTGCATGACTATTTGGGTTTAAGAAAACCCACATTCTTAATCATTTTCTTTGTTACTATTTTGATGTGCCATTTCTTTAGTAGCTTCTTCTTTTTCTTCTTCTTCATGGTTTTTCCAAGACTTTTTGGATTGCCTTTGTATTTGCCTGCACTTGAAGAGATAAATATTCAAGCTTTTGATCCAATTCCATTATTGAATCCATGAGTTTGCAGTAACTCTTTCTCAGAAAATTATTCTTCAGCCGTGCATGGATGTAACCTTGATACTAATTGTGGTGAACCAATTTCTGATTGTTTGGTTGGAGAAAAAAATAAAGGAAAATACAGGAAAATGAAAGAGTTTTGATTAAATTTAAGAGTAATTCAAAATTCTCCCAAATAAGAAATTAATCTCAAACTGAGTATTCTTTTTCATTCTATTTTTCCTTATAATATTTCCCTATTTATAGACTAATACGGCAACTAAACTAATTATCTAATTCGATATCATAGCTAACTAACTAATTTGTGTCCATAACAGTGGGCTTATCAAAAAGTCTTTTCTATCGAACAAAATAGGACCAACATAGGAATTCATGGTTTAAAATGGCACTACTAGAGAAAGGAGCTTCAATACAAGAAATTTTCGGGCGACCGCACAAACAGTATATTAACGATCGCTTTTAATAGTCGCAGAATCAAGCGTCGCAAATGCTCTGCAACTGCTGTAATGGAGGCCAAAATAGTTGTACGATTGCTTATGGCGGTCACAAATATGGCATGTACAATTACATTTGCGACCTCTTTTGACAGTCGCTAATAATTCACTATAATCAGACAGAGAGCCCTCTTTTTCTCCTCCCTCTCTCTTTTTCCTCTCTCTTTTTCTTTTTCTTTGTCCCGCCATTCTTCCTCCTCTGTTCCCGCACGCCCCCTCCAACCTCCCCACTAGTCCCTGTAAGTCTACTCCCTCTTCTCTCTTTCTCTAGGTTTGCAATACATATAACTTAACACTAAATGGTGTATAGAAACAATTGGTGGAGTCTTATGGGTGATTGGTTACGTATGTGAAAGATAAGGTTAGAAATCATGACTCATGACCACATTTGACGAGGCTAGTGCCATTGGTTGAACTTGTCCTTTAGTTCTGATTCTTGCAATAAAAATGTTCGCGAAAAGAAAAGAAAAATCAAAAAATTACTCCTCACGGGTTGCGGAGAAGGATAGAGTTTGCGTTGTCTCAATAGCCTATAGATTATCACCTTCTTTATATAGAAGAAAGCAGTTTAGTGCAATATATAGTTAGACGGTGGTAATTTCCAATTGTAGTGTACTTTCTCTCGACAAAACTTTCAATAGTTAGAAACAGGATGGCAAACGAAATATGTACCAAATGATGCATCCTACGAATGACCGAGCATATGGAAAGAAGAGGTATTGACTAAAGATAAAAGAAAATTAAATCTCTTGATTTCCAAAACTCGTTAAATGTCTGCAGAAAATTTTAGAGACATTTCAAAATACATATCGTATAAAATTCTGTATGAAAAGGATTTACAACATTAAAATTTGTAAAATTGCCACTCGCAGTCATCAGTAGGATCCCTCAAGTTTCCAGCGGAACCTCTTTATGATTTTCCACGAGTTCATGCACCCACCTAGCTAGCAGAGCACTCAATATTTTTTCCGCAACCTTTCTAGGACCTACCTATGGAAAAACAAAAAACAAAAAGAAAAAAATTACTTTTTCATGGGCTGCGGAAGAGCATAGTTTGCTTTTAAATGGTTGGAAACAGCAAAGCACAAGAAATGTGTACCAAACAATGCTTCCAAGAATGCAAGGACAAGCGTAAGAGTAAATTTGAAGTTAGCTAACTTATTCAGGTTTTATACTTATTTTTTAATGATCAACAGTTCAAAACTCCTTAGAGCACCGGAGACTTACAATTCTAAATTTTAGAATTTCTAAGATTAATCACAGTTTGTTACCCAAAAAAAAAAAAGTCATGTGGGGGAATTTCTATTATTGTAACTTGTATTTTTAGACCTAAAATTATGATCAGATCCGAAAGTCTCGCGGTGCGACTCGCATGAATAGTTTTTGGAGATTCTGTGGTGGTAGCGTGGCCCCCCGCGATATAGACTAGTATAAATATTCATATTTTAAAATTAGAGTTTCATATTTTTCTTGATTCTTAGTGAAACTGTACAGTGCATTGGAATCTTTCTTTCATCATAGTGAAATTTTCTACTGTATCTTTTCCGTGGACGTAAATTCTACAATGGAACTACGTAAATCTTTTGTCTTCTTTTTTTTTTTTTTTATTCTAAACTTTGTTTTGTGCGTGTGTGATTTAAGATTATGTACATGATTTTTAACAATGTCAAGAAATGCAGAAGAAAATTAATACATAGTTATGCTTGAAAAACGCATTAATTAATTCTCATATATTTTGTATTAAGAGTGACTCTCATTTTTCTTTTGTCAGCACCATTTTAGGATTGACCACTTTTGCATTAATGTTGTACCTATGCTTGTCAATATATGGGTCTCGTGTTCCTGAAAGTTTTATCAACATTCAGTACTGCACCTTTGTGCCAACCTTCCTACTTTAGGCCTTTTACCCCTTGAC